>OU744256.1:21802500-22138921 GCA_916610215.1 Omphaloscelis lunosa | reverse complement strand
AAAAGAAAGCAAACGAAGTGTTTACTTTGCCGTGGTGGTCCGAGAAACTCGAGGGGATGAAGAAAAAGGTCGCTACCCTGAAAAACAGAGTTAGGAATGCTGCACCAGTCCGAAGATCGAAGGTCGTCGAAGAGTACCTGAAACTGAAAGCTGAGTATGAGACGGAAGCAGCCAAGGACGAAGTCGAGAGTTGGAAAAATTTCTGCTCAAGACAGGACAAAGAAGGGGTTTGGGAAGGAATCTACAGGGTGATAGGAAGGACCAAGGAGAGAGGTGTGGATCAGCCACTAGTGAAGGACGGGGAGGTCCTGGACGCAAAAGGCTCAGTGGAACTGCTGGCGAAGACATTTTACCCAGAGGACCACTCAGGCAATGACAGCACCTGCCACAGCCTTACTAGAGAAATGGCCAAGGTCGTGAACGCTGGAAGGCAAGGTGAACCATGCGAGCCACCATTCACGATGGCTGAGCTAAGGGCAGCGTGCGAGTCATTTAACGCCAAAAAAGCGCCAGGAGCCGACGGTTTTACTGCCGACATCTGTTGCCAGGCCATCAGAAGTGCCCCGGAGGTATTCTTAGCTCTCCTGAATGGCTGTTTGAGATCCCACCTCTTCCCCGAGACTTGGAAAGAAGCCATAGTGATCATTCTGAGGAAGCCTGGTAAAACAGATTACAGTTCCCCAAAGGCGTACAGACCTATCGGCCTATTACCAATTTTCGGGAAGATTTACGAGAAGATGTTGGTGGCCCGCCTCAAGTTTCATCTGATCCCAAGGATGAGTACTCGCCAGTACGGATTCATGCCCCAAAGAAGCACCGAGGACTCCCTCTATGCGCTAATGAAACACATACGTGGTAAACTGAAACTCAAGAAGATAATAGTTCTAGTTTCATTGGACATAGAGGGAGCCTTCGACAGCGCATGGTGGCCAGCCATAAGGGTCCGTCTGGCTGAGGAACAGTGTCCGGTTGGCATGAGGAGGGTCATCGACAGCTATCTCGAGAACCGAAGGGTCAAGGTCAGGTACGCAGGTGAAGAGTGTTGCAAGGCCACAAGCAAGGGCTGTGTCCAAGGCTCTATTGCGGGACCAATATTCTGGAACCTGTTGCTGGACCCACTCCTAAAGAGCTTGGAGGGCAGGAATGTCTATTGCCAGGCTTTTGCAGACGACGTTGTGCTGGTTTTCGATGGTGACACAGCGTTGGAGATTGAGGGACGTGCCAGTGTCGAGCTCGGGCATGTTCGGGCGTGGGGTGCTCAAAATAAGCTTAATTTTGCGCCGCACAAAACCAATGCAATGGTCATAACGCGCAAATTAAAGTACGACACCCCGCGTCTGAGCATGGGCGGTATCGACATTGCCATGTCCAGCGAGATCAAAATCCTGGGTGTTACCATCGACAATCAGCTCACTTTTAACGCACACGTCGCAAATGTGTGCAGGAAGGCAATAGGCATCCACAAACAGCTGGCCAGGGCAGCGAAGACCAGTTGGGGGCTTCACCCTGAAGTCATTAGGATAATATATGTGGCCACCGTGGAACCAGTTATCTTGTACGCCGCCAGCGTATGGGCTCCGGCAGTCGAAAAGCTGGGAATCAAGAAGCAGTTGGGAGCAGTTCAGCGCGGTATTGCACAAAAGTTGTGCAAAGGATACCGGACGGTCTCCTTAAACTCTGCGCTGGTGCTGGCTGGGATACTACCTCTCGACCTGCGAGTCCGCGAAGCGGCATCGCTATACGAGGCCAGGAGAGGGGTACCGCAGCCAGCACTCGGCGACAGGAGCGTTGAGCAGACCACCTCGGCAATGGAAGCTCCACATCCTGCAGAGCGCGCTGAGCTAGAGCTCGTAAGCCTGGTAAACCAAGAGCAACTAGATGCCCAGAACGAACTTGAGGTTCGTATCTTCACGGACGGGAGCAAGATTGGGGGCAAGGTTGGAGCGGCACTATCCATATGGAGTGGTGACGCCGAAACCAAAGCTCTCAAGCTTGCTCTCCCACACTACTCCACTGTTTACCAGGCTGAGCTTCTGGCGATATGCGTAGCAACCAGGGTGATCCAAAAGCACAGGGCGCAGTCGTTTGGAATCTTCAGCGACTCCATGGCAGCCCTACAAACAATCCAAAACTACAATCGACACCACCCCCTGGCAGTAGAGACAAGGGCCAACATTAGGTCCCTGTCGATCCAAAGCAAAGCTGTCACCTTGTTTTGGATCAAAGCACACGTAGGGTTGAAAGGGAACGAGAGGGCCGATGAACTAGCCAAAAGAGCCGCTGAAGGTTCCAAACGCAAGCCCGACTATGACTTGTGTCCGGTTTCATACGTCAAGCGATGCATCCGAACGGCAACGCTTGACGAGTGGAACCGGAGATACTGCGCTGGAGAAACGGCTTCTGGAACAAAATTGTTTTTCCCGGACGCGGTGGCGGCGTACGGGATAGTCAGGAAGATAAAAATTAGCAACATCCTTACTCAGATCATGACGGGGCACGGTGGGTTCTCGGAGTACTTGAATCGTTTCAAGTGCAAAGGGAGCCCATCGTGCATCTGCGATCCTAACATTGCTGAGACGGTGCCACATATATTGTTCGAATGTCCCGTATTCGACCAGGAAAGACTTGTGGCTGAGCATATACTCGACACCAAACTAGAGCCAGAAAATGTGTGGCCGATTATGAAAGGTAAAAAGAGAGAGTCGTTCCTGGAATTTTGCGCTAAAATATGTGAAAAAGTAATAAAGAGAAATAAAACTGGATAAGAAAAAATGCTTACATAATATTGTATAGAATATTAGGGTCAAGCATTGAAAACAGACGTAATTAAAGATACTCCGAAACGCCAGGAAATCGGAAAATATTTACAAATAATAATATGCTGCCATACATAAAAATTGTAACAGTAGTAAGGAATTGTCTAATTAACATGTAATAGAAATAAGAATAGAATTTAAGATAGTTGTAAAAACGCAACAAAAATATTTTTTAAATGTAATAGTAGTAAGGAATAGACAATAAAAGTAGACATAAAAAACGTGTAATAGAAATAAGAATAGATTATAAGAAAGTTGAAAAAGTGTAATAACTATATAATAGCAGTAAGGAATAGAAAATAAAAGTAGAAGTAAGAAAATTGTAATAGAAATAAGAATAAAATTAAGATTGTTGTACTTATGAAAATTGTGAAAATAATAAAAGAAAAGAGTTGCGTTGTATTACACCCAAATAAAAAACAAGAATGGAGTAGAGTACAGAATAGGGAAAGTAGAAGGGCGTCCTACCCTTAGAGACAGAGAGAAGACAGTATGACAGAAAGATAAAGTATGCAGAATGAAAGTGCGAGAAGAATAACAGCGAGAACTGGTATGAATGTGAAGCCTAACATAGGCTCCAATTACGTTGGAGGCAGAAGTATAAAAAAAAAAAAAAAAAAAAAAAAAAAAAAAAAAAAAAAAAAAAAAAAAAAAAAAAAAAAAAAAAAAAAAAAAAACCTAACCTAACCTAACCTAACCTAACCTAACCTAACCTAACCTAACCTAACCTAACCTAACCTAACCTAACCTAACCTAACCTAACCTGACTGCCCGGTACGGAAAAAGTGGGATGACGTGGCCAGATCAACTGTCGCGTATTGCTAAGGGCACCCCGATACAAAATACCTCTTATGGAGTATTACAGGCTAACCTCCAACGCAAGAAGCTTGCCACCAATGAGCTTTTAATAGAGGCTACAAAGCGCGGAATAGCGGTGGCGCTTCTTCAGGAACCGTACGTAGCCGGAGCGAAGGTAATGAGGAGTTACAGGGGCGTCAGGATCTTCCAGAACACTGGTACAGGAGAAGGGACTGTCAAAGCGGCAATAGCTGTATTTAACAGCGACTTCACAGTCAAACAGTACCCGAAACTCACCACAAACAACATCTCAGTGGTGGGAATCCAGACCAGTGCCTGGGAGATCACACTTGTCTCCTTTTACTTTGAGCCAGACCAGCCTATTGAGCCTTATTTAGAGCATCTTAAACAAATAAGGCTCGCTGTCGGTTCCAAAAAACTGATTTTTGGAGGGGACGCCAACGCAAAGAGCATATGGTGGGGCAGCCCGACGGTCGATTACAGGGGAGAAGAGATGGCAGGAACTCTCGGCGAGCTAAACCTGAATATTCTGAACCGTGGGGAAATTCCGACGTTCGACACTATCCGAGGAGGGAAACGTTACAGCAGTCATGTAGATGTTACCGCTTGTTCCAACGACATCCTGGACATGATAGACGACTGGAGGGTTGACGAAGGTCTCACGAGCTCGGATCACAACGGCATTACGTTTAGGATCCTCCTGCAAAAATCAAAAGGAATAAAAATAGAAAGAACGACCAGGCAATTCAATACCAAAAAAGCTAATTGGACCAATTTTCATGAGAAGCTTGGCCAATTCAAAATAGATTACAACTTCACAATAGCAGAAATTGATAATATTAAAAACGCAGAGCAAATTGACAAATTGACTACAAACTTAACAAAGGCAATAAATAAAGCATGCAAGCTAACTATACCCACCAAAAAAGTCCAGGAGGAGCTAACCTTGCCGTGGTGGTCCGAGAGACTCGATGAGATGAAGAAAACCGTCGCTACCAGGAAGCGCAGGATCCGCTGTGCCGCCCAAATCCGGAAGTCGAAGGTCATAGAAGAGTACCTGAAAAAGAAAGAAGAATATGAGTTAGAAGCGGCCAAAGCTCAGACCGAGAGTTGGAAGGAATTCTGCGAGAAGCAGAATAGGGAGGGGGTTTGGGAGGGAATTTACAGGGTGATAGGGAGGACGCAGCGTAGGGAAGAGGACTTGCCATTGGAAATGAACGGTGATGTGCTAGATGCGAGAGGCTCCGTAAAACTACTGGCGGAAACGTTTTTATCCGGAGGACCTCCCTGAAAGTGACAATGCTCATCACCGATCCATTCGAAGTAAAGCCGAAAGTGTGAACTCTGGCGAACAAGGTGACCCTTGCGACCCACCCTTTACTATGGCAGAATTATTAAAATCAATGGGGTCCTTCAATCCAAAGAAGGCACCGGGTTCCGATGGCTTTACCGCTGACATTTGTTGCCATACCATAGCTAGCGACTCAGAACTGTTTTTAAAATTCCTGAACAAGTGCCTTGAACACCATCACTTCCCCACGTCCTGGAAGGAGGCAACAGTCATAATACTGAGGAAGCCTGGAAAAGACAGCTATTCTACTCCCAAATCTTATAGGCCGATTGGACTTTTACCTATACTGGGGAAAATATACGAGAAGATGCTAGTGGCCCGCCTAAAATTCCACCTCCTGCCAAGGATGAGCACCCGTCAGTACGGATTCATGCCGCAAAGGAGCACCGAGGACTCCCTCTATGCCCTTATGCAACACGTTAACGAAAAACTAGCACTGAAAAGGATAGTAACACTCGTATCCCTGGACATAGAGGGAGCTTTCGACAGTGCCTGGTGGCCAGCGATAAGAGTTCGCCTGGCGGAGGAAAACTGCCCAATAAACATTAGGCGGGTCATAGACAGCTACCTCAGGGACCGAAAAGTCAAAATCAGGTACGGCGGGGAAGAATATAACAAAGACACGAACAAGGGTTGTGTCCAGGGCTCGATTGGTGGCCCAATCCTATGGAACTTGGTCCTAGACCCCCTCCTTAAAGAAGTAGAAAGCAGGGGAAACTACGTCCAGGCATTTGCGGACGATGTCCTTTTGGTCTTCGACGGAGAGACCGCACTAGAGGTGGAGGAAAGTGCCAGTGCCGCTCTCAGTCATGTTCTGGCGTGGGGTGTCGAAAACAAACTGAAATTCGCACCACACAAAACCACCGCGATGGTAATAACCAGAAAATTAAAATATGATACACCACGCCTCAGCATGGGGGGGGATCGACATTGGCATAACAAAGGAGATGAAGCTTCTGGGCGTAACGATCGACCACAAGCTGACCTTCAACACCCATGTCTCGCTGGTCTGTAGGAGGGCAATTGCCATATATAAGCAGCTGTGTAGAGCCGCAAAGGTTAGTTGGGGGCTGCACCCAGAGGTTATACGCTTGATGTATGTCGCGTGCATAGAGCCGATAATTCTTTACTCTGCGAGCGTCTGGGCACCGGCTGCGAAAAAGTTGGGCATCGTCAAGCAGTTTGGGACCGTCCAGCGCGGAATCGCCCAGAAAATGTGCAGAGCATACCGCACGGTGTCCCTGAACTCGGCCCTGGTGCTGGCTGGGATACTCCCGCTCGATCTTCGTGTACGGGAAGCGGCTGCGTTATATGAAGCCAGGAGGGGGGTACCCCAGCCCGTACTGGGGGACAGGGAGGTGGAGCGAGTGGCCCCAGCGCTGGAGGCCCCACACCCCGCGGAGCAAACGAACCTGGAGTTCAAAAGCCTGGTGGACGAAGAACAATATCAAAACCACAGCAATTTTGCTGTGAGGATCTTCACCGACGGCAGTAAGATTGAGGGCAGAGTCGGAGCGGCGCTATCCTTATGGAATGGCGCCGCCGAGACGAAGGCCCTCAAACTTGCTTTGCCATCTTATTGCACCGTCTACCAGGCTGAACTCCTGGCCCTACAAAGAGCGGCAGCGGAAGCACTCAAATCCCGTGAATCCTCGTTCGGCATTTTCAGCGACTCTATGGCGGCCCTTCAGCTCGGTGATCAACACAAGTTCCCTCCACCCCTTGGCCGTGGATACAAGAGACCACCCTACGACGCTGTAAGCTCCAGAGCAAGAGTGTCTCTTTGTTCTGGATAAAGGCCCACGTAGGGTTGGAGGGAAACGAGAGAGCCGACCAGCTCGCTAAGGAGGCCGCCCTGGGGTCGAAGAAGAGGCCGAGCTACGATTTGTGTCCCGTGTCATTCGTCAAGCGACTAATCCGGTCGGAAACGCTTGAGGAATGGAACAGGGAGATATCGGTCGAGTGACACGGCTTCGGGCACAAAAATTTTCTTCCCGGACGCAGTGATAGCATACGGCGTGGTGCGGAAGATGACTCACACGAGTATAACCACACAAATTTTGACGGGGCACGGTGGATTCTCTGCATACTTGAATCGCTTCAAGTGTAAGGAGAATCCATCGTGCGCCTGCGAGCCTGGTGTTGAAGAGTCAGTTTCGCATGTTCTATTTTTGTTGCCCAATGAACGCTAAAAAACGATACGAGACGGAGCAGCAACTCGGTGTAGAACTAACTGCCAGGAATGCGTCAGAGTTGATGACGGGAAAGAATCGAAACGAATTTCTAAAATATTGTATCGAAATTGCAAAACAAGTCATTAATAGAAACAAGATAGATTAAGAAAGTATGCTGTCCTGATATATTGCAATATATTAAAGACTAGGCATAATATATTATGATGAAAAATAGTGTAAGATAAAATAAAAAGTAAATACAATTTAAGAATAGAAATAAGCTAGAAATATAAATAAATGTATAAGTAGAGAGCAACATTAACAACTGCTCCCCGTCTCTGTAAGACAAGATTAGAATAAGAAAATATGAAATAGTATAAGAATATGTTAAAAACAAATAAAAACTGTAAATAGATATAAGGTAATATAAGTATAAATGTAAAAATCATTTAATAAAGTATCGCCTACCCACTTTTTGCAACACCCGATAATGAGAAATAAAAAACAAGAAATTTACATAGAACAAGACGATAGTTGGGAATCCCACCCATAAGGCACAAATGAGGATGAATGAAAGAAAGATCAAGTATGAGGAATGAAATTACGAGAGGCATAAAAGTGAGAACTAGTATGAACGTAAAGCAGACAGGCATAGGCTCCGATTATGTTGGGAGGTAGAAGAATACAAAAAAAAAAAAAAAAAAAAAAAAAAAAAAAAAAAAAAAAAAAAAACCTAACCTAACCTAACTAACCTAACCTAACCTAACCTAACCTAACCTAACCTAACCTAACCTAACCTAACCTAACCTAACCTAACCTAACCTAACCTAACCTACACTAACCTAACCTAACCTAACCTAACCTAACCTAACCTAACCTAACCTAACCTAACCTAACCTAACCTAACCTAACCTAACCTAACCTAACCTAACCTAACCTAACCTAACCTAACCTAACCTAACCTAACCTAACCTAACCAGTTCCCCCCCAGCTCTCGTGGCGGTCGGATCGTTTTGTGTGTGCTCCGCGTTCAAAAAATCGTTCGAACGGGTTTTTTCGCGTAAAATACCAAGTGTGATACGTCAAAAAGTGCGCACTCGCGAGTTCTAAACGTGTGGATAAAAATTTTGGAAATCGGACCATCGAGTGGAACACCAGGTTCAAAAAAACTGATTTTTAACCTCAAAATCAGCATTCCAGACGAAACGCTCCCCGATTTTCCGCGGTAACCTATGTTTTTCGGACTGCTGTTCGAAGCGCGCTAGAAGCAGCTATAATCAGGCGAAGTCCCGGATTTTTCCGGGCAAAACTCGCTGAGCTACAGGGGAAAAAGTGGAAACCACGTGCTCACGAGCTCCCCGGTTCCCGACGTCTGGTAAATATTCCACCAGCTGAACAGTGTATTTCACCGAGACAAATTAGCCGACACCCTGATCGTCAAAATCGGAGCACCCCCTCTGGAAAATAAAGGACTTTAAAGATACTACAAACTTTGACCGTATCCAGAGCTGGAACAAGAGCGATGACGTCCCTTTTTCTGGACTTCAAAAAATTGCTCACCCACTGAAGAATAAGTGTGCAAAATTCCAGAATTTTTCGACAGGTAGTTTTGGAGCTACTAAAGAAACTAGTGTATAAGGAGAAACCTGTGACGTCACGACGAACCGAAGATACCTGTGACATCCTGTTCCCCGGCAGTACCTGAACGGAAAAACTCTTCCAAAGAAGAAAACTCTTCGGAACCCAACCCCCTAGGACGCGAAATTTCTGCACTAGGAGCCATTTGCAGAAAATTGTCAGCCACCCCCAACTTTGGCTGGCTCCCGAGGGCGGTTCAAGCAACGGAGGACCTCCGGACAGGCGGGACAGCAAGGACCGGTTCATCTCCTGCGGAACAAAATTTTTAGTCAGCAAGTAGGATTAAGGGTTAATTTTATATAGATTTTAAGCTAGAACAAGGGTCCCGGGCGGCATTACCGCTTACGTTTGTACACCCCCTAGAGCCTCAGGGGAGCGAAATATCGTAAAAATAACACCAAATCGGTTCTCTTACGAGAAACGATCAAAAGGTCGACCTCCCCGTAGACACCCTTAAAAACCACCCCCAACGAGATTTTTTGGAAAAACAGGAAAAATTTTGTATTCCTGATTTTCCAAAAAGAAAAGCAAGGGGCTTGCCAGTAAATTTGGGCCACGACCTATACCCCAATATTTTTCCCCCGATTCGAGATCTCATTCCTAAGGGCGAAACCAAGCAAAAGTAGTTGGCACAAACCCACCCCTAACTTTGAGGGTGAATATTAAATTGACTAAGTGACCCACCCCTGTGGGACTCACGGGACCGGACGGCTCAACTAACCAGCTGTAATCCAAAACTTCTCCCGACGAACTAGGATGATTAGGAAATTTTTGACAGATTATTAAAAAAACACCCTTCCAAGCCGTCTGACGGCAAAGAGATAAAATTGTTTAGGTATTTATAAGCCAAAAATTTTTCAAAAATTGCTCATATCTCGGAAACCGTGCGTCCTAGCTCAAAAATAACAAAAATTTTCCACCCCCCTCCCTAACCTACCCCCCTCGCTCCGCGAACCCGAACCCCCTTAAACTCACCCCCCCCCCTGCACCCAACCCCTTAGGGTCCCAACCCCCTACCCCTAAAAACTTACTTTTAATTTCTGGACTTAGAAAAATTCGAGAACAAAATTTTAAACACCATCCAAAAATTTTTTATTTTATTTTCGTTAATAATATAGTACTCACATAACGTAGCATACAGTATATTAAGTCCCTTTAGGGGTCGCAACCCCTAAACTAAATAATTTTATATCTCGTGAACGGAGAGAGCTAGAGAGACGGGGTTTTTTGCTTGCTATAGGGCTCGGTCTGGAGAAGTTTTTGGATAGAGTTTAGAGACTCTACATAGAGCCAAAAAAATTATTTTATTTTATTTTGTAAATTTACGTCCAACTTAGAAATAATTAGACTAAGTATACTATACGGCATATAGTGACTACAGTAGAGTCGACCCTACCTAAAGTGACTAAATAAAAATTTTTATCTTCTGTTTTTACTTTTAACTGACACTATCATTAATAATACTTTAGGACATAAGTTGACGCAGCCAAGTGACTCTACATAGAGAAATTTTTCTTTAATTTATTTTACTATTTTTCTTTATTCTTAACTGTGTAATTTTACTAGCGGTCACGACAAAAGGGGTAGCTATTTACAACTTTTACAAATTTATCTGCCCCTCCGCATCACATTCCCAAAATGTTTGGAATTGGGCTCCATACGCCTATCAAAAAGCGGGTTGCAGTAGAGACCGAGAAGTCACCCCCAAAGGTGGCCGTCCGCAAAAGTACAGACAGACTGGAGGCCGCTGCAAAAGCAAGTGTAGAACCAGCAAGGACCAGCGTGACAATGCAGGCAGGCCCTGCAGAAACTACCTATCTGGTCACTAAACCAGCGGGAAACACTACAGCAGCGCCCAGGGTATCAACGGGAAATGAGGAATCCCCCAAAAAACTCTACGTCAGTAGAGCAGCGGAAGCGGCAGCCTGTCTGAACAAGGCGAAGGCACATCTGAGGGCTTCACGGAATCTGAAGACCGAAATTAAAGACGGCGTCGAAAAGGCACTTGCGCGACTCCTTGAACTAGTCAAGGAAGCTGAAAAGGAGCTCAAGTTGAAGGGAAATACAAAGGGAGGATGGGTGGATTTGGGAGTGGGAGCATATGCTGCTCCACCTCCCAACCCCACCCCCCCTCCCTCCTCTACCTCCGGCGAAAGCCTACTCATGGCGCGATTAGAGGAACACACAAACCTCATCCGGGAAAGCGGCAAGAAAATGGAAGAACTGAAGGCGACGATTGAGAGGCACGCTGAAAAGATTGAAAAGATAGAAACGCCTACCTACGCCGGGGTGACCGCGACCCAGAATGACAGGGCACTGCAAAAGCGCACACTGCACTCGGTCGCGGTCACCTCGACCGTGGAGACGGAAACAGGAGAGGAAGTACTCGAAAGAGTTAGAAAGGCTATAGACGCTAAAGAAGGATGGGTAAAGGTGGAAAGGGTCAGAAAGGCCAAAAACAGGAAAGTAATAATGGGCTTTGGGTCCAAGGAAGAACGAGATAAAGTAAAGGATAGAATAGGAAAAGAAGGAGGCAGCCTCACCATCGAGGACGTGGAAAACAAAGACCCGCTGATCAGGCTTGGGGATGTCCTGTCAGTAAATACCGATGAGGACATCATCAAGGCTCTTCGGAACCAGAATGGGGCTGTCTTCCACGGTCTCGGTGAGGGGGAGGATAGGATAGTCATAAAATATAGAAGAAGAGCGAGAAACCCTCACACAAACCATGTGATTATAAGCGTGTCGCCCAGCGTCTGGAGGCGGGTGACGGAAAGGGGCTATGTATACATAGATCTCCAGCGGATTAGAGCGGAAGATCAGACTCCACTAGTCCAGTGCACGCGTTGCTTGGGGTACGGCCACGGCAGAAAGTACTGCCAAGAGACCGCAGACGCATGCAGCCATTGCGGCGGTCCTCACTTGAAAACGGAGTGCCCGGACTCGCTAGCTGGAGAGCCACCCGCCTGCAGAAACTGCAATAAAGCGAAATTAACGCAGACAGAGCACAACGCCTTCAGTTCAGACTGCCCCGTACGCCGCAGATGGGACGAATTGGCCCGGTCGACCGTTGCATATTGTTAACGCCAACGTTGCCACCACCACATATGGCTATATGCAAGCGAACCTCCAACGAAAAAGGCTTGCAACAATCGAGCTGATGCTCGAGGCTCAAAAACAAGGGATAGCCGTAGCCCTACTGCAAGAACCATATATAGGGGGAAACAAGACAATGAAGAGTTACAGAGGAGCAAGGATCTTCCAGAGCACCGACGACAGAGAAGGGACTGTTAAGGCTGCAATCGCAGTCTTCGATAGTAGTCTTAATATAAAACAGTACCCAAAACTCACCACAAATAACATCGTAGTGGTGGGGTTACAAACCAGTGCCTGGGAGATCACCCTGGTGTCGATATACTGCGAGCCAGACAAACCAGTTGAGCCATACCTAGACCATCTTAGGGAAGTAGTTGCCAAAAATGGCCCTAAGCCCATAATCGTTGGAGGCGACGTAAATGCGAAAAGCACTTGGTGGGGCAGTCAGACGGTCGACCGTAGGGGAGAGGAAGTGTGCGGGACTCTCGGTGAGCTCGGGCTGCATATACTCAACGCAGGAGAAATCCCGACCTTCGACACAGTAAGGGGTGGACAACGCTATAGCAGCTTTGTCGACATAACAGCTTGTTCGGCAAATATCCTCGACAAGGTAGCAGAATGGAAAGTCGTCGAGGGCCTGAGTAGCTCCGACCACAACGGCATCGTCTTCAAAATTTTACAGACCAAATCAAAAGGATTAAAGGTAGAAAGAACAACAAGGATTTTTAACACAAAAAAGGCCAACTGGTCTGCTTTTCATGAGAAACTCACCCAGCTGAGCCAAGAATACAGAATCACAAAAGAAGAAATAGGAAAAATAACTAAAGTAGATCAACTAGACGAAATAGTAAACAATTACACAGAAATAGTAACAAAAGCATGTAAGGCAGCTATGCCAATCAAAAAACACACAGAAAAACTTACCTTGCCGTGGTGGTCGGAGAGACTCGAAAAATTGAAGAAAGCTGTAGCAACCAAAAAGAGGAGGATCAGATGTGCTGCTCCAGTCCGTAGATCCATCGTTGTCGAAGAGTACCTGCAACAGAAAGAAGAGTATGAATTAGAAGCAGCCAGAGCCCAAACCGAGAGCTGGAAGGAGTTCTGCTGTAAACAGGATAGGGAAGGGGTATGGGAGGGGATATATAGGGTTATAGGAAGGACATCGAGCAGGGTGGAAGATCCGCCGCTGGTAAAAGACGGGGAAGTGCTGGATGCAGAAGAGTCCGCCCGATACATAGCAGAGACCCTGTATCCAGAGGACCACCCAGCTGCGGACAACCCTCACCACAGCCGTGTCAGACTAGAGGCAGAATCAGTGAATGAAGGGGAAAATGGTGAGCCATACGACCCTCCATTCACTATAGCCGAACTGAAGGCGTCGAGCGAGTCTTTCAACCCAAAAAAGGCTCCAGGAATGGACGGCCTCACAGCCGATATTTGCTACCGTGCTATCAGCAAAGACCCCGAAATTTTCCTGGCAATCCTGAACAGATGCCTCGCATGCAATCACTTCCCCAGAGCGTGGAAAGAGGCAACAGTGGTTGTACTACGGAAGCCAGGGAAAACGGACTACACAACACCTAAGGCGTACCGCCCGATCGGCTTGTTGCCGGTACTCGGGAAAATTTATGAGAAAATGTTGGTGGCCCGACTCAGGTTCTACATTACACCGAGGATGAGTACTCGCCAGTACGGATTCATGCCACAAAGGAGTACCGAAGACTCCCTCTATACCCTTATGCAAAAAATACGCTGCAAGCTGAAACAAAAGAAAATAATAACATTAATATCGCTGGACATAGAGGGAGCCTTCGACAATGCCTGGTGGCCTGCTATAAGAGTCCGACTGGCTGAGGAAAGGTGTCCGGTCAACCTGAGAAGGGTCATCGACAGTTACCTGCGCGACAGGAAGGTACGGGTGAGGTACGCCGGCGCTGAGCATGAGAGAAGCACGGAAAAAGGCTGCGTCCAAGGCTCAATTGGAGGCCCCATTCTTTGGAATCTCGTACTGGACCCCCTCCTTAAAGACCTCGAGAGAAGAGGAGACTACGCGCAAGCCTTTGCTGATGACGTGATCCTGGTATTCGATGGTGACACGGCACTGGAAATAGAGAGACAGGCGAATGCTGCCCTCGAACGTGTTCGGGCGTGGGGCGTTGAAAACAAACTAAACTTTGCACCACACAAGACCAGTGCAATGGTCATTACAAACAAACTAAAATACGACGCCCCACGCTTGAGCATGGGCGGGGTCGACATTGCAATGTCTCATAAAATTAAAATACTAGGTGTCACTATCGACGACAAGCTCACGTTTAACGCGCACATCTCCGAGGTATGTCGTAAGGCCATCGCAGTCCACAAACAACTGAGCAGAGCCGCAAAAGTAAATTGGGGTCTAAATCCAGAAATAGTTAAAATAATCTACGTGGCTACGGTGGAACCAATAATTCTATACGCCGCCAGTGCATGGGCGGAAGCCGCTAACAAACTGGGAACAATCAAACAGCTGGGCGTCGTACAGCGGGGAATAGCACAGAAAATGTGTAGGGCATACAGAACTGTTTCCCTAAACTCTGTGCTGCTTCTAGCCGGAATACTCCCCCTGGATCTTAGAATCCAGGAGGTGGCATCGCTGTACAAAGCCAGGAAAGGGGTGCCACAGACCATATTGGGGGACAGAGAGGTAGAGCAAATGTCCTCTGCACTAGAATCCCCGCATCCTGCGGAGCAAAGCGACTTGCAGATTGTCAGCCTGGTAAACCAGGAAGAAGTCAGCGCTAATTCGGACCAACAAGTGAAAATCTTCACCGACGGTAGTAAGATTGGGGGGCGTGTCGGAGCAGCTCTGTCCATATGGAACGGAGACACCGAGACGCGCGCCCTCAAGTTAGCGCTGCCGAATTACTGTACGGTTTACCAGGCTGAGTTACTTGCGATATGCCGAGCAACGCGGGAAATCAGGAAAAGTACGGCGCCTAGCTTTGGGATCTTCAGCGATTCCATGGCGGCTCTTTTAACCGTGAAAAACCCCAGTTGCCTTCACCCCCTGGCAGTAGAGGCCAGACAGAATATTACAGCTGCATCTCTCCAGAACAAGGTCATATCCTTGTTCTGGATAAAGGCTCACGCAGGGTTGGAAGGCAACGAGAGAGCGGATCTGCTGGCGAAAGAGGCCGCCATGAACTTGAAGAAAAAACCGGACTATGATCTATGTCCGATCTCATTCGTCAAGCGCCACATACGCATGGGGACGCTTGACGAATGGAATCGGAGGTACCGGTCCGGCGAAACCGCAAAGATCACAAAGATCTTTTTCCCAGATGCGGTGGCGGCGTATAGAATAATACGGAAGGTGGAAATCACCAACATCAGGGCACAGATTATGACGGGGCACGGTGGATTCTCCGAGTACCTGAATCGATTCAAGTGCAAGGGGAGTCCATCGTGCATCTGCGACCCAGAAGTGGAAGAAACTGTGCCACACCTGCTTCTTGAATGCCCCGTACACGCCGCGGACAGATATTCATTGGAACAGGCACTGCAAATGAAACTAAGTATAGAGACAGTTGGGGAAGTGATGCGGGGAAAACACAGAGATAAATTTTTAGACTACTGCACAAAGATTGCACAGAGGGCAATAGAAAGAAACAGAACAGCTTAAGAAAATATGCTTATAGTATATTTGGATATATATATATAAAGCATAGAAATAAGTACAAACATCATTAGCATAAGAGGTAGTATAAGAATAAATAGAAATAAGGTGATATTGTAAGAAAACTAAAGGTTAAAAATTGTATTAGAATAAGGAAAAAGTTCTGAAACAAATAAAAGGGCAAAATTGATTTTTATTCCCCCTAGATTAGAATAAGTACAAATAAAATAAGAAAGAAAACTTAGATAGGCAGAATAGGGTAAAAACGGGACTCAACCCGTAAAAAAGAATGGATGATATGATGGATGCAGAAAGATAAAGTATGCGGCATGAAAGTACGAGAGGAAAACAAGCGAGAACTGGTATGACAAAGAGGATTAGGCTTAAGATAGACTCCGATAACGTCGGAGGTAGAGAGAAAAATAAAATATAAAAAAAAAAAAAAAAAAAAACCTAACCTAACCTAACCTAACCTAACCAAGTAACCGACCATACGTCGCAACGTCAACATCAGCTCCGCGAAAAAAAATTCTCTAAAATTCAACGCGTAGAGTAAAGTGTGTAAAAAGTTCAGAAGTGGAATTGTGCAGTGTTGATACACCAAAATCAGTGTGGGCAAGTGTCTGCGTCAACGGGTTACAGAGTGGGACCCCCGAAAAGTCAACAACTAATAACACAGCCAAGGAGAGTGGAGTAGTGCTGCAAACACTATCCCGGTAAGACGCAGCAGAGACCTATCCAGCAAGACCAGGATCATTAAAATCGAAGCAGGGGTTTGGGAGAAATTAAGGTGCGAAAATCGCTAAAAAGCACGTGGTTTTAGGTTAGAATAACCTCACTTTGGCTCCACGTGCTTCTTAAACCACGAGGCGTGACGCGCGGTGCACCATCCCAGCCCTTACTGAAGACTCCGAAGTCGGACCGAGGAATCTGCCTGCAGAACAGCCATCAGCGTCGATTCCACGACCCATCAACCAGGTTAATCCTGAGGGAACTCCTCAACCCCTAATCTCATCCCCCCCGAGTTTGGATTCATCTGATTCGGGACTCCAGTACCTCAACAGTACCTTCCAGTGAGAATTTTCCCCCCTTACCCCGATTTCCCTACCCCCACCTGTTATCGTGGGCCCCCCACGTTAAAATCCTTATATCTCGGAAACGGCTGGGAATATCAAAATTCTGACAAAATTTGCCCCCCCCCCCTAGTACCCCCCCTCCCAGCTGGCACCCACTCCAACATAAGACCCCTAGACCCCCTTTTTGACCCCTTCATTTTGGACCCCCACAAAGTACTAGTACTAGTATACCAGCGCCATCAAGTCACTGTCCCTTCCTTCCCCGCTACACACACACCCCCCACTACTCCCCACTCCCATCCCTCACTTTAGAAGGCCCCCCACCCAAAGCCCCTATACCCTCTCCCCCCCCCCCCTCAGGATTATTTCACCCCCCGCGGCCTTACTTCGTTCCCGTTGGACCTGGAAAGCCGAGTTTGGGCTCATTTGAAAGGGCACAAAGAGCTCTACAATTTGAAGCCCTACAAAAATCTGAAATTCGGCATCCACACGCACAAACATCCAGTGACGCCGCAACGTTCCACTTTGAACCACCACCATTACGCACACGGGGTTCAAACCATCGAGCCCAACCAATTTGTCGGACTACTCATCGGGCTGCAGCGGACAGCAGACGCAGACCACCAGCGGAACTTCCGTGAGTCCATCCATTTAGTTAATAAGTAGTTTAATTCAGGAACAAATCATCACAGCATTAGCTTAAGTTCTCAACTCCAATAACAACCAACACAACTCCATATACAATGTCGTCCAATCCGTCTACCACCTCCCGGAAAACGACCACGGAGGCCGCAAAAGCCCCAACATCACTGCGGCAGAAAGTACTGAAGAACACGGCCAAGTCGGTTGTGTCCGAAAAGGCGGCGCGTCCATCCCAAAAGCTGCAGGCGACAAAAGCAGCGTCGGAGCCGGACGTCACGGGCAGGACGCCACCACTGCCAGCAGTGCCCGGGTCGCCCCAGACACACGACCGAAGCAGGATCGCCGAGGTCGTCATAGACTGGGAGCAGTGTGGCATTTCCCCCCCCCACCAGATCATCTCGGACGAGGAAAGCTCGGTGGCTTCCACGGTGAGTCAGGCTGACTGTCCTGTGGCCGGACGACCGAGCATCCTCTACAGAACACCGAGACGAGGCACAGGGGTGGAGATGGACCTGGCTACGAGAGAAGCAAACGACCTGCTTCAAAAGGGGAAGGGCGCACTGGAGGAGGCGGGAAACATGAAGCGTGAGTGCAAAGCAACAGCCCACGAATGTCTTCAAGGCTTGTACGAGACGGTCTTGTCATTGGCAGACTCGAGAGCGCGTCACAAATATAACCTCGAGAAGGAGCGCTCTCGACACGCACAAGAGCTTGTGCGTGTCGAGAGGGCTCACAATCGCGAGTTGATGACGCTCAAGGCAGAGCTCTCCCTCATGCGGACGGACGTCTCGGACACAAAAAAAGAGACGAAAGGGATCCGGGAATGGCTTGGTCACGAGACCCTTGAAGCCCTCACGGGCATCAAGGAGGTCAAAGAGGATTTGGCAGCCGTGAGCCTGAAAAACCTAAAGGAGCACGAGATAACGAGGCGGGAAGGCGCGAAAGTCCAGGGGGACCCTAGGAGGGAAGCAATGGGGTCCGACTTTTCGCGCTTAGAAAACACCGTTACCAGCGTCTCCAACCAGCTAGATGTACTCCAGAAGGCAATTGACAGGCTCACTGATGACATCAAGCGACCAAGCACCTCCGAAACGGACCCGAGAAGCCGAGAGACTGACGACATACTCACCACCATGGCATTCGAGCGGGAGATCCAAAAATTGTCCCTGCAAATACAGGCCATCGCCAACAGGCCTGTAGCCTCCCTCCCACCACCACAACCACCGATCAACATTACAAAACATCTTCAGCCAATTTCGGAAAGGTTGGAAATCGTTTCGGCGGACCTCCGCGTGCTGCGTGACAAGGAGCCCCCAATCCAGGCGCCCTCGGCGCTAAATCTGGAAGCGGAACTCGCAGTTGGGGAGGTCAAAAAAACCCTACAAACTATTCAGCAGGGGGTGGCGGATCTGAGCAAAGCGAACAGACCGCTTAAACAACAACAGGGCCCACAAACCTTTGCCCAGGTAGCCAGCAAACCTCAGCCCCCCAAACCGCCCACACAGCCCAATCACACCCTGATCGTCTCGTCGACGAACCCCCAGCACACTGGGGACAACGTCATCGAGAGGATCAGGACTGCCCTGGACCTCAAAACGAGCGGAGCCCGAGTCGACAACGTCCGGAAAGCGCGAAACCAAAAGGTGGTTTTGAGGTGCGCTAGCAAAACGGACCTTAACAAGATCAAGGATCAATTTCAGTCGAGCTCAGGGCTTAAGGTCCAGGAACCGAAACCGCAGAACCCACTCGTCTGCATCAAAGGAGTTCTGTCCAGTTACAGCGACGGGGAGATCATTGATCTCCTCAAAGCGCAGAACAAGCACATTCTGCAGAACGTCGCTGTAGATGGACAGACCATAAAGGTGCGCTATAGGAAGCGCGCTAGAAACCCCCATGAGTGCCATCCTGTCCTGGAGCTCTCCCCGGAGCTCTGGAAATGCTGCACACAGGTGCAAAAAGTCCACGTGGGCATCAAGCGATGCTCGATCGAGGATCAGTCCCCCCTCGTACAGTGCACAAAGTGCCTTGGATATGGTCATAACAAGGCCATATGCAGGGCCGGCAAAGAAGTCTGCAGTTTCTGCAGCGGAGCACACAACGGGAGGGACTGCCTTTCTCGAGCAGACGGCAGGCAGCCCACATGTGTAAACTGCAAGGCAGCCAACAGGACGGGCAGCGACCTGGCACACACAGCGTTCAGCGAAGACTGCCAGGAACGCCAAAAATGGGATGGTATAGCAAGATCTCGCGTTTCCTACTGCTAAGGGCGACCAGGAAGTCCCAACAAGTCAACAAGTCACCACTCAAAACACAACAAGACCGACAGCAAGATTACGTCTAATCCAGGTAAATCTTCAGCGCTCCAAGCTGGCCACAGAAGAACTCCACATGGCGGCTCAGGCAAAGGGAGTTTCAGTGGCACTCGTTCAAGAGCCCTATGTAGGAAGAACAGGTGTCATGAAACAATGTCCCGGCACGAGAGTCATCCAGTGCAGCCTAAGCCGCCAAAAACCAGTAAAGGCGGCGATCGTTGTTTTCGGGAACAACCTGGAGGTCATCCACGACCCCCAGCTTGTGACCGAGAACATCGCCGCCGTTCTGCTGAAGGTTGGCCAGCTCAGCTTCGGGGCACTGTCGGTCTATTTTGAGGGTGACCAAGACATCGAACCCTATCTTTCCGAAACACACAACACAATCCATAAACTACACACACACACACACAATATCCTGGTGGGAGGAGACGTAAACGCCTGGAGCCAGTGGTGGGGAAGTGTCTCCGAAAACCACCGTGGAGCGTCGTACAACTCCTTTCTCAATGAGCGGGACCTCCACATCCTCAACATGGGTCAAACACCAACCTTCGAGACCTACAGAGGAGACAGGTGGTGTACGAGCATTGTCGATGTGACGGCATGCAGTCTGTCGCTGCTAGGCAAGGTCGAGGAGTGGCGAGTAGAAAGAAGTCTGACATCATCAGACCACAACGCAATCACCTTCTCGTTGCGCTTAGAAAAGGCTTTGGAACCCTTAAGGCCGATCTCGACGCGCGTCTACAACACCAAGAAGGCTAAGTGGTCCGACTTCTGTGTACACTTCAAGACCCGTCTGGCGGACAGTGACATTACACCAGCCAGAGTCTCGAGCGTCTCGAACCCAGAGGATCTGGAGAAACTCATCACAGAGTACACCCACACCATCCACCGCTCATGCGAGAAAGCGATCCCAAAACTGGGGTCGCCAAAATACGACGCCAAGCCCCCATGGTGGAGTCCTTCTCTAGACCATCTCAAAAAAGACGCCTTGACGAAGAAGAGAAGGATCCGGAATGCAGCCGCAAGTCGGAGACACTTCACCATCCAGGAATACGTGCAGGCCAAAAACAAATACACCACAGCAGCAACGGAAGCAGCCACAGCAAACTGGAAAGAGTTTTGCTCGAAGCAGGACCGTGAGAGTATGTGGGACGGCATCTACAGGGTACTAAGGAAGACAGCCAGAAGACAGGATGACGCCCTCCTGAGAAATACCGAAGGCGAGACGCTCAGCCCCGAGCAGTCAGCGGATCTTCTGGCAAAAACCTTTTACCCCGACGACTCAACGGATGCCGAACAGCCCCACCACAGGAGCCTAAGGAAGCTGGCGGAGGAGAAAAACCCCCGGGGACTGTCTGCCGACGATCCTCCCTTCACGGCCGCGGAGCTGGAAATGGTTCTCCAGAACCAGAACCCGAAAAAAGCCCCCGGTCCCGACGGATTAACAGCAGACATCTGCACTGCGGCAATAAACTGCAATCGGGAGGTGTTCTTAGAGATAGCTAATAGATGCCTGTCGCTGTCACACTTCCCGAAGCAGTGGAAAGTCGCCCATGTGTGTATCCTCCGAAAGCCAGGAAAGGACGACTACACCAGCCCAAAGTCATACAGGCCAATAGGTCTGCTCTCGGTCCTAGGAAAAATCGTCGAGAAACTCCTAGTTGGCAGAATGCAATGGCACTTCCTCCCAACACTCAACCCAAACCAGTTTGGATTCATGCCACAGCGCGGAACCGAGGACGCCCTCTATGACCTACGAGCCGAAATCAAAGCCAAAAAAATCGTGCTTTTGATATCATTGGACATAGAGGGGGCCTTCGATAACGCGTGGTGGCCAGCACTCAAGCGACAGATGGTAGTCAAAAACTGTCCTAAAAACATCTACGCTCTCGTCACCTCATACCTGGAAGACCGGAACATAAGGGTCAACTACGCCAGAGCGACTAGTGAGAAAGGTACCACAAAGGGATGCGTCCAAGGCTCAATTGCCGGTCCGACGTTTTGGAACCTGATCCTAGATTCGCTTCTACACAAGATGGCTAGCAAGGGAGTATACTGTCAAGCCTTCGCAGATGACGTTGTCCTGGTTCTCTCGGACCACACGGCTGGTCCCCTGCAGCAATCAGCCAACAACGCGCTAGACACAGTATCGGAATGGGGCGTTCAAAATAAGCTACGTTTCGCCGCGCACAAGACCTATGCGATGGTGTTAACGAGAAAGCTAAAGTACGACGTTCCGGTACTCTACATGTCGGGCTCGCGGCTGAACCTGGTCGAGGAGGTAAAGCTGCTGGGTCTCACTATAGACTCCAAACTCACCTTCAACGCGCACGTGTCGGCGATCTGTAAAAAGTCCGCAGACATCTACAAGCAGTTGGCATGTGCGGCAAAGGTGACTTAGGGTCTCAACACAGAGATAATTAGGACAATATACGTGTCTGTGATAGAGCCCATCGTGATGTATGCAGCGAGCGCGTGGGCCCCCGCAGCTGAGAAACTGATGACAAGGAATCAGTTTGACTCACTGCAGAGAGGCTTCGCGCAGAAGATCTGCAAAGCATACCGCACGGTGTCTCTAACATCGGCACTTATTCTGTCAGGTCAACTCCCACTAGATCTCCGGGTAATCGAGGCAGCAACCCTGTTCAAGATCAGAAAGGGCCATTCCCAAGAGTTCATACCACCGGGCCGCGAGCTGGAGTGCAACGTGCCCCACTCCCAAAATCCCCACCCATCGCTACTCACGACAACAGAGTACGCACGCCTAGAGGACTTGACTCCCGAAACCCTGGAAACCCATCAAGTAATCGGTCCCCAAATATACACCGACGGCAGCAAGATAGAGGGGAAAGTTGGCGCTGCCCTAACTTGGTGGGAAAACGGAAAGGAGTCAACGTTCAGCACCTTTGGCCTTGAACCCCACAACTCAGTCTTCCAATCGGAAATGTACGCTCTCTTCAGAGCTGCCGGGATGGCAAGAGAATCCAGGGCGGCCTCCGTAAGCATCTTAAGTGACTCAAGATCGTCGCTTGACCTGCTGCGGAGACCGTCCGTCACTCACCACCTGGCACTTCAAATCAAGAGAAGCGTCCGTGAGACCAGAGAAGAGGGCAGAGAAGTGAGGTTTTTTGGCTCAAGGCCCATGTGGGAACTGCAGGGAATGAGAGAGCGGACGAGCTGGCCAAGGAGGCAGCCCTTAACAACGCGACAGCCGACTACAACAAGGTGCCCGTATCGTTCGTGAGGAGGAAGATACGGGAAGAGACTATAAAGAAGTGGCAAGCGCGATACGAATCCTCGAGTACAGGAGCGGTCACAAAAGTGTTCTTCCCAGACGTCCTAGCGGCAAAAAGAACACTTAGAGACGCAGTTCTCACACCGGTCCACGTACAAGTCCTAACAGGACACGGAGGATTCTCAGCGTATCTCCACCGCTTCCATCTCAAAGATAGTCCCTCGTGCGTCTGTGACCCCAGTTGCGAAGAGACAGTTTGGCACCTGCTCTTCGAATGCCCACGATTCAGTCACGACAGAATAGAGCTGGAAGTAAAGATCGGAACCCAGCTAAGCCAGTCCATACTCCACACCATCATGGGGAGACCGGCTTCCAGAAAACTATTCTTGGCATTCGCGAGCAAAGTCGCCATAGTCGCAGCAGCGGCCAACAAAACGGACGCACCCTTGCGTAGTCGGAACCGACAACCATCAACGACCACAGCAACAACCACACCAAACTCCGCAACAACAACAACAACCACTCAAACCACAACACGTACACCACTCACCACAACACAAACCACACAACGACCAACACCCGTGGTAGCAGCAGCAGCAGCAGCAGCGACAGCACAAGCCAGCCTACAACCAGCACTCAGCTCCATGTCCATCTCGGAGCTCCTGGCATGCGGGAGAGACGGAACGCCTGGCGTCAGACTGCGAGGCGTCGCCCTCTTCATGAACAGAGAAGGAGAGAGGCTAGGCATAAGCTTCTGCGTAGGATCGAGCCGAGCTGGAGCCCGTATACACATCTCACCAGGCCTTGCCGCCCTGATCAACGGAAGCACAACCAAAACGAGCATGAAAGGCAGTAAATACGCCAAACTGCCGCATGTGGAAGTAGCCACTCACCGATGCCGTCTGGTGCGAGTCAAAGGAAAGACGATCGCACTATTCGAGTGGGGAGAGGACACTCCATTTGCCCAAGCAAGCTCACTGCTTCAAAAGATCAGGGAGGTAGGAGAGTACATGGCAGTCACAGCCCGTACCATAAGCATCGACGCAATGATGATCGAGGCGGAAAGAGGAGACGTCGCAGATCGCTTCGGCTGTTTGAAAGCCTCAGAACTCCATGAGGTAGTAGTGTATGAGGACAGAGGGGAAACTCTGAGTTTCCTCAAAGCCCCCAGACACCCAACAGCCAACGCGACGAGCTCCACGTCAGGCTCGATCACTCAAAGCGGATCAGAGAGGGCCCAGCAGAAGGCAGCCGCCGAAAAAGCTGCAAAGGAGCAGTGCAAAACCGCTAGCCCGGAGGACCGAGCCCGGACGAGGAGTCGCCTGAAAGCCTTCGGCACCTTCCTCAACGCACTGCTCCCAAGCACCAGCCACGCATCACCAACAGCTATGGAGAGGTTCTTTAAAAGAAAGGGGAAAGAACCAACACCACAGAAGCGTACGCCTACAAGAGCCGACAAGGGGCAAGTCAGCCCGCCGACCCTCGCAGTTAATATGGGCACCACGGACCACGTAAAGAGTGCGTTCCTCGAGTACGTTGCAATCGTAAGAGCGACCAGAGAGGTCAATCTCACGACATGCAGAAAGATCCTGCAGACCTTCCAGAGGAACACTGAAGGCCTGCTAAGGGTACTACTCGAGGAATCAGAGGCGGCAGTGTACGACAACGTCACATCTCAAGTCATCAAAGGAGAAATGACGGGGTCATACATGGCAGCCTACAGCGCGAAGAACGGTTTCGTGGCCCTGGACAAAGAGGAAACGGAGCGCTCAGGCAAGTTAAAATTCAGCGTCCCAAACGACGACCCGATAGTGGTTACCGCCAAATGTACCAAAATCATGCCGGACGATAAGATCCTTGAAATGGCACAGTCCATTTTGGGGACCTCAGATATCCCGGCATCGCAAGATATTTGGGCGGTACCCAATATCAGGTGGGTCAACGGGGTCCCGGGTTGCGGCAAGACAACCTGGGTGGTGAAAAACTTCGATGGGGAGAAGGACGTCATAGCCACCACGACAACCGAAGCTGCCAAAGATCTCAGGGAGAAGCTTGCGCACCGCTTAGGAGATCGAGTAAAGAGAAAAGTGCGCACTATGGCCTCAATCTTAGCCAACGGGTTCAGAAAGGAAGAGAAATACTACCGTCTCACGGTAGACGAGGCTCTTATGAACCATTTTGGGGCCATAGTTATGGCAGTAAAGTTGTCTGGAGCAAGCGAAATTGTCCTCATCGGAGACGTAAACCAGCTTCCTTTTCTGGACAGACAGAACCTATTCAACTTAAGGTACACCCGTCCAGACTCGGTGGCTGGTATCACCCAGGAGCTGCTTTGCACACATCGCAATCCGATGGATGTGGCCTTTGCACTGAGCGAGGTATACTCCGGTATATACTCCTCCAAGTCGTCGCTGTCGCGGGTCCACTCCCTGAGAGTGGAAGGTTACACAGGAGCGCATATACCGAGCACCGCTCAAAACACCCTGTTCCTGGTTCATACGCAAGAAGAAAAAGCTACTCTTGTGAGCCAGGGGTACGGGTCCGGTGAAGGGTCGCGCGCGTTGACCATCCACGAGGCTCAGGGGCTGACCTACGACAGCGTAATCATCATCAATACGAAGTCCAGGAGACTCCAGGTCCACGAAAGCATCTCCCACGCGGTGGTGGCGTTGTCGAGACATACTGTCAGTTGCGTCTACTACTCCGACGACGCCGATGACGCCATAGGCCGCTTTGCGAAGAGGGCGATGGATGCGCCTACTAAAATGGTCATCGAATACAACCTTAAGATGGCCATGAAACATCGAGACGCAGCAGTCGTGGAAGCCCTGCTCGGGCTAGCAAAATCCCTGGTCGTGACATCCCGCTTCAAATAATACTCCACAACCATATCCATACTCCCAACATTTCAACACTAACCAATCCCAACCCTCCACGAACCACCAAAATGGAATTTTGTAAAACTTCATGGCAGAGTGAGTCTGTCATGCTCACGTAAATGTCCCGCCGATGGTGGCGTTGTACATCTGGTCAATCGGCTCCCTAAAAAATGGTTGAGCTGAAGGGCGCGGATGTGTACGTCATTTCCGTGAACGGAAGCCGTCGCCTATAAATTGCTTTATTTTATATATATATATATAAAATAAAGCAATTTATATATATAAAAAAATTGCATGTCTAGTATATAATTTAAAAAAAAAAAGAAAAAAAAAAAAAAAAAAAAAAAAAAAAAAAAAAAAAAAAAAAAAAAAAAAAACGGATGGACTCACATAGTTTTAAGTAGAAGATAAGCTGTAGCCCGAAGATGGAACGGCAATTGCATTTATAAAAAACAAGTAGATAAAAAAAAAGAAAGTAAACAAAAGCACGGACCACCATGTCTGTGGATTTAATGTAAGGAAGGAGTGTGGTTTTAGCCGGTAAGAGTCCGGCACTGCCCAGACTGGCTCATTTGTGAGTTAGTCTGGGCGTCCATGAGGATTTCCCACTCCTGCCGGAAAAAAAAAAAAAAAAAAAAAAAAAAACCTAACCTAACCTAACCTAACCTAACCTAACCTAACCTAACCTCCGTGCTCAAGCCATATCCCGGGACCCGGGGATGTTCCTTGCACTGGCCAACAAGTGTCTTGAGTTTGGCCACTTCCCCGGAGCCTGGAAAGTGGCCACAGTGGTGATACTCCGAAAGCCAGGTAAGGACTGCTACACCACCCCAAAGTCCTACAGACCGATCGGCCTCCTGCCAGTCCTGGGAAAAATCCTTGAAAAAATGTTGGTAGCTAGGTTGAAGTGGCATCTGATCCCGCGGTTGAGTACTCGTCAGTTTGGCTTCATGCCCCAGAAGAGCACCGAGGACTCCCTCTACACCATGATACAACATATCAAAACAAAGCTGAACCAAAAGAAGCTGATCACTGTTGTATCGCTTGACATAGAGGGAGCCTTTGACAGCGCATGGTGGCCGGCAATCAGGACCAGACTGGCTGAGGAAAGGTGCCCGGTGAATCTCAGACGGATGCTGGACAGCTACCTGGCTGGTAGAAGGGTCCGAGTTAGGTACGCTGGAGCAGAATGCCAAAGGCATACAAATAAGGGTGCGTTCAGGGGTCTATTGGCGGTCCAATCCTCTGGAATCTGGTGCTGGACCCTTTGCTTAAGGGGCTGGAAGAGCGGGGAGATCACTGCCAGGCTTTCGCCGATGACGTCGTTATGATCTTCGACGGTGACACAGCATTGGAGGTTCAAAGACATGCCAATGCTGCCCTCGAGTATGTTCGGAGGTGGGGCATCCGAAATAAGCTGAAGTTTGCACCACAAAAAACCTGTGCAATGGTGGTAACCAGAAAGCTAAAGTACGATGTCCCACTTCTGAGCATGGGCGGGGTTGACATTGGCATGTCTAAAGAAATAAAAATACTGGGGCTCACAATCGACCACCAGCTCACTTTCAACACCCACGTCGCAAACGTATGTAGAAAAGCTGCAAACATCTACAAGCAGCTATCTAGAGCGGCTAAAGTGAGCTGGGGTCTGCATCCGGAGGTCATACGGTGTATTTACACGGCAGCGGTGGAGCCGGTGGTGATGTACGCGGCAGGCGCCTGGGCGCCGGCAGCAAAAAAGATAGGAGTGCAGAAGATGCTGAACACGGTCCAACGAGGATTTGCCCAAAAGCTCTGCAAGTCCTAACGCACCGTTTCGCTGAACGCGTCTCTGGTGCTGGCTGGGATACTCCCCCTCGACCTCCGAATACAAGAAGCAGCGGCTCTGTATGAAGCAAAGAGAGGAGTGCCCCGGCCAGCCCTTGTAGGCAGGGAGGTGGAGCGTGTGGTGGCATTTGTGGAGATGCCACATCCGGCGAAACATATGGCCATGGGGTTCGTGAGTCTGGAGGACCAGTCCCGTGTGGACACCCACAACAACCAGGCGATTCGGTTCTTCACAGACGGCAGCAAGATCGCGGGCAAGGTCGGAGCAGCACTGTCACTGTGGGACAGTGAGACCGAGATCAAGTTCATAAAGCTTAGCTTGCCGTCTTGCTGCACGGTCTACCAGGCGGAACTCCTGGCCATATGCGTAGCCACGAGGGAAATCCTCAAGCGCAAAGAGAGAACCTTCGGAATCTATAGTGACTCAAAGGCAGCACTTCAAACAGTCACAAACCAAGGTTTCCTCCACGCCCTGGCGGTGGAGGCGAGAGTAAACGTGGGCGCGGCCTTATCACAGAGCAAAGATGTTTCCTTTTTCTGGGTAAAGGCTCACGCCGGGCTAGAGGGCAACGAACGCGCAGACCACCTTGCGAAAGAGGCTGCACTTAAATCTAAAAAGAAGCCGGACTATGACCTTTGCCCGGTTTCATTCGTCAAGCGGCAAATCCGAATGGGGTCGCTCGACGAATGGAATCGGAGAAACAAGAACGGCGAAACAGCCTCAACAACAAAAATCTTCTTCCCGGACGCGATCGATGCCTTCAAAATTGTCAAAAAAGTGAAGCCAACCGGAGTGACAACACAGATCTTGACAGGGCACGGTGGGTTCTCCGAATACTTGCATCGATTTAAGTGTAAGGCGAGCCCATCGTGCATCTGTGAGCCGGATGTACTGGAGTCGGTCCCTCATATTTTGACGGAATGCCCCGTGTTTGGAGCGGAGAGATTAAATGCGGAAATGGAATTGACGACAGTGATAAACAAAAATAATTTATGTGAATTAATGAAAAACAGAAAGTCTCGAGAAATTTTGTTAGAATACAGCATTGCAATAGCCAAAAGAGTAATAATTAGAAATAAGGAAACATAAAGCTATGCTTTAAATATATAAGTTTATATATGAAACAAGCATAGAATAAATAAATAGATATTTAAATAAGAAAACAAAACATAAATTCTAGAAATAAATAAAACAAAGATGTAATTTCAAATTGTAAAACTTTATTAAAATTCAGAAAAATATAAAAATAAATGCACACTAATATAAAAACCATATTAAAAAGGTCTCTGACTATGTCAGGGGGACACTTAGAAAGGCAGGAGTGGGTTTTAGCCGGTAAGAGTCCGGCACTGCCCAGACTGGCTCACCAGTGAGGCAGTCTGGGCGTCCATGAGGATTTCCCACTCCTGCCAAATCAAAAAAAAAAAAAAAAAAAAAAAAACCTAACCTAACCTAACCTAACCTTTTTTTTTTTTTTTTTTTTTGTCGCTGAGAAATGCATTACGCATCCCCGCTCGTGGGGGACGAGTCGGGGTATGTGGGACTCCCTGTCACTAATGACAGTATACCCACTAAAACTCAGCGGTGTTCCCACATCGCCGTGATGGGAGGGTCATGGGAAACCGGCTCAGCCTTGACTTCCACAGCCTTCCCGGCGCATGCCCGCCTAACTGGCCGGCCCCACATGCCCCCCAGGCTGAGGGGCTACGGGAATGGCCGGGAACACCTGGCCATTCCCGTCCGGCACTGGTGGAAGCCTGTGCAATACAGGCAAGGGTGCCCCCGCACCCGTTGCCTGCTGGCCTCCACCTGGGAGGAGTCGGAGATGACTTTCGAACTGACGTCTTCTTCGACCCCTCCTCCGCCTTCGGAGCGGCGCCGCGGCAGGATCGTCCTCCCGCGTGCGCTCCGCCGCCTCCTTCTGGGACATGACGTGTTCGCAGAAGGAGGCGACTGCCGCCCAGGACCTCTCATCCCTCAGCATGGCGTTAACCAAGCCGGGGAGTGAGAGGTCCGGTCCGATCACCGCAATGAGATTGCGGCGCGGCTCGGACCACGATGGGCACACCTCGAGGGTGTGCTGCGCCGCATCCTCCGCCGCGCCACAGTGGTGGCACGACGGCGTCTCCTCCCGTCCAATTCGGTGCAGGTAAGATCCGAAACAACCATGTCCGGACAGCACCTGCACCAAACGGAAAGAGAGGAATCCATGCGACCGCTCGAGCCACTCTCGCAGGACCGGCCCAATTGCGTCGAGGGCTCGGCGGCCGAAGACTGCGGCGGCAAGGTCCTCCGTCCAATGGACGACGATGGCGTCCCTCGCCTCCCGCCGAACGGCCTCCCGCTCTTCCGGGAGTGGGCGTTCTCCTCTCGCCCTCCAACCTAACCTAACCTAACCTAACCTAACCTTTTTTTTTTTTTTTTTTTTTTTTTTTTTTTTGTCGCTGAGAAATGCATTACGCATCCCCGCTCGTGGGGGACGAGTCGGGGTATGTGGGACTCCCTGTCACTAATGACAGTATACCCACTAAAACTCAGCGGTGTTCCCACATCGCCGTGATGGGAGGGTCATGGGAAACCGGCTCAGCCTTGACTTCCACAGCCTTCCCGGCGCATGCCTGCCTAACTGGCCGGCCCCACATGCCCCCCAGGCTGAGGGGCTACGGGAATGGCCGGGAACACCTGGCCATTCCCGTCCGGCACTGGTGGAAGCCTGTGCAATACAGGCAAGGGTGCCCCCGCACCCGTTGCCTGCTGGCCTCCACCTGGGAGGAGTCGGAGATGACTTTCGAACTGACGTCTTCTTCGACCCCTCCTCCGCCTTCGGAGCGGCGCCGCGGCAGGATCGTCCTCCCGCGTGCGCTCCGCCGCCTCCTTCTGGGACATGACGTGTTCGCAGAAGGAGGCGACTGCCGCCCAGGACCTCTCATCCCCCAGCATGGCGTTAACCAAGCCGGGGAGTGAGAGGTCCGGTCCGATCACCGCGATGAGATTGCGGCGCGGCTCGGACCACGATGGGCACACCTCGAGGGTGTGCTGCGCCGCATCCTCCGCCGCGCCACAGTGGTGGCACGACGGCGTCCCCTCCCGTCCAATTCGGTGCAGGTAAGATCCGAAACAACCATGTCCGGACAGCACCTGCACCAAACGGAAAGAGAGGAATCCATGCGACCGCTCGAGCCACTCTCGCAGGACCGGCCCAATTGCGTCGAGGGCTCGGCGGCCGAAGACTGCGGCGGCAAGGTCCTCCGTCCAATGGACGACGATGGCGTCCCTCGCCTCCCGCCGAACGGCCTCCCGCTCTTCCGGGAGTGGGCGTTCTCCTCTCGCCCTCCGTCCCGCCGTCCATTCATATACTCTGGCGAGCACCCATGCCTCGAGTTCCCAAGGAGGGGTGCCGGCCAGAGCACATGCCGCCGCAAAGCTCACCGTGCGGTGGGCCCTCGCCACCCGCTGGGCTATGGCCCTTTGGGGTGCCCTCAAGGCGGCGGCGTTCTCCCTTCTTTGGAGTGATTGCTCCCAAATCGGGGCCCCGTAGAGGGCCATGCTCCTCAAGATGCCAGCGTAAAGCTGCCGGCATCGCGCGCTTGGCCCCCCCAAGTTGGGAAGCAACCACGAGAGCGCGCCCGCCGCCTTCAGCAGGCGCGACGACAGCCCACTAAAATGTGGGCCGAAGCGCCACCTGCTGTCAAGTACCAGGCCCAGATATTTCATCTGGGCCTTCACCTCAATTCTGACGCCCTCCACGAAAATGTGGGCGTCAGGTGGCTGGCGCTGCCGCGGGCCGTGGAAGAACACGGCCTCGGTCTTGTGCAGCGCCACCGTTAAACCTAGGCGGCGGATCCTCCCCGCGACCAAGGATCCGCCCGCCGAGGCCAAGTCGGCCGCCTCCCTGAAGCTCCCCCCCCGGGCGGTGAGGAGAGTGTCATCCGCATAGCAGATGACACTCGTGCCCCGGAGGAGAGTTCCCCGCAGGAGCCAATCATAACCGACGTTCCAGAGGAGAGGTCCTAAGACTGACCCCTGTGGAACGCCGGCCCCAACGGCGTACCGCCGGACTTGGCCACTCCTATTTACCAGGAGGATCGCTCGATCCTCCAGGTAGTCGGCCAGCAGCCTGCGCATGTATTGAGGCACTCCGTGGAATCGGAGCGCCTCTAGGATGGTGGAGTGGGGAACGGAGTTGAAGGCATTGGCTATGTCGAATGACACGGCCAACAATCCGTCCCCCGCTTCCATCGCCTCCTTTACCTGGCCCTTAAGGCAGGCCAGCGCGTCCACCGTGGAACGCTCAGCCCGAAAACCAAACTGAGCGTCCGACAAATCTGGCCCGATACTCCGCAGGTGGAGCTTTAGGCGGGCAGCGATTATCCCCTCGAACATTTTGCTGACCTCATCGAGCAGAACGATGGGCCGGTATGCCGAGGGGGAATCTGCTGGGCGGCCCTCCTTGCGAAGGAGGCACAACTGCCCCTCCTTCCACGGTTTCGGGAACCTTCCAGACGTAAGGCATGCGCTGAACAGGTCCCGAAACCTCTCCTTCATTTGAGTGGCAGCGATCGCCACCACTCTTGCCGGAACACCGTCGGGGCCCGGAGCCGTCTTCTTGGCGCGGATATGGAGGATCGCCGCGTCAAGTTCCGACTCCGTGACTTGAGGGGCCTCCTCTTCTTCCTCAGCTGGCGGAGCTATCCCCCGCGGTGGGTCCATCACTGGTGGGGTGAAGTTGTCCCCGCATGGGAAAAGGGACTGAACCACCCCGTCCAGAAATGAGGGCTCCAGGGTCTCAGCCACCGGGGGACCAAAGGGGCGCAGTTTGTTGCGCGCTGCCTTATATGGTCTCCCGAAGGGGTCGTTGTCGAGACCCTCCAGCAGCTCCGCTCTCGCCGAGTCTCTGGCAGCGGTGATGGCCCGATCGAGGACCATTTTTGCCTCCATGTAAACCTCATAGAGGTGGTCCTCGTTGGCCTGGTCCCGTCGACGCCGCCGGCGACTCCGCGTGTAGGCCCTTCTTGCCTCCACACACGCTGCTCGAAGCCCCGCCAGCTCCGCCGACCACCAGTACACGGCGCGTCTGGGTAGTGGTCGGCGAGAACCTAACCTAACCTAACCTAACCTAACCTAACCTAACCTAACCTAACCTAACCCCCGGTTTCATTCGTCAAGCGGCAAATCCGAATGGGGTCGCTCGACGAATGGAATCGGAGATACAAGAATGGCGAAACAGCCTCAACAACAAAAATCTTCTTCCCGGACGCGATCGATGCCTTCAAAATTGTCAAAAAAGTGAAGCCAACCGGAGTGACAACACAGATCTTGACAGGGCACGGTGGGTTCTCCGAATACTTGCATCGATTTAAGTGTAAGGCGAGCCCATCGTGCATCTGTGAGCCGGATGTACTGGAGTCGGTCCCTCATATTTTGACGGAATGTCCCGTGTTTGGAGCGGAGAGATTAAATGCGGAAATGGAATTGACGACAGTGATAAACAAAAATAATTTATATGAATTAATGAAAAACAGAAAGTCTCGAGAAATTTTGTTAGAATACAGCATTGCAATAGCCAAAAGAGTAATAATTAGAAATAAGGAAACATAAAGCTATGCTTTAAATATATAAGTTTATATATGAAACAAGCATAGAATAAATAAATAGATATTTAAATAAGAAAACAAAACATAAATTCTAGAAATAAATAAAACAAAGATGTAATTTCAAATTATAAAACTTTAGTAAAATTCAGAAAAATATAAAAATAAATGTACACTAATATAAAAACCATATTAAAAAGGTCTCTGACTATGTCAGGGGGACACTTAGAAAGGCAGGAGTGGGTTTTAGCCGGTAAGAGTCCGGCACTGCCCAGACTGGCTCACCAGTGAGGCAGTCTGGGCGTCCATGAGGATTTCCCACTCCTGCCAAATCAAAAAAAAAAAAAAAAAAAAAAAAAACCTAACCTAACCAAGTCTGCTTTGACGCAAGAGAGCAAAGCTGGTACCGTGACCACACTGAGGAAGTCTGTCGAAACATGCTCACCGCCAAAGGTCAAATATGCAGACCGAACGGCGGATGCTAAAGCCTGCCTAACAAAGGCTAAGATTCATCTAAGCACCACTAGGAACACCAAGACAGAGATAAAAACCGGTATCTCCGAAGCCACAGAAAGACTTTATCATTTGGTAAAGGAAGCTGAAATGGAACTAAAAGTGGCAAAGCAACGAAGGGCCAGAGAAGGACCGGTAGTGACAGTCCCAAAATCACTAGCCGCAACCACAGAAATAACGTCTCTTGAACATAGTAACACTAATAGGATTCTACTTACAATGGAACAACATTCGAAGCTCTTAATAGAAAATAATAAGAAAATAGAGGAACTCAAGGAGAAAATAGACCACCAAAATGAATCCTTGGATAGGGGTACCTATGCGAGTGTGGCCGCAACTCAGCCTGTTAGTTCACTGCCAAGGCGCAGCACATTACATTCAGTGGTGGTCACGTCCAAGAACGAAACCGAAACAGGTGACGAAGTTCTTAGCAGAATAAGGGAAGCGGTAAATGCCAAAGATGGGTGGATAAAGGTGGAAAAGGTGAGGAAAGCAAAGGACAGGAAAATAATAATAGGCCTGGAAACCGAAGAAGAAAGAAGCAAAATCAAGACCCGACTTCAAAAAGAAGGAGTTGACCTCACTGTCGAGGAAGTTAAAAACAAGGACCCGCTTCTGATTTTAAGGAACGTCCTAGTCGTGAACACCGACGAAGACGTCATTAAAGCACTTAAAAATCAGAACAAGGGCGTTTTTGACGGCCTCGACAGTGGGGAAAACAGGGTGGAAATAAGGTACAGAAGAAGGACACGAAATCCCCATATTGGCCACGTCATCATCAGCGTCTCACCCGTCATCTGGCGACGGGCTATAGAAATCGGGACCGTGCACATTGACCTCCAGCGCATTAGGGTCGAGGACCAGACCCCGTTGGTCCAGTGCACTCGCTGCCTAGGCTTCGGGCATGGTAAGCGGTTCTGTAAAGAGCCTGCGGACTTATGTAGCCACTGCGGCGGTCCCCACATGAGACCAGAGTGCCCGGACTGGCTCTCAGGCTCACCACCCGCCTGCCGAAACTGCGCGAAGTCGAAGATAGAGTACGGCACTCAACACAATGCATTCAGTCATGACTGCCCGGTACGGAAAAAGTGGGATGACGTGGTCAGATCAACTGTCGCGTATTGCTAAGGGCACCCCGATACAAAATACCTCTTATGGAGTATTACAGGCTAACCTCCAACGCAAGAAGCTTGCCACCAATGAGCTTTTAATAGAGGCTACAAAGCGCGGAATAGCGGTGGCGCTTCTTCAGGAACCGTACGTAGCCGGAGCGAAGGTAATGAGGAGTTACAGGGGCGTCAGGATCTTCCAGAACACTGGTACAGGAGAAGGGACTGTCAAAGCGGCAATAGCTGTATTTAACAGCGAATTCACAGTCAAACAGTACCCGAAACTCACCACAAACAACATCTCAGTGGTGGGAATCCAGACCAGTGCCTGGGAGATCACGCTTGTCTCCTTTTACTTTGAGCCAGACCAGCCTATTGAGCCTTATTTAGAGCATCTTAAACAAATAAGGCTCGCTGTCGGTTCCAAAAAACTGATTTTTGGAGGGGACGCCAACGCAAAGAGCATATGGTGGGGCAGCCCGACGGTCGATTACAGGGGAGAAGAGATGGCAGGAACTCTCGGCGAGCTAAACCTGAATATTCTGAACCGTGGGGAAATTCCGACGTTCGACACTATCCGAGGAGGGAAACGTTACAGCAGTCATGTAGATGTTACCGCTTGTTCCAACGACATCCTGGACATGATAGACGACTGGAGGGTTGACGAAGGTCTCACGAGCTCGGATCACAACGGCATTACGTTTAGGATCCTCCTGCAAAAATCAAAAGGAATAAAAATAGAAAGAACGACCAGGCAATTCAATACCAAAAAAGCTAATTGGACCAATTTTCATGAGAAGCTTGGCCAATTCAAAATAGATTACAACTTCACAATAGCAGAAATTGATAATATTAAAAACGCAGAGCAAATTGACAAATTGACTACAAACTTAACAAAAGCAATAAATAAAGCATGCAAGCTAACTATACCCACCAAAAAAGTCCAGGAGGAGCTAACCTTGCCGTGGTGGTCCGAGAGACTCGATGAGATGAAGAAAACCGTCGCTACCAGGAAGCGCAGGATCCGCTGTGCCGCCCAAATCCGGAAGTCGAAGGTCATAGAAGAGTACCTGAAAAAGAAAGAAGAATATGAGTTAGAAGCGGCCAAAGCTCAGACCGAGAGTTGGAAGGAATTCTGCGAGAAGCAGAATAGGGAGGGGGTTTGGGAGGGAATTTACAGGGTGATAGGGAGGACGCAGCGTAGGGAAGAGGACTTGCCATTGGAAATGAACGGTGATGTGCTAGATGCGAGAGGCTCCGTAAAACTACTGGCGGAAACGTTTTATCCGGAGGACCTCCCTGAAAGTGACAATGCTCATCACCGATCCATTCGAAGTAAAGCCGAAAGTGTGAACTCTGGCGAGCAAGGTGACCCTTGCGACCCACCCTTTACTGTGGCAGAATTATTAATAATCAATGGGGTCCTTCAATCCAAAGAAGGCACCGGGTTCCGATGGCTTTACCGCTGACATTTGTTGCCATACCATAGCTAGCGACTCAGAACTGTTTTTAAAATTCCTGAACAAGTGCCTTGAACACCATCACTTCCCCACGTCCTGGAAGGAGGCAACAGTCATAATACTGAGGAAGCCTGGAAAAGACAGCTATTCTACTCCCAAATCTTATAGGCCGATTGGACTTTTACCTATACTGGGGAAAATATACGAGAAGATGCTAGTGGCCCGCCTAAAATTCCACCTCCTGCCAAGGATGAGCACCCGTCAGTACGGATTCATGCCGCAAAGGAGCACCGAGGACTCCCTCTATGCCCTTATGCAACACGTTAACGAAAAACTAGCACTGAAAAGGATAGTAACACTCGTATCCCTGGACATAGAGGGAGCATTCGACAGTGCCTGGTGGCCAGCGATAAGAGTTCGCCTGGCGGAGGAAAACTGCCCAATAAACATTAGGCGGGTCATAGACAGCTACCTCAGGGACCGAAAAGTCAAAATCAGGTACGGCGGGGAAGAATATAACAAAGACACGAACAAGGGTTGTGTCCAGGGCTCGATTGGTGGCCCAATCCTATGGAACTTGGTCCTAGACCCCCTCCTTAAAGAAGTAGAAAGCAGGGGAAACTACGTCCAGGCATTTGCGGACGATGTCCTTTTGGTCTTCGACGGAAAGACCGCACTAGAGGTGGAGGAAAGTGCCAGTGCCGCTCTCAGTCATGTTCTGGCGTGGGGTGTCGAAAACAAACTGAAATTCGCACCACACAAAACCACCGCGATGGTAATAACCAGAAAATTAAAATATGATACACCACGCCTCAGCATGGGGGGATCGACATTGGCATATCAAAGGAGATGAAGCTTCTGGGCGTAACGATCGACCACAAGCTGACCTTCAACACCCATGTCTCGCTGATCTGCAGGAGGGCAATTGCCATATATAAGCAGCTGTGTAGAGCCGCAAAGGTTAGTTGGGGGCTGCACCCAGAGGTTATACGCTTGATGTATGTCGCGTGCATAGAGCCGATAATTCTTTACTCTGCGAGCGTCTGGGCACCGGCTGCGAAAAAGTTGGGCATCGTCAAGCAGTTTGGGACCGTCCAGCGCGGAATCGCCCAGAAAATGTGCAGAGCATACCGCACGGTGTCCCTGAACTCGGCCCTGGTGCTGGCTGGGATACTCCCGCTCGATCTTCGTGTACGGGAAGCGGCTGCGTTATATGAAGCCAGGAGTGGGGTACCCCAGCCCGTACTGGGGGACAGGGAGGTGGAGCGAGTGGCCCCAGCGCTGCAGGCCCCACACCCCGCGGAGCAAACGAACCTGGAGTTCAAAAGCCTGGTGGACGAAGAACAATATCAAAACCACAGCAATTTTGCTGTGAGGATCTTCACCGACGGCAGCAAGATTGAGGGCAGAGTCGGAGCGGCGCTATCCTTATGGAATGGCGCCGCCGAGACGAAGGCCCTCAAACTTGCTTTGCCATCTTATTGCACCGTCTACCAGGCTGAACTCCTGGCCCTACAAAGAGCGGCAGCGGAAGCACTCAAATCCCGTGAATCCTCGTTCGGCATTTTCAGCGACTCTATGGCGGCCCTTCAGTCGGTGATCAACACAAGTTCCCTCCACCCCTTGGCCGTGGATACAAGAGACACCCTACGACGCTGTAAGCTCCAGAGCAAGAGTGTCTCTTTGTTCTGGATAAAGGCCCACGTAGGTTTGGAGGGAAACGAGAGAGCCGACCAGCTCGCTAAGGAGGCCGCCCTGGGGTCGAAGAAGAGGCCGAGCTACGATTTGTGTCCCGTGTCATTCGTCAAGCGACTAATCCGGTCGGAAACGCTTGAGGAATGGAACAGGAGATATCGGTCGAGTGACACGGCTTCGGGCACAAAAATTTTCTTCCCGGACGCAGTGATAGCATACGGCGTGGTGCGGAAGATGACTCACACGAGTATAACCACACAAATTTTGACGGGGCACGGTGGATTCTCTGCATACTTGAATCGCTTCAAGTGTAAGGGGAATCCATCGTGCGCCTGCGAGCCTGGTGTTGAAGAGTCAGTTTCGCATGTTCTATTTTGTTGCCCAATGAACGCTAAAAAGCGATACGAGACGGAGCAGCAACTCGGTGTAGAACTAACTGCCAGGAATGCGTCAGAGTTGATGACGGGAAAGAATCGAAACCAATTTCTAAAATATTGTATCGAAATTGCAAAACAAGTCATTAATAGAAACAAGATAGATTAAGAAAGTATGCTGTCCTGATATATTGCAATATATTAAAGACTAGCATAATATATTATGATGAAAAATAGTGTAAGATAAAATAAAAAGTAAATACAATTTAAGAATAGAAATAAGCTAGAAATATAAATAAATGTATAAGTAGAGAGCAACATTAACAACTGCTCCCCGTCTCTGTAAGAAAATATTATTATAAGATAAGGATCTGGAAACGTATGTATAAATGTTAGTAACTTTAAAAACTGCGCCCCGTCTCTGTAAGACAAGATTAGAATAAGAAAATATGAAATAGTATAAGAATATGTTAAAAACAAATAAAAACTGTAAATAGATATAAGGTAATATAAGTATAAATGTAAAAATCATTTAATAAAGTATCGCCTACCCACTTTTTGCAACACCCGATAATGAGAAATAAAAAACAAGAAATTTACATAGAACAAGACGATAGTTGGGAATCCCACCCATAAGGCACAAATGAGGATGAATGAAAGAAAGATCAAGTATGAGGAATGAAATTACGAGAGGCATAAAAGTGAGAACTAGTATGAACGTAAAGCAGACAGGCATAGGCTCCGATTATGGTGGAGGTAGAAGAATAAAAAAAATAAAAAAACCTAACCTAACCTAACCAGGCATCCCAGTCAGCACCAGGGACGCGTTCAGCGAAACGGTGCGGTAGGACTTACAGAGCTTCTGCGCGAATCCTCGTTGGACCGTGTTGAGGCTTTTCTGCACTCCGATCTTTTTCGCAGCCGGCGCCCAGGCGCTTGCCGCGTACAAGATTACCGGCTCCACTGCTGCCGTGTATATCGTGTGGATGATCTCCGCGTGAAGGCCCCAGCTCACTTTTGCCGCACGTGCCAGCTGCTTATAAATGTTAACAGCTTTTCTGCAAACGTTTGCGAAATGGGAGTTGAAGGTGAGCTGGTGGTCGACGGTTAGCCCTAGTATTTTGATTTCCTTAGACGTGCCAATGTCTACCCCGCCCATGCTCAGGAGTGGGACATCGTACTTAAGTTTCTTGGTTTTCACCATTGCACAAGTTTTTTGAGGTGCAAACTTCAGCTTATTTCGGATGCCCCACACCCGAACATACTCGAGGGCGGCATTGGCCTGCCCCTGGACTTCCAACACTCGGACACTCGGCACCAGCGTATCGGAGTCTGACACTCCTACCAGTCAAATAGCTGTCCAGCAGCCTCCTAAGATTGACCGGGCACTTTTCCTCAGCCAGTCTGGTCCTGATGGCCGGCCACCATGCGCTATCGAAGGCTCCCTCTATGTCCAGTGATACAACAGTGATCAGCTTCTTTTCACTCAGCTTCCCTTTGATATGTTGTATCATGGTGTAGAGGGAGTCCTCGGTGCTCCTCTGTGGCATGAAACCAAACTGGCGAGTACTGAGCCGCGGGATTAGGTGCCACTTCAGCCTTGCAACCCATGTGAAGCAATATCCATCTTGAGTACTACTTTCGTAAATAGTAAAATTATAGACTGCATATTTTCGTGAATAATAGAGTAACATACTTTCCCCATGAGGGGTGTTTAAGACTTTTTCAAGTCGAAACTAGAAGTGACAGTATCATTGTTAAGAGTATGTAGTTTTTGATGAGCAGCAAACCTTCTATAGCTTGCTTTCTTTTCTAGGATGTGATCTTTTAACTTTTCTTGTTCCTCTTCAGTTATATCTTTTTGATTTTCTGCTTTAACACACACGATGCATTTGTCCTTTTTAGGAATGTGGAAGCCTACGTGACTATAATCCTGACAAAATATATTCCTAAAAACCCCTTCACTTACTTTTTCTTTTTCTTCCTTTGTGCACTCAAATAAATAGATTTGGTATAGGTTTGAAACATTTTTTACATCTTGAGATAAATAGACACGACTACTATCTTTTCGAGCGTAATGCGATGGCGTTACTGGCAACTTATTTATAAATTCTCTTACATTATTTTTTGCAGCTTCCGAATATTTTGATGCGTAATGTCTTGTTCTCTTTTCAGTTTCTGCCATACTTTCTTTGGAGTTTGTAAGTGTATATAGTAAAAACTTTTGTGTTACGTCTAATGTGTTTAATATGAACTTCTGGCAGACTTGTCTGCGGCCTTCTCCTTCGTTGATATAATATTCGTAAGTAATGTTTCTTCTACTATTAGGAGACTCAATCCTTTTTCTGTTTACGGGTACTGGTCGTGCACATCGTACAATCCAATCTTTTCTGCGCTGATTATCGAGAGACCAGTAAAATTCGTGAATAGTCTTTCGTCTCTCTTCATTTATTTCAAAGCATTTCCTGTTGCATTTGTCGGGCACACAAGGATTTTGTTTTAAAGACTTACTTTCTATTAATTCCCCCTTTCTATTTTCGAAAGCTTTTCCCTCATCTCTTAATTTTTTATTCTTTTTATATTTATTTACAGGTTTACTTTTCTTTTCAGTCATATTATCGTTTACTGTGTTGCTTCTATTTCCTATAACCATCTTTTTGCTACGTCGTCTTTTTTTCTTTTTATTGATGATAAAAAGAAAAAAGATTTTCATTGTCGCTAGAATATTCGCTTTCATTCATACTCCATTCATCAGAGCTACCAGCTGAAAACGGACACTCTTCTTCACTTGGTAGAAAATCAGTATACGATTTTATTAAGACTTTGCGTCTTTTTTTCCGTGTTTGCCTTACATCTTGCTTTACATCAGTTGTTGATTTTGACTGAGGAGATTCTGTTATAAATAACAAATCGTCAGGCATCGTCGAATGAGCACTTTCAACCGTAATTTCACGCTGTAAAATACCAGTAATTGGACACAGCTGTAAATCGCTGGTAGGCGAACACGATTGGAGAGCGGTTGCATCTAGAACCAGTAAATCAGTATTTTCAGCAATACCTTCACGCTTTACTGTGTTAGTAGATGGGCCTGGCAGAAGAGGTGTTTCCATTATGAGAGCCGACGCTGTGGGCATCATCGGGTGAGTATCTTCATCGAGACTTTCACGCTGTACGGCATCAGAAGATGGGCCTGGCAGTAGAAGTGTTGCGATTATGAGAGACGAATCAGTGGGCATCATCGGGTGAGTATCTTCATCGAGACTTTCACGCTGTACGGCGTCAGAAGATGGGCCTGGCAGTAGAGGTGTTGCGATTATGAGAGACGAATCAGTGGGCATCATCGGGTGAGTATCATCAGCGAGACCTTCACGCTGTACGGCGTCAGTAGCTGGGCCTGGCAGCAGAGGTGTTGCGTTTATGAGAGACGAATCAGTGGGCATCATCGGGTGAGTATCTTCATCGAGATTTTCACGCTGTACGGCGTCAGAAGATGGGCCTGGCAGTAGAGGTGTTGCGATTGTTAGAGACGAATCAGTGGGCATCATCGAGTGAGTATCTTCATCGAGATTTTCACGCTGTACGGCGTCAGAAAATGGGCCTGGCAGTAGAGGTGTTGCGATTGTTAGAGACGAATCAGTGGGCATCATCGAGTGAGTATCTTCATCGAGACTTTCACGCTGTACGGCGTCAGAAGATGGGCCTGGCAGTAGAGGTGTTGCGATTGTGAGAGACGAATTTGTCGGCGTCATCGGGTGAGTATTTTCAGCGAGACCTTCATGCTGTACAGCGTTAGTACATGGGCCCTGTTGCAGCAGAGGTGTTGCGGTTATTAAAGACGAATCTGCTAGCATCATCGGATGAGTATATTTGGCGAAATCTTTATGCTCTACAAGTAAAAATGTACCCGAATCTTTAGGTTTTGAATATACAGATAAAATGTTAATTTTTTTCTTGGAAAACCCAGCTTTTATTATTTTTTTATCTTTTGTTTCCTCTTCTCCAGCGATTCTATAACCGGTACTCGTATTTTTACCCTCAGACCTGCAAATTTAATAACAATACTTTAATATTAAGTAGCGTATTTGAATTCAATAAATTAAAAATGTTATGTTGTTTGGATAGGTTTTTAGTCTAAGTACTTTTAGGAACTCAGAATGGTTTAATTTTTATTTATTACGACCTTTGGTGATGGAATTATCAATATTTTACACACCCAGGAATAAATCTACCATTAAACTAGTGTTAGAAAATTGTTAGCGTAAAACACAAATCACATTATAAAAAAAAAAAACGGATGGACTCACATAGTTTTAAGTAGTAGATAAGCTGTAGCCCGAAGATGGAACGGCAATTGCATTTATAAAAAACAAGTAGATAAAAAAAAGAAAGTAAACAAAAGTACGGACCACCAAGTCTGTGGATTTATTGTAAGGAAGGAGTGTGGTTTTAGCCGGTAACAGTCCGGCACTGCCCAGACTGGCTCATTTGTGAGTTAGTCTGGGCATCCATGAGGATTTCCCACACCTGCCGGAAAAAAAAAAAAAAAAACACCTAACCTAACCTTACCTAACCTAACCCGTTGGCTACGTTCTGACAATATTTCACGCACCTACACGCGCGTCTGGACCTCTTCCCTGCGAAATACTCGAAAATACTTCTTTTTCCACAGTAAATCCTGTAAAATAATTGTTATTCCAAATTCCTATGCAAAAATAGTTTCAGTTTATAGTTTAAATAGTACTTACCCTTCATCCCCGAATTCTGGTCCGCGTCCCGTGTCCCGGTCTCCAGGTTGTGGGGTGAAATTCCAAATTTATTCGTTCAAAAACTAGTTTTTCGGCCAAAACTCAAAATTTTTCTTAGCCACCTACCCCTTTTTATAAAGCAGATCGATAGCCCGCGCGGAGACGCGTCTCTGGACACCTCGCCTGTGCCGCTATCCCGAAAACTCATAAAATTTTTCTAAAAGAAGTGTTTATCGATATATCGCTGCTGATACCAAAATCTACCTAAGGAAGCAAGTCCAAAACAAAAACGTTGATATCTTCGCTTCCAGACACGCGATTTTGAAGCTGTTTTCAGCATTTTTAGACAAAACTAGGCCTCCGCCTACGTTCTGACAATATTTCACGCACCTACACGCGCGTCTGGACCTCTTCCCTGCAAAATACTCGAAAATACTTCTTTTTCCACAGTAAATCCTGTAAAATAATTGTTATTCCAAATTCCTTTGCAAAAATTGTTTCAGTTTATAGTTTAAATAGTACTTACCCTTCATCCCTGGATTCTGGTCCGCGTCCCGTGTCCCGGTCTCCAGGTTGTGGGGTGAAATTCCAAATTTATTCATTCAAAAACTAGTTTTTCGGCCAAAACTTGTAACGTTATATTTTCCCAGAAGGGAAAAATGTAAGGAAAAATATAATAATATAATTAAATATTATAATATATTTAAAAATACAAGGGGAGTACAAAAACACAGTTTAACACTACTGATCGGCACTGGACGCTTAGGAGGTTAGGCCTCAGAGGTGGCCTGCAGCGGGAGGTGGTCTTCGGGAGATGGAGGCTCCGGCAGGGAGTGATTGACGGCTGGTGGTGGCCTCGGCGGGCCGATGACTCCGAGGGAAGGAAGAGTTGGCTCCGGCACGGAGTGGGTGAGCCCCGGGATGGCCAGGGCAGGCCAAGATGGACTGTAAGAGAGTCAGACCCTTTTATTATAGTAAAGTCGGAGATAGAATGAGAGATAGGATCCGAGATAGAATCCCGTTACTTCTGACGGCCTCTGCTTTTATACCCTTCAGCTCGTTTCCAAAATAAATATTCTTTTCCATTTTCAAACAATGGTTTCTTCAAATATAATCGGACCTCCTTGGAGTGCGTAAATTTCATATATAAAATTTAGAACAATAGTTAATTATTTGGTACAATCATAATATAAAAAATTAATTATAATTAATACAATGTTTTAGCGATATCAATAAAAATAATTAAAACTATATAAACCAAAAAGTAACATAGACTAAGCCAAACAGAAAAATAAAAAGAAACTGACAGTTTAACATTTGACATAGGTAAGTGTCACAACCACTGACGTATAAATCATACGTCAGTGGTCACAACAAGAAAATCTACAGAAAATATCAATAACAATGAAATACAGAGCGTCAGGAATATTTCACACACCGGCAATGGTCATGCATTTATCCAGAGAGAACGTTTGATAAAAGACCAACATTTTAACAACCAAACCGTAAGTAAAAACATGCAACATACGGTTTAGAGTAGTACCATTGAGATAGAAAAAACATGGAGGCGCCGCGATATTCTATACATAAATTTGCTTATACAAATATGGGTGAAATACGAACTAGAATGTGAAATATCGTGTTATTTCACTCTTTCTAATGTGATAATCGTATTTGATAAAATAGACAAAAATATTTCAGTTGTTCCTCATAATGGCAACATTTTGTTGAGACGTAGTAACAGTTGTAGGTAAGTGCAATATCCGCCATAATATGCGACAAGTTCATGGTAGTTCTGCTGTCAAGTGGTTGTTTACTTTTTGTTTTATTGAGATTTGTGAGAAAATTACGAAGAGTTTTACTTTAAAACTACATATATACGTTGGAAAACACCAATTCAACATGCCTGTGTGTTGTATTGTGAAGTGTTGTGCAAGAAAGAAGGAAAATCAACCTCAATTGTCTTTGCACAGGTTAGTAGCCGGTTTTCATGCAATAGTACATAAAGTGATAAACTTTCGATGAAAAAATTGCTAGGCGATCATTAAATACGACTTAAATTTTAATATATGGGTTTATTTCCGTCCAACAGACCTTTTTATTATTTCATAATTTCATTCGTTTGTTAACAATGATATGTCATGGTGGAATAGTGTTGTACAGTTGCCGTAATAGTTTCTGATACTAGTTCCTTCGCTGCGCTGAAATGATATTGCTAGGTCCGGCCCGTGGTTTACAGCAAACTGTACTCTTTGGTTCATAGCACCGAGAGACCGTTCCACAGAGTTTTATGATGTGTATACGATTTTTTGGTTGAAGTTTAATACTGTAGAACATACATTTTATGTAACTTTTATGATTTCCGCGGCGCACGCTAATAAAGTTCCCAGTCCGCATGATTTTTTCCGACATCTTCAACAATAATCGTCAAATTTCAGCCAATTTACACAAAACCTTAATGAATTATACACTTAAACCTTCCGCATGAATCACTCCGTCCATTAGTGAAAATTGATTGAAAATCCGTTTGTAGTTTTTGAGTTTTTCGCGTTCAGACAGACAGAAAAACAGACAGACGCGGCGCACACTGGTCCCAAATGATAAAAAAGGGGACATTAAGAAATTTTTGACAAAAGGTCAACCGATTCAGCTTATTTTTTTTTTTGTAGACAGCTGATGCAATTACAAATCACTTTTGTACATTGAGTTTTTGCCAAAAAAGCCGTATTTTCAGAGAAAAAAAATATTCAAATATTTTTTGTATGAAAGAAATCCTAATTTTGTCTTTATCTTCCAAGATTCAAACGTATTCAAAATAAAACTTAAAGCAGCTTGTAGAGATGCTAATTGCTCACTACTTTGTCATAGACACTCTTCTGCGATTTTGTGCTCCTTTTGAGTTACAGGCACTTTAAATATTTTTTGTATGAAAAAATCCTAATTTTCTCTTTATCTTCCAAGATTCAAACGTATTCAAAATAAAACTTAGCGCAGCTTGTAGAGGGGCTAATTTCTCACTACTTTGTCATAGACACTCAACTGCGATTTTGTGCTCCTTTTGAGTTACATGCACTTTAAATATTTTTTCCTAATAAGTCATATGAAATGTAAAATACAACTTTTTATTTGACTACCCCAACAGTGGGTAGTCTTTGTTTACAAATGTAATACTTTGCTAGGGCTGTCGTCAACATAATATGAATAAATAAATAAATAAAACAAACACAAAAAATAAAACAAAGCGCATTTTTTTTCAGTACCTGTAAACTTAATAACTAAAGTAAACTATTATTTTACAAATTTAAATAAACTAGAACATAAATTAATTTTAAGCGCATTTTTTCTCAGTACCTATAAACTTAATAACTTAAATAAACTAGATTACAAACTTACAAACTTAAATAAACTAACATGAACGTGCGTATGTTACAATGTGAATTATGCTAGCGGATCTTGTGGGGGATTATTCTCAATGTCGACGTATACTTCTTCCTCATCAGCATCTTCTAAATCGAGTTCATTGGGTGAAACGTCATCCTTTAGAAGATTTTCGGCTTCTTCAAACCTCTGCTGCTTTTGAATTTTGGTGAACTTCGGTCTTATGTTCGTAATGTACGGATCGGAGCTGATAAGTAACTGGTGTAAAATATCTTCATTTGTTTGCATTCTGCCTATCTTTCTAGTATGCTTTTCTCTGATTGAACGAAAATCTTTGTTTCTTGCTTCTGAGGCTTCTTCGGACATCATACCAATTGGAATAAAAGAAAAATGCTGGCAAATATCTGCACCATGCACTAAAAGTTTATGTACACTCGAAGGCATGTAATACCACGAGTACTCGCTGACATAAAGTTCTGCTGTTTCTCTGCAATAAATTCTAAATTTTTCAATATCTACATTTGTCCCAGAAGATATTGCCTGCAAAATTACAGCAAATCTCTTAATCAAATTAGCATTAACTCCTGTTATCTCAGCTGACCTTTCGTAATCATTGAAAAACCGTCGAGCTGTATTGCCATCGTTTGTTGTCCCAAAGCCTTGTTTGACGATATCAATCATTAAGCCAGTTACAACAAAAAACTCATGCTGCGTTAACTCTTTTCTTGATTTTCGGAGCAGTTTGTCCTCACCCCGAGCCGCCCATTTTTTGAAATCTAAGTTGTAAGATATGTGCAAAATACATTCCATGCATCGCAACCACATGTGAAGTGAAGATAAACCATATTTGTACATATCATGGTTTTCTGATTTGTTAAAAACGAGGTTCAAGTTGTTCATATCTTTCGGATTTGTTAAGCAAATGTTGCAATTGGCTGCAGACTGTGTCTGTGAAAGTGCCGTGCATACTTTGCCGTCGATCATCGTCATATGCAATTCATGAAATACTTCAAATTCGCCATCAAATAACTTTGTTGGTAGAAGGTTCTGAATTTCTTCTTGTAATGTTGCTTCTACTTGCTGAATATATTCTTTTGTTTCTTGTTTGAATTCGAACATAATTGGTCTGCAATAGTTTGTTGAAGAAGGGCGCGGATTTTCCCATACTATCACATCGTTGTCACTCATAAGGCGAAGTGGCACAAAACTAACCATAAATACAGAAGATTCTGAAAATATGTCACCAGTTGGTTTTTGTTTGTAACAACTTTGTGAAGAAGCTCCGTCACAGCCCCATTTACTAACTAGCTTCAAAACACCACCATTAATATTTGAACCAGTCACTTTCAAAATCTTCTCGGCAGTTAAATCTAGAACTGCCTGTAACTTAATTTTAGCTCCTGACTCCGATATCACAATATCTTCTTTTGCTGGATAGCATTCTTTCTTCTTCAACAGTAACTTCTGGTAAGATGGAAAAGCCGCTGTGCCATTTGTACTTAAAATGGACCTCAAAGTTAGATATTGCCATTTTGATAAACTCAATGCTGTGGCAAGAGCTAAGGTGTCTTCCTCGGAAATCGATTTATCAGAAGCTTTATATAAAAAGTCACTTACTTCTTGCACCTTTTCTGGCTTATTTGAGAGGCACTTAATAACTTTAGAACAAACAGTGCGCCCGTTTTCATTAAGTTTAGCAATAAGAGCATAGAACAGCTCTTCTTCGGAATGCTCCAAAAGAGACAAAGAACGTCTTTTCTTCTGCTTATTTGTTAAATCTTCAAATGGTCGTTTATTTCTAGTTCTGGGAGTATTTGTGGTAGCTTCTGATGTAGATGCACCCGCTTCCTCTTCGTACGATAAATTATGCTCTTCTACGTCTACTGAAATGTCCTCTATGGTATATTCTGGATCAAACAACATAGGAAAATTCACACAAGTTAAAGTTGGCCACAAAATTTTAGACTCCAACCACTCCTTGTTTTTAACACCAAATCTTTCGTTTCTACCTGAATTGTCCCATCTTCTAGCTAGGTTTGACGTATAATTTTGGCAAAACTTTTTGATAATACTGAGCTCTTCGTTTGGAATTTCACTTGAAATACGATTTATAATGGTTTGACACAGTAAATCACTATTTTTAAGGCACCCACTATTACTCAAAAAAGAAAAAATGTCTAAATTAGTCACAAATGTAGTCATTTTGATACAAAAATGTTACAGGCAAATAAATAAAAGTTACAATGTGGTGATAGTTGATAAAAAATTGTGTTGTTTTTACGAGCACAAGACGCGTAATGAACAAAAACGGGTTCCGCTTGCCCTTATACTATTGATATATGACTCATTACCCAACTATCCCGTTACTTAATGGGGTGGTTAGATAATGGCTCATTACCTAACTACCTCATTACTTAATGGGGTAGTTAGATAATGAGCCAAATATTCTTGCAATTTGGATGAGTCACGAGAAAATAAGACATACTAAGATGTGCTCCTACATAAATACCGCAAAACTACAAAGGGAATTTTTAATTGCAATTTATATACCTATTCATCATTCAGCGTTTTCGACGCGTTCGACTAGATGACCAAATAGAGCCGAAATCGTCACTTATAGGGTAATTAAGCAATGACTCTATACAAAAAAAAATTTACATACGAGTCACACAATAACTTACCTGTACATAAACATGTCTGAACACGTTTTGAGATTTCCTTGTTTGTTTATTTGATACTGATAATTTCATATATTTGTAAGAGTTACTCTACAAGCTGCGCTAAGTTTTATTTTGAATACGTTTGAATCTTGGAAGATAAAGACAAAATTAGAATTTTTTTATACAAAAAATATTTAAAGTGCCTGTAACTCAAAAGGAGCACAAAATCGCAGAAGAGTGTCTATGACAAAGTAGTGAGCAATTAGCATCTCTACAAGCTGCTTTAAGTTTTATTTTGAATACGTTTGAATCTTGGAAGATAAAGAGAAAATTAGGATTTTTTCATACAAAAAATATTCAAAGTGCATGTAACTCAAAAGGAGCACAAAATCGCAGTTGAGTGTCTATGACAAAGTAGTGAGAAATTAGCCCCTCTACAAGCTGCGCTAAGTTTTATTTTGAATACGTTTGAATCTTGGAAGATAAAGAGAAAATTAGGATTTTTTCATACAAAAAATATTTAAAGTGCCTGTAACTCAAAAGGAGCACAAAATCGCAGAAGAGTGTCTATGACAAAGTGGTGAGCAATTAGCACCTCTACAAGCTGCGCTAAGTTTTATTTTGAATACGTTTGAATCTTGGAAGATAAAGACAAAATTAGGATTTCTTTCATACAAAAAATATTTCAATATTTTTTTTCTCTGAAAATACGGCTTATTTGGCAAAAACTCAATCTATAAAAGTGATTTGTAATTGCATCAGCTGTCTACAAAAAAAAAATCAGCCGAATCCGTTGACCTTCTGTCAAAAATTTCTTAATGTCCACTTTTTTATCATTCGGGACCAGTGTGCGGCGGTGGACTTTGGTTTATAATATGTAAGGATGTGTATTATTCCGAATGTTCATTTATGATAAAATTGTTAAAAATATAATTCACTAATGCCCGTTTTCACCGACAACTAAGTGACACTTAAATGAATCCCTAAATAAAACTGCACTGTTGGATTTTCAACTCTCAGCGCTGAGTCTATCGTTGAAAATCCAACTGTGAATTTTTATTAGCGATTCATTTAAGTGTCACCTAGTGAAGGTGAAAACAGGCATAAGACTTGCATGCTCGCCGATACTAAATATTTGGCTTTGTTTAAACGTTCACTTGCCAAACATTAGGTTTGCGTTTCAATTATTTGTGAAAACTTTATTTGCTAAGTAATAATTCTATAAATGAAATTATAATTATGCGGAAAATTGTTTGGGAAGTGATAAATTGTCGATACTCGTTTTTTTTCTGTCACAACGGACTATTAGCTAATAATTTTTTAATATGATTCAACCGTGATATTTAGTAAGATTCGTAATACTATTACATACTAGTATCGATACTCGAAATAGTAACACTATGTTCCCTGATTGACACAACCCTAGCATTGGCAGCCATTTTATGAGACATTTTGAGTTGTAGGTATGCACCTTTTTTTTGTAGGTATTTCCAGTCCATACTTATTATATGTCTATGCCAAAACCATTCTTATTAAATGTTATTATTCCATTCATAATCTGCCTAGCCCTTTCCCAACTATGTAAGGTTTATATTACAATCTAAGATGCAGTTAAATATCAGTATTTTACAGAGATGCATTACAAATGGCTATTGGAGGAAAGTACCTAAACGGACATTATCCTTTCCAGCATGTATGTTGAACCTCTTTAAAATTAAAATAAGGAAAATGACCACGAAAACTTTTCAGATAAACATGGTTTCGGGGCGGGCTACACTCCACAGATGTAAGTCAACAAATCACTCTACTCCAACACAGTCGTTTACTCGATAAGGACGGCACAAACGACTGCAGTACAACATACAAGTTACTAGAGTGGAGTTTAAAAGTAATTGGTAGTTGTCTCAATGAACTACAAGTACATGCGGATTACGTTTTTAACTAAATACGGATTGAGTTAGAATTAATGAAAATAGATAAACAGTTGTATATTATAGGATCATTAGATGCTAAAAGAGTAAGAATGGAAGTAGGAAGAGGAACTTCACGACGATTTAAGGAGTCCATAAAAGGAGAATGATTATAAAATGAACACGAGAACAAAATGTGGTTCAGATCCCCCACACTTTCGCCACACTCACAAATATCGTTATCTATGATATGAAGCCGTGCAAGGTGAACTGGAATACAAACATGTCCCAGTCTCATACGGATAATACAACTGGTGGAAGTTTTATTTAACTTTAATTTAAAAAACCAAGGTTTTTTTGGAATACACGTTTGTATGGTGGCATAAAATTTACCTTTTAATACTGAACTGTCTGACCATAAGTCTCCCCAAGACTCCCGAAGGAACGTCATGGGGAGACCTGCAAGATCATGACAATAATTAATGTAAGGAAAACGATCTCCACAATCAACAGCCTCATTGGCAAGCTGGTCAGCCCTGGTGTTGCCCAAAATGTTGCTATGTCCCGGAATCCATGCAAAGCTGATTACAAGCCCTTGCTGATAACATTTGTACAATAAATTTCTTATAGATATTACCAAGGGATAAACTGTTTTACATTTTAATGGAAATTTGCTAAGAGCTTGCAAAACACTCAAAGCGTCTGAAAATATGACCGTCTTTTTTAATTTCGTAATGTGTATATATTCTACAGCTTTGAATAAACCAAAGCATTCTCCTGTGAACACTGATGATTCAGGCGGAAGTTTAACCTTTTGAACTATATTGTATTGAGAATGAAAAACTCCGACTCCTACACAACCAGAATTATCGTGTTTGGACGCATCAGTGTAAATATGATGCCAATCTTTCCAATAATTATATTTGATTGAATTAAATAAGAAACTCGTAAAATCATCCCCTTTATTTAAACCCAAGGAAAAATGTATGTCAGGAATAGAAACTATAGATTCATAATTACTGCAAAAAAGAGGATATAAATTTGAGCTGTAGCTTGGAACCTGTAAGGCAATAAACTTTTTGTAACTTTGAATAAGACATGGTGGATTTTTATGAGACCAATAATTAGAAGAATTTATTTGATTTAAAAGTAATGGAAGTTTTGTATGTAGAGGATGGTTAGCAAATTGCAATGAACGAAATAAAAATTTATCGCAAAGGAACTGACGGCGAAGTGAAAGAGGAGGATCCACACATTCAAGTTGAAGGGCATTAATTGGACTAGATTTCATAGCTCCCGTGATTATTCTTAGTGCTTTTGACTGTATATTGTTAAGTTTTTTAAAAGCAACAATACTCCTTGGTTCTAACAAAAAAGACACATAATCTAATACGCTTCTAACTATAGCATTATATAGCAGTTTTAAACAATAAGGATGGGCACCCCACCATACTCCAGCCAGGCATCTTAACATATTTAACCTTTTTTCGCATTTAGAAAAAATACAGTATGTTAAATAACAGAGGGCGTTCCCTTAAACGCGTTAATCTATATCATTAATACATTGAAATAAAAATATCAGCATAGAAAAATAAGTATTAAAAAAAACCGAATGAAAAAAATAAAATAAATGAAAATAAATTTGAAACGTCCTGTTTAAAATCAAAATAGTAGCGCGGTAAAGTACCTAGCGTATGCGCTGCCCAAAACGGCAACGTCGCTATTTTTAGTTCCGAATAAAATAAGGTGTATTGGGGGCGGGGGCGGGGCTAGGCGCATCAATAGATCGCCGCACACGCGAGTCGTCATTCATAAGTTTGTTGCGACATTGCCATACTTCCACATTGAAATACAAATGCGCGTGTACAGAGTGTTTCTTTTACGTATGAATTTAATATTTTTTGTGTATATTTTATTATAAAAAAAATATAAAAACATTTTGTTTTTGAATGGTAATATTTTTTTAGCATGTATGGATGTTATACTGTTGCGGGTAAACGGGAACGCCTTTCGTTAATTAACATACTGTATATTCACAGTGGGGAATACCAGTAAGCCTGGAGTCTAAAATAACTCCTAAAAATTTGACCGAAGATTTTTCTGGAATCGGTTGACCATCAAAATATATAGAAAAAGGAGGAGGAAGCCGCTTTCGTGAAAATAAAACAGTAGAGCTTTTCGAAGATGATAACTCTAGTCCATTACGATCAAGCCATGTTTTTAAAAGATTAAGAGAAGAAGACAGTGAAGAGCAAGCCGTTTCAATAGAGCGATGAGAACAGTATAAAACCAGGTCATCAGCATATTGGAGAACTTTTACTTTACTGTCCAGGGAAGATTCGAGGTCATATGTATATATATTATACAATATAGGACTTAAAACAGACCCTTGAGGAAGCCCTTTCCACACTAATCTAGATTCATAAGTAGAATCCTCTAATAAAACATTAATACGTCGCTCAGATAAAATATTCATAATGAAATTAAAAAGAATTGTAGGCACATTTAACTTTTGTAATTTATTTCTTAAAATCGGAATAACTACATTGTCATAGGCGGAAGTAATATCTAAAAACGAAGCTATAAGGTTATTATTAATATTTACAGAAAAACTTAACCTAATATCCGTGACAAAAATACTTAAGCTATCTAAAGTACTTTTGCCCCGCCTAAAACCGAACTGACTGTCACTCAATAAATCATTGCTCTCAATAAACAATTCTAAACGGTTCTTTACCAAATGCTCGGTAACTTTTAATAAAACTGAAGAAAGTGCAATGGGACGATAGGCATTACTATCTGACGGGCTTTTGTCAGGTTTCAAAATTGGTAAAACTATTTGGGATTTCCAGGATGTGGGAATGTTGCCAGTGACCATAATAGAGTTTATAAGATTTAAAAAATAGTCAAGTGACGTTTCGCTTAAATTTGACATAAAGGAATATGGAATACCATCAACTCCAGGAGCAGAATCTTTTAGGTGGGTCAAAATACCTTTGAGTTCAGCAAGAGAAAATGGACTATTGAGTTCTGCAAGATTGACATAATCGGAAAGAGGTATAGAATAAATAGTTATTTCCTCAGGGACATACGAAGGTGATAGCTTATCTAAAAATTGGTCTTTCATTGAAGAAGGAAGCAAAGATGAGGGAGACTCCTTAAATGCAGATCTAAACCTACGAATGTTTCGCCACACAACTGATGGATGAATATTGGGTGATATGTTCTGACAAAAACGTCTCCAACTTTCGAACTTCTTTTGTTTGAATAATTTACGAGTATCAGTAATGGTAGAACATACAACATCAAAGTTTTCATCTGTAGTGTTGGCATAATATTGAATCTCTGCTTGTTTCCTCTTTTTAACTGCGATTGAACAATCCCTATCCCACCATGGAGGGGATGGGATATAACCTAGAGCTGTATTTTTTATAGGAAAATGACTATCAGCAGTTCTTATTATTAATTTTGCTAAAGCTTCAGCACATAAGTGTTCATCACCAAATTTAATTTCAGGAAGTTCCGAAATGTAGAAATCCAACTGCTCCTTAAACAAGACCAATTGGCATCTGCAAGTCTATACTTTAACCGTGGAGGAGGTTTAGAATAATGCTTATTATAAAAAGGAAATGAAAGTAATATTGGAAAATGGTCACTCCCATGAGTAGAAGTTAAGACTTCCCAAGATAAATAAGGTGTAAGACTGGGAGAGCATATTGACAAGTCAGGAGCACTTATTTCCTCGTTGGGAGCAGTGCGTCGTGTTGGAGAACCATTATTAAGAATGCAAAGATTATGAGTGTCAATCAGATCCAAAAGATTAACCCCATAGCTATTGATAGTTAATTGATTCAGGCGTGACCTTGCGGAAATCCATAATGAAATGATGATGTGGATATATTTAGTAACCTTTTCCGCTTAGCTATTTCTAAAGAGTCTTGAAAAGACCCTGGAAGAAATCGACACGTGTTTCACCTCTCAACGAGGCATCCTCAGGATGACGATTAACTTGTCGTGAACTCGTACACGGCGTGTTGCCACACCAAGCACCGAGCGCAGACTGAGCTTAATCGCCCGTCCAACCCACTTATATACTGCTCGCCCCACCTCGGCTCGGAACGTGATCAGCGCGATAAGGGGCGAACAATCGCAGTAAAGGTGACCTTGGCATACTCGTATTTAATTCGTTCAACAGTGTAACGTTTCCTGTATTATTTTTTACTATTTCTAAGCTCTCTAGTACTGACATTCTGAAACCTTTATCACATGTGTGTAAAATTTCGAAAGTGTTATTATTATTTAACGAATGACCTGTGTCTATTAAGTGTTGAGCAAAATGGGATTTTTCTGGATTACTGTTCCGGAACGCTGCAATATGTTCCTTATATCTTGTCTGAAAATTACGACCGGTTTGACCTATATAAATACCATTACAATCATCGCAATGTAACTTGTAAACACCTGATTTTTTATGGTTTTCTAATCGATCTTTTCCGTTGCAAATCTGTTTTAATGAATTATTTGTTTTAAATGCTACACCCCATGCTAAATCCCATTTTGCTCAACACTTAATAGACACAGGTCATTCGTTAAATAATAATAACACTTTCGAAATTTTACACACATGTGATAAAGGTTTCAGAATGTCAGTACTAGAGAGCTTAGAAATAGTAAAAAATAATACAGGAAACGTTACACTGTTGAACGAATTAAATACGAGTATGCCAAGGTCACCTTTACTGCGATTGTTCGCCCCTTATCGCGCTGATCACGTTCCGAGCCGAGGTGGGGCGAGCAGTATATAAGTGGGTTGGACGGGCGATTAAGCTCAGTCTGCGCTCGGTGCTTGGTGTGGCAACACGCCGTGTACGAGTTCACGACAAGTTAATCGTCATCCTGAGGATGCCTCGTTGAGAGGTGAAACACGTGTCGATTTCTTCCAGGGTCTTTTCAAGACTCTTTAGAAATAGCTAAGCGGAAAAGGTTACTAAATATATCCACATCATCATTCCATAGCTAATGGTCAAGGAACTACCCCAACATTGATGCTGAGAATTAAAATCACCTAATAGTATAAAAGGTTTTGGAAGAATAGAAAGAATATTTACAATTTCATTGAAAATCCGAGTAGATGGACGAGGAATATATATAGAAACATAACAAACTTTATTTACAACTGCTGCAATAATAGAAAAATCACTATTATGAGCAGGAATGGAAAAATGAGAAAAAGACTGAGGATGTTTGATGAGTAAGGCTACTCCACCATACTTATCAAATCGATCCTCTCTGAGACATGCATAACCCGGAATCCTAAACAAAGAGTCCGGACTAAGCCATGTCTCCTGTAAAGAAAAAATAAATGGATTATATTTATTTATAAGATAAATTATTTCAGTTTTTTTAGAATTTTTCTTCAGCAATTCCATTGGATTACCTTGGATGGACTGTCCATTATTATTATTAGAAGTGCAAGTAACTGCTTCGAGTGCAGAGGCAACGTGAGACGGTGAAATTAAGTTAGACTGTGACAAAGACTTAATTAATGCTATGATTAAATCTCTTGTAGTTTCAGATAGATTGTCCTCAGGAATCAGAGCAGTGCCATTATTTAGTGAAGAAGTGTTATTATAGTCCTTAATAAGGTCATGATGAGATTGACGATCATAACCTATAGAGGATTTTGTAGGTGAACGAGGTTTAGTATAAACGGTTTTTTTATATAAATATGACTGATTAGATGTAGGATTAACCCGCGGAGCTGAAGGACTAAAGCTATCTGACACATGAGTGGTAGTTAAGGCGTCAATATATGACTTCTTAGAAACAAAAGGATGTAGTTTTGATGCTTCTGCATAAGAAATGCAACTTTTGGACATTGTTTCTTTTATCGATTTCTGTCTCTCAAATTCAAGGCACTTCTAACTAGTAGCTTCATGAGACCCCCTGCACAAACAGCAAGAGACATCATCATCTTGAACTGAACAGGACTCGCCTGAATGTCCATCACCACACTTAAAACATCTAGGCTTAGACCTACAAAGACTTTTTACATGACCATACCTACAACAATTATAACACTGAATAGTTGGGTAAATGTATAATTCAACACTCAAGGCTGTGTAACACATAAACACCCGCTTTGGTAGAACTTGCCCATCAAATGTAATTATAATTGTTTCCGTGTTCTTGAATACATTATTACCATCAACCATTACTTTCCTTCTAATCCTCCTAATTTTTAAAATTTCTCCACAGCCTATGGGAACAGAAATAGCCTCCTGAACCTCCTCATCGGACCAATCGGTAAGAACGCCTCTTACAACACCCATACGGGTTATGGAGAAAGCAGGGATAAAAACTTTATAATTTTCTTCAGCTAATTTAGTATTATTTAAAAACAGATTCGCATCTTCATAGTGAGAAAATGCCAATGAAATTCGATTTCTGCCGATTTTTTTCAGACTACCATTTATCACATTTTTTAAATTATTTCTTTTCAAAAAACGGCCAAAAGAAATGGGATGTAAAAATATTTTTTCAGTGACTTGTTCACGTTGCACATGAACGACATATGGAGCAGCATCTGATGACTTAAAAGTCAACCTAGCCAACTGAATTACAGACTGTGGAGATGTTTTATTTTGAAGAATGATTGATTCATTAGATACCTGAGTAATAATTTTTTGTGAGGGGTCCGAACCATTCTCGAAATGAGAAATTTCCTTCTCCTGATTCTCTAGTTCACAATTGCAATCCTTTTTGCCGCCATTTTTACGCCTTTTTTTGTTGCAATGTTTGCAAATTTTGGGCCGAGCTGAAACCCTCTTCCTTCTACTATTATTTACTGTTGATACTGAACAATCAGTATCAACACTGGTTTCATTATTTGAAATTGTCACGTAGTGAGCTATGACCGGAGATATCGATCCCCCAGGATCCCCTGGAGGGTCCATAATAGAAGATTTATAAAAAACTTACCAACTATTAAAACACACTAAAAAAAAAACTAACTACTAGAAATATATAAACAAAAAACTAATTATTTACACAAAAAGATCCCAACAAACTTATTTTAGGAAATTAAAATTCACTTAGAAAGAAAAAACACGACCGCCGTATTCAAGGTTTCCCGCGCTTTTCCGGATTACGTTTAAACACACGCAAACTAAGGAACAAGTGAACCGTGACCAGCGACTAGACCGTGAGTCATGTTAAAAACTCAAAAGCCGCTTTGTGAATTTGAATTTGAATATAGGAATGGCATAAACCAGTTAATTAATTCGATTATCACTCATTTTTTAAAATAAGTAAGTATTTCAACAATTTGAGAATTCGACCTTTGCCAGCATTATCCACTGTTTCATCGGCACCTCTAAATATTTTTTGAACGTTTGTACCTCGTTAGATAGCTGATTAAATGAAGATGTCTTTTCCGTAATTTGTACGCTTAATGCTTTAGTAAAATTTTGAGATAACTGGTGTCAAAGTTCCTGTCCGTAGAAATTTTTTGAAAATGGTTAGTAAACTTCTTCCTTAAACTTTTAAGTATTTGATGTTTTGGAAAATTTGGTTACATCGAAATGTTTGATAAAATATTATATATCCAATCAAATAGCAGTGAAGGCCATTCAATTTGAGAGTTTGGAGAACAGTGATATTTAGTGACGACTTCTGGGATTTTTTTTAAATTCATAAAATTTGTATTTTCTCGAATCCCATGTATTTTCGCCTAGGCTTTATGGGGTGCTTAATTGTTGCAAATGGGTCACACTATCACGTCCTGGAAGGAATACGTTGAATTACAAGTCAATCTTTTTTTTTTTTTTTTGAGGGTGGGAAATCATCAAATAACTTCTCCCGCTCTGGGCGGAGCGGGAGGGCGTGTCAGACTCTTACTGACTAAAACCCACCTGTGTTCCTTCGGTTGCCCTGTCGCCGGGGGCCACGATCTCCCTTTCGGTTTTCTTCGCAACCCCGGCAGGCATCGGTCCTAGTGGACCCCTTCAATTATGCTGACATCTCTTTGAGGCGCGCGTGGAACACAACGCGCCGTCGACCCGGGATTACAAGTCAACCTGTATATTGCTTGTTTTTTATGTACTTTATAAATGGGAACTTATTATTATTATTTGGACTTTTAAAAAAATACTATCAATGTTATAGTTATTTTGAAAGTTATTGTAATAATAACTAAGGGTACTGAATACGAATTTATGATATTTCAACCATTTTATGTGGGTTACATAAAAAACAAGCAATATAGTTACAAAATTAACAAATTATGATTCGAATCTTTAAAAAAGCTTATGATTTTTATTTAAATCTAGCTCGGGTCGGGCAGTCGATGTAGCGTACCATCGATATGGTGTACTGTCGATGAAGCGAACCATCGATTTGGGTACTGTCGATTCATTAACACGTCGATCCGTTTCGATACAGCGACCGTCGATGTTGTAGTGACTGACGATATTATGAACCAGACCCAGTAGGTTCCGGGGGGTTAATTTCAACGTCCTTTTTTCGTTTCCCCCTAACTCCACGCGGCAGAAGCTGCGGGCAATTGCTAATTAAGTAATAATTATTATTATGTGGATGGTTTTCATCATCAGCCTACAACAGCAGTACACTGCTGGATAAAGACCTCTCCTATTACACGGTATTCGACTCGATTTTCGGCGTGGTAGATTTTAATTATAGACAAAAAAAAAAATACCAAAAGTACAACCGACTTCCTAACTACAAAGTGAAAAATAACTTTAATTTCGGGAGTCGGTGTATTTGGTTCAATATTTTAGTTTTTTGACACAAACTTCTGAAATTTAAGTTATTTTTCACATTGTAGTTTGGAAGTCGGTTGTATTTTTTGTAAAAAAGTTTTTTTTTTCGCTTTTTAGTGGGTTGGTTTGTAATTTATCTAAGTCACAATACTTAGCCTAATGTCAACTGCTCATCACCTTTTACAAAATATTGCTTTTCCCGATGTAGGGACTTCAATAGTTGAGGAGTTCTCCAGGCACTTCACCATCACATCGACTGCACCATATGAATTGTGACGAGCATCAATTGCTTACCTACCATATTAAAGTAATCAAATCGCAACCCGTGAAATACATATTATTGAGTAGTTCCGGTAGCCATCTGTGTCCTTCATCATCAGTTCCACTTTACCAAATCGCTATAGGTGCGCCTATAATATTTGAAGAGTTCCCTCGGTTGCTCCAAGATCCCATCATCAGATCTTGATCAAATGACAATGGGACCAACTTGAAAATATACCCTTTCAAACAAAAAAAGAATTTTTCAAATCGATCCAACCATCTTCAAGTAATCGGGGAACATACAAAAAAAAATATATATTCCGACGAACTGAGAATCGCCTCCTTTTTTTGAAGTCGGTTAAAAATAGAAATGAAACAGATATAATTATAACATTTAAATTTATTGAGTAGGGGACTAACACTGAGCTGTTGGACGAACGGCGTAGAGCCGCCCTTTCATTCTTACAATACTCGAGACTACTAAGTCTAAAAATAAATACTCGCAAAATTAACACCACCTTTCAACGTGCTCGATAACCCATATTTACATACATTACTTAGATCTTTATAAATAATATGTATTTTATTATTATCATACTATCATCGACTAGTGCTAGTAAAGGTATACTCGACTAAAACTACGCACAAGGTATTCGGAATCGTACTAAACATTAAGGAAATGCGCCTATATTCCACAGTGAGTCCTGTGATATGCGCGTTAGGATCGATACAGAGTCGCGCGACAACCTCAGCGCGACCGGAGCCAGACCGGCGACCGGATACATGCAACATAAACTGCGCTCGGCTCAGTGCCACAACCGCGCACGCAACGTATTCACTTCAAATTGGACTAACGGCGCGAACATGCAGGCTAGCCACCGGGACCCGCGCCTTGCCGCTGCCACCTTACGCCCAGATCTGTAACATAGCAAGCCGTCAGCAAGGGCAGCCCCTGGGCGTGTGTTGTGCGTGTGCAAGTACACGCGTGACGCGGTGCCCGTGTGTACTGTGAGTGTGCACGTACCCGTATCGTGGCATCCCAGGAGGCGGTGGAGAGCGCGGTGCCATCGGGCGACAGCTGCACGCGCGTGACGCGGTGCTCGTGGCCGCACAGCACGCACACGCGCACGGCCCGCAGGGCGTCCCAGGCGCACGCTGTGTAGTCGCTATAGCCCGCGAAAACCAGGCGCCCACTCAGCGACCACTCCACCGAGTTCACGCCGAAGATGATGCTCTCCCGGCAATAGCGCGCCACCTGCGCACCGCGTCGTGTAAGGTTCATATAACCGTGTAAGGTTATATGTTGATCATAATTATGATTCGCGACAGCTATTTACGAAAATTTAGTTACAGAATAATGATATTAAGATTATCAATCCAACTTATATTTGATCAACATACATCCTGATACAAACGTATAAATATTACCCCAATTAGTAGACACAACAAACTCAAGGATAGTTCTGAATTTGGAAGTGAGAATACGGTGTCTATGAGTGCTAATTGTACTCAGAGATGATAGTTACCTCGCGGTCGGCGCGCAGGTCGAAAAGGCGGCAGCAGGAGTCATCGGAGCCGGTGACGAGCGAGTCTCCGGACGGGTGGTAGCGCACGCTGTTGACGTCCGAATCGTGCGTGTCGAAGGCCTGCACGGCCTGCCCCGTGCGCATGTCCCACACCAGCACAGCGCGGTCGCAGCCGCCCGACACGAACGTGTCGCCCATGTCGGACGGCGCCAGGTCCAGCGCCATGACGTCGGCCGAGTGCGCCTGGAAGCTTTGCAGTAGCTGGCCCGACTCCACGTCCCACAACGCGCACGTGCCGTCGCCACTGCCCGTGAGGATCTGCCGGTCGGTGTTGGGGAACAGGCAGCACGACATATAGGACGTGTGCGTGGCCACGGTACGCTTGCGCGCGGCCGGCTCCTCGTCGCCCGCGCCCAACAGCGGAAAGACCGTCACCTTGTTGTCCAGCCCCCTGCATCACGATATCATTAGCACTGCTATACCGCCTTCAAACATCTTAAACTGCTATCCCAGCTTAAAACTGGGCTACATCATTTAGTTCTGGGCACAGATCACCCCCTCTAGGTACCATATTGTAGAGAGTTCATTCGGCACTAATAAGTATTGCTTTTATCACACGCAGCGAATACTCGAGAACTCGCTATGTGTGACAGGCTATTCGCTGTGACTAGATTTATTCCCCGCGATTAGAATTGAGCATGTCCAATTTTACTCTCCGCCAAAGCCACAGATTAACACAAATGACACTCCGCAAAATCAGTTAAATAAAGTCACAGGGAACTCGCTGTGAGTAGCCATTCCGCTTAGCGCGCCGCACTATGGTTCGTCTAGCTAGCTCGACAAATCTATTTTCTGAGATTTTTGGTTTGGTTATGACTACCTAATTCCGTTTTGGTGTAAGAGGAGCCATTTTGGGGAAAAAAGAAGTGGTGGTTATAGACTATGTAAAAAAATGAAAATAAAACATGAAAACGAACAACAATGAGTAATCTGCACGCTAACAGCTATTAGTCAAGCACATAGCAGGTATTCACAAAAAAGGTCTAGCAGGTAGAATTAAATTTAACACTGCAGAAGGCAAACTATGTTTTTTTTTTTTTGGAATCCACTTTTTGGCTGTTTATTAAAGGATCAGATGTGATCAACAATCTTACTAAGCAGATCGTTAACTCTTCTCCTTTTCGTTTTATCACTGGACTGTCAAACTCTTTACTTTGACGTCCAGCAGTTGAAAGTGCAGTGGAAGGAGATGGCGGTTCATGGTGAAGGGACACCTTAAACTCGAAATCTTTTGACATGCATTCTGAAAGGGTCTTTCAAACAGGCGTGACACAAAGACACCGCTCGTCGCGCGACGAGCGGTGTCTTTGTGTCGCGCCTGTTTGAAAGAGCCTTAATTTTTTGCCAAAAATACATCGCGGCTCTTTTTGTGAGTGAACTTACCACTTTTTTCTAAATTTGCGCTAAATGCGCTGATTGACTTCCTCAGAGCCCTGGAAGAATCTTTAGTGATACCGGATATGTCATCTTTTGAAGATAGTAGACCAGTATCTTAAGTACTAAAAATATGCACTTCTATTGTATTATATGTATAATGGATTTCCGCAAGGTGACGCCTGAATCAATTAACTATCAATAATAGTACAGACAAAAATGTTGGTGATTTTCTTAATCTAACAGCTTCTTTTGGATTTCTACCTGGTCATCTCCACCCCACAAGGAAAAGAAACTGCCTGGATCATGTGTTACTTTTTGGTTCTAAATTATAGTTTTTTTTTAACGATTCTCCGTTTCAATTTTCCACAAAATTAACGATACCGGGTTGAGTATCGGTATATTTTTTGTTCTATTATCAACTTAAATTAAGTATGCAGACATATTCAATTCTAAAACTTAGTGAAAAATGTTTCAAAATGTCACAAATAGTCGCAAAAAAAAAAAAAACCGATACTAACTTTTTCACATATTTTGCTATTACGGATGAATCTTAATCGATTGCATTAAAGTTTACTTTATTTTTAAATCCGTCCAAGAAACTGAAGGTTTCGTCTGTGCAATAATGGACGAAATTAACTTGACGAATAACTACCGGAGATGAGGGCGGTTGACGTGTATCGGGCATGCCACCGTCCGGTTGAGTCCATCAGACATTCTTACTTAGTCACTGGTAAGCAGTAGTTTTGTTTTATGAAGTTTGATACCTGATTTTGTATGATTCTGCCACGCTGATTCCAAATCTGTTGTGAGTTTTTCTCTAGCAGCTCTAGTTTTTGAAATATTAACTTATTACATTTTTAGCGAAAAATACTCGAATGATAAAATTTGTTTCTCTATCCTAACATGAAAAAAACTTTATTTTATAAGATTTTCTTGCATGAATCGAAACTTCAGCCTTGTTTTGAATGCTCCAGCAGTAATCAGCCATCATATTTGCATTCCAACGACCGGAACGGTATCGCTCTTCTATCGTGCGAATGTCCTAATGAAAGCGTTCTCCTTGTTCTTCGCTTAAATCGGCAAAATTTTCTGGGAAGCGGTCTAAATGGCTGAAGAGGAAGTGCATCTTGATGCTTATGTTACATTCTAGTCGTTGAAAGAGCAAACATGAGCTGCTCAATGTGTTGAATGTAGTCTGGAAGCTTTTTATTTCCTAAGAAATTTTGCACAACCCAAACAAATTCAATCCATGCAGATTTCTCTTTATCTATCATACAGTCAGTAACATTTTGATCCTTTCTTAGTTCCCTGATTTGAGGACCGTCCAAAATACCAGCTTGTATTTTTTTCTGTGCTCAATTTCGGAAATATTTTACTCATACCGACTGGAAACTTTATTGGAGTGCGCCGCGGAAATCGTAAAAGTTACATAACATTTATGGTCTACAGTACTGTTTATCTTAAAAAGTTCAACAAAAAGTCCGCGATGGCATATGTCTATCTTCTAAGGTGGCTTCCCACGGTGCGCGATATTGCGCACGCACGCGCACAGGCCCGCACGGCGCACGAACACGCACCGCGCACCGAGGGCCTTCCCACGGTGCGCGATATTGAGCACGCACGCGCACCGGCCCGCACGGCGCATGAACACGCACCGCGCAACGAGGGCCTTCCCAAGGTGCGCGATATTGCGCACGGACGCGCACCAGCCCACACGGCTGACGACCTACACATCACACACCTAGCTTTTTCCGACGCTGCGTGTCGGTCTGCGTGGGCCTTGAGATTCGAACCCACTTTTAGCATTATTCTGTTAGCTTTGGTAAATGCTGACTATAACTTCACATTTGTGGATTGCGGATGTCAAGGTAGAATAAATGATGGCGGTGTTTATAGAAATACAGAGATGTATAAAAAAAAAAACAGAAATGAACTGGATTTTCCAGCACCAACTAATTTGCCCTTCAAGGAGGAACCACTTGCCTACGTGTTTGTGGCAGATAGTGGATTTGCTCTCACTGAAAATACGTTGAAGCCGTCTCCACGCCACGGGAATAAAAGAAAGAATTTTTAAGTATCGTTTGTCTCGTGCTCTGAGAACAGTTGAGAACGTTTTCGGCATTATGTCGGATATTTTAGGGTACCATTTTTATTAGAACCAAAGAAGGTATCCAATATTGTTATGAAGTGTTGTTTATTGCACAACAAAAATTCACCACGAATATATACACCCCCTGGTACTTTTGATACTGAAAATAAAGGTGGAGTGCATCCAGGCTCATGGCCAAATGATCCTGAACGAAATACTTCCTTGATATCTATGAGGAATGTACAAAGAAGAGCAACTTTTTTGAATACATTCTTTTAAAATTTTAATATTATTTTCTGAAATTGATATTGTTTTTATAATTTTCTTAGTTTTAATAAGGGCATACAATTATCCGCCACATTTGACTACCCGGATATTTCGGATACTTTTAGACAACTATCCGGATATATCCGGATAGTATGAATATTTTGGACACCACTGTAAAAAGGTAAATCAAACTTATTTAAATTTCCAATCGACATTTTCAAACTCTCCAAAAATCGTGTACCAAAGTACTTCAGTTCGCAGTAGAAGCAAACCACTAAAGAAAAGGCACCAAACCCTTACTGAAAATGATGTTCAAAAGTTTTAAGATTCTGTGTGTGTGCAATATTGCAAAGAAATTCCAAAATCCATTTTCATCAAAAAAGATTATAATACGGAAAGCTTCATTGAGTTTTAATTAAAAACGAAGAAAGGGAAAGTACAATTATAATACCTAAATCTGTTTATAGTGGCCGATTGCCTATTTCGAAGGTGAAAAAGACAGATCTACTAAAATTATGTAACGATGTCCTAATACCAAGGAGCTATCACCAATTCGAGAATCTGCCAGTGTCATGAGAAAAAAGGAATACGTACCCAGTTCACAGCACGACAACTTTTAACTACACAGAGTTCATAAATCACGAATCAAGCGAGCGCATTAACAATGAAATGAAAGCAATATAGCATTGGATAAATGAATTTCGGTGTTTTCATAGTCTAAAAAATATCATCCATGGAACCTTCGACCATGCCCGCGAAATTCAAATTTTCTTATGTTTTTTTCATTTTGTAGGTCAGTCTCAGATCTCATGTTAATGATTGATTGATTGGCGGTCATAAAAGATGGCCTCCCTCCATTTCTTCCACATCTCACGGTTACCTAAATAACATATCCAATTATTTGCTGCTAAGAATGTCAATTTCGTGAATTTATGACATTATACACCATCACTGAGAATTGTATTTACGATTTTAATTATCAACATTCTGTAAATATATATTTATTATTTTTACGACCGCAAATCAATCAATCATTAACATGAGATCTGAGACTGACCTAAAAAATACAAAAAACGTAAGAAAATTTGAATTTCGCGGGCAGGGTCGGCGCTTTCGCCTTAAAGATTTTTCTACAATGAAATGAGTCGTAAGAAAAAAAAAATTAACGTCAACTGAAAAATTCAAAACTCCAAAAGATTCGAATTAAATTGATTGCCGGTAATCAAATAGGACTGAAACAATGAAATGGTTTAAAAGAAATAGGATAATTATTTTTTAAATATGCAGGCGTGAAAACCTGCAATTCGTAAAATCTGTGATTCGCACATTTACTATTATGATATCTTGTAAACTATTACATACACGATTGAAACTTTGGGGAGCGGGTTGTGACAAAAAACAGTTTTATGCGAAAATTACACATTCGCAACTTTATCGTGGATGTAACGATTTTATATACATATTATATTACATATAATAATAATTTATAAATATGTATAATCTTGTTATCCTACTATATATAATTATATAATAGGATAACAGGATGTAACCAGTGGAGGAAAAACCTTTTTAGCTTCGATGCTGGTTGGAGGAATGTGATGAGGAGGTTTTTTACTTGACTAAGATGAATTTTTCTTAGTGTGTGCCATCTGTACTCAGCAAAGAGTTTCTAAATCTTCTTTGACTCACACTTGACTTCAGCTGATGACAGCGATGATGGTAATTACTTCAAAAATATATTTACTTTAACAGCACTACGTTCACTGCAACGTAAATCAGTTCCAGTGGACTTTGAAAGTGTTTTTGGCATGGTCCTTTCGATCTCTATGCTTATTTTCTCTGTTATAGTAAATGATTTTTCAGTTTCTGCTGCTGGTAATCACTGAGCACTACGTCATCATCATCGCTGTCGACAACTGAAGTCAAGCTCTGAGCAAAAGCATTTTTGAATTATCTTTATGATGAATCTAGTAATTGTGTCATTAGATGGATTTTAGAAGATATACCATGAATTGTCACGATTGCGAATAGCTATTTTATTAAAACACAACGTTCAATGTTATATTATTACTGACTTTTATGTAATAAAATATAGAAAACGAATAAAAGAAACTATCGGTATTATTCTTTTTATCCGGATAGTAAAACAAATGTTATCCGGATAACATTTTCGACGGATAATCGGATAATTTGGATATCCAGATATCCGGATAGCATGATAGTTTTAAAGTTGTATTTCCTGTGCGTGTCCCAAAAAAAAACTTTTTTCTTGCTTTCTTTCTAATCTTTCTGCTAATACCATAAGAGGTAAATTTGCAGAATATTTTTTAACCGATGGCGCTGTAGTATGGCAAAATAATTTCGCTTAGTGAGCAGGATGAAAAATACGGCCATTTATGCGATATATTTTGATATTCAAGTATCAAAATATATAGCATAAATGGCCGTATTTTTAATCAAAAACCTAACATAATAAATAAATCAAAAACCTATAGGATACTTCCCGTTGACCTAGAATCATGAAATTAGGCAAGAAGCAAGGTGTCTTAGCACAAGTAAAGGAAAATGTCCGAAAATTGTTAATTCATAATTTAAAAAAAAATAGCGATTACAAACTTATGTACATTTGCAGTTTGAGAATTGACCGTGGCGTAAATCGATGTATGGGAGAACATGTTTTTCAACTATAAGTTTCTTTTTGGGATAAATTCATCCCATCTACGGAACCTTTCATAGTACGTGGTTCGACACGCATTTGTCCGGTTTGTTTTAAGTTTATTCAATTTTTATTATTTGCTGTTATAGCGGGAATAGAAATACACAACCTGTGAGAATTTCAAATGTCTACCTATTACGGTTCATGAGATACAGCCCGCTGACAGACAGATGGACGGATGGACAGCGGAGGCTTAGTAATAGGGTTCCGTTCGGTAACCTTAAAGTTATTTATTCACTATGTAGTTTGGAAGTAGTTTGTTTTTTTTTTTTTATGTTTTTATTTCACGCTTTTTAGTGAGTCAGCAATAACCTATTTATTATTGAGAAGTTCCGTTGGCCATCTGTGTCCTTCATCATCAGTTCCACTTTACCAAATGCTGCTTTCCGAGAGCAAATCCACGAGTTACTTACTATAAAAATACCCAAATCGCTATAGGTGTGCCTATAATATTTGAAGAGTTCCTTCGATTTCTCCAAGATCCCATCATCAGATTGTGACCAAGTGACAACTAGAAAGTATACATTTAAAAAAAAAAAGATTTTTTCAAATTCGACGAAAAAATCAAGTATATTTGGTATACTTGATTTTTTCGTCGAATTTGAATATAAAAAGAAAATGTATTATAATAAAACGGGTCAAGCTTTGAGCTTGATGAGATGCATTTGTCGAATTGGTTTTTTCAGGGTGACTATAACAATGAGCCCTTCCGCGAATCATTACCAGTACCCTAATTATGTAATACACGATCAATTACAATCTGTTTCGATTTGAAACTGATTGCTAATCAATGACTTCATAAGTTGGAAAAAAAAATCTGCTCAACAACGTAATTAACGCAATGAATGTTGTTGAACTGTCTCATGAAACAAATTAGTCATAATCGATTAAGAAAATAATTTACGTAATTAGGGTTCTCTTTGATAAAGCAAAGAATAATGAAACCAAAACCTAATTATCGAGAAATAAATGTAAATTTTAAATTAGTACTAATAATTTGATTCGTATTAAAGTCTGTGATTTAAATAGTAATACCACAGATAATATAGTAATACTTACATCTCATCATTATTAAGTATTTTTTTTTTTTTTTTAATAATTGATTATTTGTATTTTATTTGTGTTATTCATAAGAAATATTATGAATACGGGTGATTTGATTTTGAGAACGGACTTTTTATTTATGCTCTTTTATATTTTTTTTAGTTTTCTGTCTACAGACTTCGTTAAATCTTGTGGATCCAGTATTAAATACAGCTCTAATCATAAACATTTCTTAACTTAGAATTGCTCTGAAATTCGTTTGTCTTTGTCTGTCATTTTGACTTTTTGACTGTCAGAATGAGACAAAACAAATTTTAACTTACAGACGTTTACGCTTATACGAATATCGCTATAATTTTTTTTACTTGAATTCAAACACTTTTTTTTCCAACTATACCTTCCATTGTTTACGTAGAATCGAAGAATTGCGTGCATAGCGATACTTTTTTGTAGGTTTTTTTAGGTCGAGCATAGAGGGACTAGAGCATAGGGGGACTAACCGGAAGCAAAGACCTCATAGCTTTACATCTACTATGCAAACTATGGAACTAGCTATCAAAGGTAAAATTAGTAGACATGCGTCAGATATATCGCAACTAAACGTATCTAAAATCCGATTTGAGTCACAAATTGTATCGTATCGATAATCCGAACTAGACAAACCGATTTCACAAAACCACGGCAAGAATAGATTGCGTAAGCAAGTATTTGTTTATGTTTAGATAGTTTTGATCGATGAACTTACAACCGAATTATAATATTACTAGAGACGATCGAAACTGCGAGCCAGAGGCGCCAGAGCCGCTCCAGAAATTGATTTCTAAAAACGAATTTTGAAAACGATTTCATAATCTGATCCGTTTGCGTAAAAATCCAAAAACGGCTATGTCTAAAAATTTGCTTACGAATTTACATACATATTTATATGCCAAGTTGGGCAATAAAAACGTTACCATTGGTAAGCAAAACGATTCGTTTTAGTTTATAGGAACCGGGCATACGCGCGCACCTTTGAAGTTTACCGACTCGCCGCGGATCGGGCGCACCGCCACGCACGCATCTGCGCTACCACGCACTGTACCCTTCCCAAGGTGCGTGACCGTGCGGGCTGATCCGTGGCGAGTCGGTAACTTCAAAGGGAATGTATCCAAACTCGGACGCACCACGACGCACCGCGAACGTAACCCTTCCCACGGTGCGTCGTGCGGGCCGGTGCGCATGCGTGCGCGATATTGCGCACGCGTTGGAAGCGACCTTAAGGATGACCCACAATAACCGTTTTTTACTTTCAGAATTTGGTAAAAATTTCATTGTTATTTCCGAAGCTGTTTTGACCGCTATTACATTAATCTTTATCCACTTAAAGGCTCTTTCAAACAGGCTCGACACAAAGACACCGCTCGTCGCGCGACGAGCGGTGTCTTTGTGTCGCGTCGCGTGAAGGGTTTTTCAAACAGGCGCGACACGCGACGCGACACAAAGACACCGCTCGTCGCGCGACGAGCGGTGTCTTTGTGTCGCGTCGCGTGTCGCGCCTGTTTGAAAGAGCCTTTACGCGCCTGTTTGAAAGAGCCTTAACTATGTTACTTAAATTGAGCATTTAATTTATATTAAAATATGCCTTGACATCATCAATTTAAATTAACAGTTTAAAAGATATCACAGATTCAAAATTATGCGTGACAAAATAATTATGGTTGACCGTAACGGGGGCGCAGCGGTAGGAGTCATTGACATTTTCCTCGGCTTTTAGGTATGTAATCCCCGTATCGGTAGTATGTTCCCGTGGAATATTTTCCGACATCCACGCGAGCGCAGCCGCGGGCAAAAGCTAGTATTGTATTATTTACAAAAAGGAGATGGCGCTAGTGCCAGGCATAACATTAACTCCGCGTATTATAATGACAAAAAATATGTAAAACACAGTTAAGCCGCAAATAAATAGTAAAATGGAAATATAATAGAATAATAAAGAGGTTCTAGTGTTACTTTAGCGTTATATGCAATTACAGTGCTTAAAAACTATTTTAGAAATAAAGTGCAAAGACAGTTTTGTTTACGTTTAAAACTGTGAATATTTGACTATAAATAACAATAAAACAACGGGTGCAGTTCAAATAACATCAAATCTAAGTGGAAAAATAATCTATACATCAAAACAATGTTTAAATGTCTTTAAAAAAAAAACCCTTGTTTTTTATAAAAGTGGCGGTTGTAGAAAAAACTAAAAGTTCAAAAGCCATCTTAATAACGTTTATGCAGCTGTGCTTTAAGAACACCTATTTGAACTAAATTCATAAGAACGAGTTAGCGTAATGGATTCGTTTGCAAAGTGAACCGAGTTCCGTCCCAGCTCACAGCATTGACTTTTTGCGAACAATAATTTGTTATTAATCATATTTCTAGGTTTATATTTCATATTATTGTAATAAACGACTTACAACTAAAATGGATATAGATAATATTGTTAATTGATTCAGGCGTGACCTTGCGGAAATCCATTATAAAATACAGTAGACGTGGATATATTTAGTAACTTTTCCGCTTAGCTATTTCTAAAGAGCCATAAAAACCCTGAAATAAATCGACATGTGTTCACTTCTCAATCAGGCATCCTCAGGATGACGATTGACTTGTCGCGAACACGGCGTGTTGCCACACCGACCGCTGAACGCAGACTGAGCCTTATCGCTTTTTTTTTTAACTATTGCATGTCGCAGTTTTAACCACTAAGGTCTTGGCTGCTTAACCGGACTTTCCTGTGGGTGCCTTAAGCTGCTACACTTAGAGCCTCCAGACAGGAGCAAGTAAACTATTCTAAATTAAAGCTAGGCGAACGCTCGCTAAGGGCACCCCCTGTGGGGTACGAACCTCGGCTTAGGGCGTCGCTGGGGGGAGGACAGCAAGAGGGGACAAGCTGGATCAAAATTTGGTTAACATCATGATTATTAGGCGGGGTATTTAAAGCTACGTGCTCAGCTGCAACAACTGCTGGCACCTCGTTTTCGAGCAAGGGTCGGGAAGGAGTATCATTTACTCGGGAACACGGTCGCGATCGCAAAGGACCTCGGCGGCGAGGTCGGAATGACGGGTGGCGTCTGTGTTTATGCACTGTACTGGTGGCCCTATTCTTCTCCTGGAGGAGTGTAATGGGGTTATCTGGGTCGGAAAGGGAGCCTTATCGCCCGTCAAACCCACTTATATTCTGCTCGATCCACCTGGGCTCTGGCCGTTATAGAAAGAAAGAAAAAGTATTTATTGAGACTCGCACAGGAAATCACAAATTAAACTAAAACACACTCATTAAAACATTAATAAAAAATTAAAAAACAAATTGAAAAAAAATAACCAAGTCCTGTACCAGGCCAAAAGGCTCCTATCTCAGCATATGCTGCGACATTTAAAAAAAAAATGTCGCAGCGCTGGTATTCTGATAGGGCCCGCAGTGATGTTACGGATAGGTAGAAACAGAAATAAAAATAAAATAAAAAATAGATGTGTGAAATACTTTAAAAAATTAAATATAAGTAGTCCGCTTGTCTGCACCCGCGTACCATCAGTTACTTGTCTATGCCTTTAGTGTCTGTGGTACTCTAGGCATCGTTGAGACAAGTAAAGAGACACAGACGCCGACACCGGCAATTTTTTTTTATAAAAACATTACGGCTGTATAATGCTTCGTCGTACTTTGTGATTGCTACAATAGCACAGTGTTTATTATAATTATAATGAAAAGTGTATCGTGGTAGTCCGTTAACGGCATTTGGATTAGGAGATATACAAATAAACTAATGTTATGAGTGATTGAGTGGTTTATGAATTTCAAGTCACCTATGACAAACAATGACAAAGAATAATAAAGGAAATGCGAAACAACTGCTGTCTGAGTGAACCGCAGAGCATAATCGCTGCCAAAAGCACGCCACCACTGACAGACGCGTGCATATCAATGGTAAGATTAATGTGTGGTATCCTTTTGAAGCTGAAGTAAGTGTTGTTTAACTTTTACTCTTGTAAGTAGCAACTGTCTTTATAGCACGAAAAGGAGGTGGCAGGTCGTTCCAACAACGAGAGGCAGCGAATTTGAAACTACCACGGAAAGCAGCAATTCTGTGCGATGAGGCCAACATGAGGTATGAAGATGCTCTGGTTTTAATCTTGTTAACATCGTGCGACCAAGATAGTTTCTTGTATAAATAGTCTGGTTTCTTTGTGAGAATTGTGCCAAAGAGTAGGGTAGCCAGGTGAAGCTTTCTGCGTGCTGACATTCTCATCAAATTACCCTTATTTAAAAAGGGAGTGATGTGGGATCGCGGTGGGACATTGTAGCAGAATCTTGCGCAAGCATTCTGCACCCGCTGGATAAGTTTTTCGCTTCTACCGAGGATGCACGCCCCATACAGTGTCAGCATAGTTCAGCTTGGATAGAACAAGTGCCTCACACAGCATGACACGCATATCCACACTTATGTAGGGACGGACACGATACAAGAGCTTGAGTCGGTAGAAGCAGTTGCGCACAGCCTCCAAAATGTGAGTTTCCGAAGTGCAGCTGCCCGTCAAATACTACCCCAAGATTACGAGCCTCCATAACCCTTTCCACACCACAACCATCGATCCTGAGGTCCAGGTTACAAGAAAGCATTTTGTTCAGGAAATCCCTAGATCCCATCACAATATACTTAAGACTTACTAGGGTTCAGAACCAAGGAATTTCTTCTGGACCAAGCAGAGATCCTATCTAAATCCTCATTTATTCTTCTTACAGTTTCAGCAGTATCCTGGGAGCGCAAGAAGAGTTACAACTGCAGATCATCGGCGTGGAACTTGGTGTTAATCAGGCAGTTGACGATGTCAGAATTGTACAGGATGAAGAGCAGCGGGCCAAGGATCGATCCCTGCGGTACGCCCCTGTCTACGTGCTTTGGACTAGAAGACATGGTATCTATCTCCATTACTGTCGCAAGTCACCTGGACAAACTGTGATCGATTACTGAGGTAACTCTCAAACCATTTAACCGCTTCAACATCACACCCATAATAAGACAGCTTGGAGAGAAGAAGTGAAGTATATATAGAATCAAAAGCTCGTGAAAAGTCTAGTAGGACAAGTAGAGTCCCCATGCCCTGGTCTCTGGCTTCAAGAATGTTACCAACTACATCCAGGAGTGCTGCCGCTGTGCTGTGGCCTTTGCGAAATCCGGATTGAGCCAGTGGCAAAATACTTAGTGCTCAAGATATTTCCTAAGCTGTTCGGAGACAACCCTTTCTACAATCTTGGACAGACATGGCAGTAGGCTTATCGGACGGAGGTCTTTCACGCTAGTGGGGTTAGGTACTTTAGGGATTTGTCTAACTATTGCCATTTTCCACAGATCAGGAAAAGAAGAGGTGACTATGGATCTGTTGATGATGTTATCAGCGCGATAAGGGGCGAACTATCGCAGTAAAGGTAAACTTGGCATACTCGTATTTAATTCATTCAACAGTGTAACATTTCCTGTATTATTTTTGACAATTTCTAAACTCTCTAGTACTGACATTCTAAAACCTTTACCACATTTGTGTAAAATTTCGAAAGTGTTATTTTTATTTAACGAATGACCTGTATCTATTAAGTGTTGAGCAAAATGGGATTTTTCTGGATAACTGTTTCTAAATGCTGCAATATGTTCCTTATATCTTGTCTGAAAATTACGACCAGTTTGACCTATGTAAATACCATTACAATCATCGCAATGTAAGAAGAATGCGGGAGAAGAAAATTGCAGCTCACAGGGCTGCTACAGGGCCAAAATTGACTGCACAGCATAGAAGAGACCGGTTGCAATTTGCCCGTGACCATGTGGATTGGACAATAGACCAATGGAGGGCTGTGCTCTTCTCGGATGAGACGAGGGTGTCTTTTCTGCAACGACAGGCGTCGAAGAGTGTACAGGAGGCAAGGGGAACGATTCGCACAAGCCTGTATTCAAGAGACAGTGGAATACGGGGGTGGCTCGCGCATGTTCTGGGGCGGCATGTCAATCGACGGCAAAACGAACCTCGTGTGTGTTTCTCGGACTGGAAGTGCTCGCGGGCTAGGGTCGCTGACTGCTCCTCGGTACATAACAGAGATCTTAGAGGAGCAGGTTGTCCCTTATGCTGGTTTTGTTGGCAGTGGGTTCACGTTAATGCACGATAACGCCCGCTGTCACACCGCTTTAATTGTAAGAGACTACCTGCAAGAAGTTGGGATCCCTGTTATTACTTCGCGCCGGCCAGCGCGGCCGGCGCGAAGTCCAGACCTGGACCCTATTGAGCACCTTTGGGATGAACTGAAACGGCGAGTACGGGCACTTGATCATGCCCCTACCACTCTACAAGATCTCCAAGATGCCGTCGTTGCAGAATGGAACAACATTCCTCAAGAGACTGTTATCACATTAATTAGGTAATGAGAGAACGCATGGAAGCAGTCATCAGGGCTAGGGACCCCCCTAGCCCTGATGACTGCTTCTACACTAGGTTTTAAGTTGTTTTTAAGGACTTTATTGTAATTTTTACTGATAAAATAAAATTTAACTTTTTAATCATTTGCATTAGCTTGCTTTTTTTATTCCCTGGTAAACAAAAAACAAATCTATTGATTTATTCTGAAATTTAAATAAATTGCCTTTCCAATGACACCTTATAGTCATATGTCGACCATTGATTAATAGGGTTAAAATGACTTTGAAAGGAATTCTTATAGAGGTGCGATTTTTGTGACGCCGAGTGTATTTGGAAACAAGGTTTTTGAAACCCTATCACTTATTGACCCTAAGTATGTCAAACTACCTAAATATTCTTATGGTCTTTCTGGTGGCAATGGGTACAAAAGTAAACGAACTATGTTGCGACATTTCGTTTGAATCAAATCATTAACCATTTTAGATACAATCTCTCTGCTATATGATAAATAATGTTAAGTTCTCTGTTCAAAATCTCTTCCCACACATTAAAACAAAGTACTACACTTTGTTTTTAATGTTTGTACTCAGAATGCATAATTATCTCATTCAACTTTTTGGTCACTTGTGGTATGTTTGGTTGGATCACTTTGTTTTCTTTTACTCTATTTTCATTCAACAGCGTACTCAAACTTGATATTTTAGTAATAATACCATCTGTTGTGAGGTCCTCGTCAAGAGTTAAACCTAAATCTGTACAACTGACATTTAAGTTTTTTTTTATCCAACATTTTACGTAGGCGTTTATATTTGCTTTTTGGTAGTTAATTGATTCAGGCGTGACCTTGCGGAAATCCATTATAAAATGATGATGTGGATATATTTAGTAACCTTTTCCGCTTAGCTATTTCTAAAGAGTCTTGAAAAGACCCTGGAAGAAATCGACACGTGTTTCACCTCTCGGTGAAACACGTGTCGATTTCTTCGAGGCATCCTCAGGATGACGATTAAGTTGTCGTGAACTCGAACACGGCGTGTTGCCACACCAGGCACCGAGCGTCATGATTTTAGGTTTTAATAATATTGTCTTGCTCTATAGTCCTCCTTTTTAGGGCGATATTTTCTAGGTTGAATGTGTCAATTTCAGCATGCGCGTTTGCAGTTCGAGCAGTAACCTTTAAATTCAGTTTCGTCACTGCAAAGGTTGATAAATCGGGAAGAGATATAGCGGAAACAACATTTGCGGAAGCGTTCAAGTTAAGCCACTATCTGAAGCCTGGCGGAAGGACTTCACAGTTTTTAGATGGAATACAGTCAAAGTTAACCGGTTTTACCATGAACGACTCAAAGCTGTAGCCGGCGTCATATTTTCTCCTTTAACATAATTAATTTAAGTATCGGTGCGGGCATATTCCCACCTGCACTAAAGATATCTTTTGTAAAGCCACTGTTTAAGAACGACAATAAAGAGTTGATGGTTAATTATAGACCAACATCGCCTTTTTTTTTTCTTTTTTTTTATTATGTTTTGTATTTCCTGTGCGTGTCCCAAATAAAATATTTTCTTTCTTTCTTTCTTTCTTTCATTTCTGTTATTTCCAAAATCTTTGAAAAATATATTCATAAAGAACTCTACTCTCTCTCTCTCTCTCTGTCTCTCTCTCTCTCTCTCTCTCTCTCTCTCTCTCTCTCTCTCTGTCTCTCTCTCTGTCTCTCTGTCTCTCTCTCTGTCTCTCTCTCTGTCTCTCTCTCTGTCTCTCTCTCTGTCTCTCTCTCTGTCTCTCTCTCTCTCTCTGTCTCTCTCTCTCTGTCTCTCTCTCTCTCTGTCTCTCTCTCTGTCTCTCTCTCTCTCTCTCTGTCTCTCTCTCTGTCTCTCTCTGTCTCTCTCTCTCTCTGTCTCTCTCTCTCTGTCTCTCTCTCTCTCTCTCTCTCTCTGTCTCTCTCTCTCTCTCTCTCTCTGTCTCTCTCTCTCTCTCTGTCTCTCTCTCTCTCTCTGTCTCTCTCTCTCTCTCTCTGTCTCTCTCTCTCTCTCTGTCTCTCTCTCTCTCTCTCTGTCTCTCTCTCTCTCTCTCTCTCTGTCTCTCTCTCTCTCTCTGTCTCTCTGTCTCTCTCTCTCTCTCTCTCTCTGTCTCTCTCTACAAATCGTTTTATTTTTTATTATTATTAATAACTATTTATATTTTTTATCATTATTAATAACTATTTATATTTTTTATCCAAACAACCCACAGTACTTTTTATCTTATCGTAAAAGTGTCGGTGTATCTGTCCGCTGCGGTCGGCGGCCTGTAGCGCTTTGTGAGTGTACCGGTGCACGGATTCTACATAGCTCGCTAAGAACAGGTTTTTGCTGGGACAGTTTTTGTTGTTTCGTATGTTTTTTGTTATTGTATTATGTTTGATTACGTGCTTATTTATTTATTTAGTTTTATTTTTTATTATGCAAATTATGTATTAGGTATGTTGAAACTGTTTGTACTCCCCGTCACTTGTCCTTATGGGTTCATTAGAAAACCAGCGTCAGACGGCATCTGTCTGGCATTAATGCTGAAATGAACCTTTTTGGCGCAGCCGTGAAGCACACACGTTGTTTGTAAACATTATTTTTTATTTTATCTTTGTTATTTGTGTTTAGTGTTTCACGAACTGTGTCCAAATAAATATTTTACTTCCTTTCTTCTTTCTTTCTTTTTACTCATATTTAGAACAGAACAAGATTCTCTGCAATGAACAAAAAGGTTTTAGAGAAAAAAACCATTAACATAGCAAATGACTCAGACTATGTTCAACACAATATTCTACTTAATAAACTCGAAGCATATGGCATTAGAGGTAATATACTAAGACTATTTGAGTCATATCTTCAGCACAGAAAGCAAATAACGGAAGTCAGTAGGATAAACATAACTACAAAACGAGAAGAGTCACATCAGTCGCTAGAACGTGAAGTTATGTATGGTGTCCCACAGGGAAGTGTTTTGGGACCTCCCCTGTTTACATTATACAGGTCGTCCCACGGATATGCCGCATGGAGGGAAAGTACCTTGAATATTGTAGATGGAACATTTAATTGAATTTTTACATAACCATGGCGTATCAAAATAATTTTGATTTAATGGAAGTTAGCATTTTTGCATTGGATCGCCTTGGATTTATATTTTGACCTCACTATCGACTTTAGCACCCTCGAAAATTATCAAAACGACATACATGAATATTTTTTAATTTCATCCGCAATCTTGGATTTACATTTTAACCTCACTATCGGATTTAGCACCCTTGAAAACTGTGAAGCCGTCATATTGGATTTTGATTTTGACTTTCTCTCTCTCTCTCTTTCGATCGAATTAGAAGAAGACAGTTGGAAGTATAAACGCTTTTACATGTGACTTTTCTGGCAGTTTACTCCTACCGCAAGCCGCGTTAACGAACTTCGTTCAAAAACAATTTTCTTAAACAAAAAAAAAATACTAATTCGCCCTAAGAAATTATTGACATGTCAATTTTAGTCTCATACATGATCTCAACCCTACTGTAGTCTCGTTATCATTTTTGCTAGAAGACATAATCGCATGGCAAGTGCATATCAATTTAGCTGATTTGACGTACATTCTCGTAATGCAAAAAAAATGGGAACCTTATGAACATAAAAACGAGGTGTAGCGAGTCATGGTGACGTCACAAAAGCAATGCCACGGAACAGAAAAAACAGTGGAAGTGCAATGCACCAAAATTACTATAGGAACCGCTGTCGCCAAACTCACACAAATAAACCGATAATCATATATTGCACTACAAAGAAACAATTCGTTTGATTTGTAGTTTTAAGTTTAGTCAAAATTAGCCTACATCACAGATTTGGAAATAAACCCTGACGTTCTACAAATAAGATTTATTTTGCTTTAGCGGCAAAACGTATTTACGATCTATAATCACATTAGATTCGATTGACGAATCAGTTCCGCTACTTGACAATAGATGGCGGTATTCTCAGGGGACGCAATTATAAGCTTAATTGCGTTTGTATAATGGATGACATTTGCGTAATCGGCTAATTTCTGCTGCTACTCGGCTAAAGTCGCACCACGTAGCACATGGAATTTCTGTATCGATATCGATAGATACCCAATATTTTGTTAAATTTGCAAAAATAAGACTTGTTGGGAGTACATATATTTACTTAGTACACAAACCGCTGTTCATTTTAAACCACAGATAATATACTAGTACAGATACCCAATCCCATACAAAGAAATGATACCTCCCTAAGTCTGGCTATTCAGCTGGCTATTTTTTTTCCTCCATTTTTTTAACAGATGGCAGCATCAGCGACTCACAAATTGCCAGAGACTGTAGTTTTATAACGCCATCTAGAAGTCGACTTAGATACTTATGGCATTCACACATCGCACGGTACGTTCAAGGACAAGTATAATAACAATACAACAAACATATCTCGAGTTGGCGGGATAGTTTCATTTTTGTGAGTGAGCTAGCAATTTTCACGCGGCAGTGAATGCCTCTTTATGATTTTTTTTTGTATTTCAATGCTAAATCTAGATTTTCATCTCCTCGTTACCAAATCTACTATTGCTAATACCCTAAAACTGAAATCACGCGTTCTTCGTCCGAACTTATTTTGACAGTAAGCCCACGTTCGCACTGATGTAATAAAGTTGCGGCGATTATTTTTCGTGCACTTGATTTTTAACGCTTTGCCGACATGCCGAGAATTGAAAATCCAAGTGTGTTTTTTCAACGCGCTGGGACGAGAGTGCGTCCCAGCGCGTTGGATTCTCAACGCTCGGCTTAACACCGAGAGTTGAAAATCCAGTGCGTGATAAAATCCCGCCACGATTTCATTACGTCCGTGCGCACGACGACTTAATGTTTTTAAAAATATCAAATAGAACCGGCCAAGTACGTGTTGGACCACGCATAATGAAGGGTTCCGTAGTTGGTAAGTTGGTATCCCAAGAACAAACTTAACTTCGTAGTTAAAAAACATGTTCTCCCATACAGAATGTATGGAAGAACATGTTTTTGCAACCGCAAATTTAAGTTGGTTGATTATTACTCGTTAACTTATAGAGCCTACTTAGCTGTGATAGAGAGTTTTCCTTTTAATTTCGTTATAAATACTCCTGTGATCTTTTATCACATAAACCAACCATTTAGCTGGCAGGGTGGGGGGGACACTTGACTGTAATAAAAATTAGCTTTTTAAAGCTTAATGGTGCCGATTCTCTTGTACACCGAACTAAACTATCACAAAAAATCCTTGCTATGGCTATGAGAATCATAAACTATTCTGCAAAAAATCCTAAATTTAAAAATAATTTTCACACAACCAAAATCGAATTTGACAATCGCGATTCCGCGTCTAACCTAACGCGTGAATTTTTTTAGAGCCGTATGCGCGCAGGCAGGGCAGCCTCAACGTGTTTTTTTTTTTCACTTTTTGTATGGAAAATATGAAAAATTATTACCAAAATGTTGAGTTTAATGCTTTCATAGAGGGGGTCGAAATTTTCATTATTTTTTCGATAGGACACACCATTTTCGAGATATTAGTAAAAGAACAGAAAAAAAAATATTTTTGGTACCTGAAGAATTCACACCAACATCTACAATGTTGCTGACAACTTATTTTATTCTACACCTTTTTAATCGCGATTAAAAATAGTCAAATTTATAGTAAGACAATCAAAATTTTAGGTGAAAAACGTCAAATTCAGAATAGCAAAATTGCCATTTTCACTAAATTAATAACTTGGTGCCATGTTAGTACTGTCAAACTAAAATATAGTTTTGTGTCACTTTAGTATAGATACGGAACCCTTCGTCCGCGAGTCCAACTCGCACTTCGCCGGTTTTTTATAGTTTTAGAAAGGTATTGGTAAAATAAAAAAAATATAATTAAGAAGGTAGGTATTTGCCAAAAACAAGTTAATAGATTTCTTTCAATTCCTTTATTTCTTTGTAAAGTAGGTACTAAATTATAAAAATATGTTGTTTGATTTTCCTACTGAACGTTTATACAGTATGTGATGACAAATTGAGTAAAACGCCATCTATTGCAAAGAGCTCATGATTAACTTTATCATTCTATGTGTTCGAATTCAAGTACAAGGTTTCGCTTATCATTTTTGTTGGAAATACGTGATTTATGAGTTTAAATGGATAAATCAGCATTAAACAAGGAAGTTTTGATTTTTACTAATCTTACTTCAGCCAAATTCAGACGTTTATCAGTTTTTAGTGATTGTTAATTTCATAATTGTTGCCTATGCTGCCATCTATGAATTTTTTTCAAGACTAATTATAATTTGTTCGAGTTGAGACCCCATGTTTTAAACCATTAATTAATAGAAACACAGACAGACAGGTAAATTTAAAATTAAATAAAAGTGCTGGTATGTATGCATGAATACTTGTATATTAAAATTTTACATAAAGACTGCAACGTAATGAAAATAATAAAATTTATTTATTGCCCTTGGAATAAAACATATTTGTTAAGAAACTGGCGTTTGGAGGGTCTTATTTTTAATTTTAATAAATGGTGTATGCGAACATTTATATATTTTTCAACTATTGCCTTCATCAAATCGGTAACGTGATTAGACGCAGGAAATTCGCCAACTTGATGGGAGGCAATATCATTGAATAAAAGTGTTCCTATGAACTTACGCATTATTTGTGTTACCGCCACTTCTTTTCGAAAAACTCCTACGTCAACGTTTTTTAAAAATGTTTCCGCTGTTTGACATATTTTTACGACATCTGGCGAAGGATACAACAAGCCACCATGATCTTTTGCAATTATAAATTTGTGGAAGGGTTGAAAATGATGTGTCACTAATGCGTTAACACAGACATCACAGTTTATTTTTTTCGATAATATTCGGGCAATGTAACCAGCAATATGGCCTATTGCTTGACTACTAAAATGAGAAAAGTGCCCTCCTAGTTCTTCAATTTCGGAATCGTCCTCAATCTGTTCATATTGTGACATATCTTGAGCCATACTACTTCTGTTTATCCTTTCAACAGCTGACGAACAGCTAAGTATTGATATTTCTTCTAAAGCAACACAGTTGCCTTTGTTAGTGTCTTTTAATTGGACATGGATTAATATTTTTTTTATAAGCCGATATAAATTGTCTTGCAGTTGGGTTATTGTTAGCCTCACCCTGTGCCCTAATATTACAGAAAAAAAGCTCTAAATGATCCTGGCTTAATTTATAAAATGGTAAATATACCAAAATTTTCGTTTTCATCAAACTTGAATATAAATGTTCTAAGGCTTTGATACACCCCAAAAAGCCTAAGAATCCGGTTTTTCTCCTACTACTTATTAAAAAAGTACCATTCTCCATTCTCAAATTGCTGATATAGTCCGATGCTTCACCTAAGAAATCAAAAATTTTGTTCGCGTTCTTTTCACTTAAAGCTTTTTTAAACCCGAATAGGTGTAAATTTCTTGTCTTCTTGAGCAATGCGATAAAAATACTCGATTCATGCCATGTTTTATGTCGAATCATGGTAGAATCGAATGAAAAGTCAAAATGTATTTTGAAGTTAGGATTTTGAATTTCACTGAAAACATGGCTAGATATTTAAAAAAAATACTTACATGTGGAAGGTTATTCCGTCTTTATTTAAGTTTGACGTATTTGAACGCTTTTTACATGTTTTAACAGCTCAACTAGGCATTTTCACGGAGCACTGATGAGAACCCCGCGACTCGAAAACTATTAACGTTGTGCGCTCAAATCGATTTGGAAGTAGTTTTTATGAACGTGTTAGGACATTTGCTCTTTTACTTTTACAGACGGGGAAGTGTTCGTAAGGCTTCTCCAGTGATATATACTCTAAGACATTACTAAATAAACCCCTTAATCCCTATTGATTCTTTTAAGTCCGGACAAATGAAAAGTCAGGATGGGTGACCAAAAAGCCGGCTATGTCTGGAGCAATCAGGATAGTTAGTAGCTACACTAGCTCAGAGATTTTGATAGTTCCCACTCAACCTCAGTTGTAACAATGTTAGCAGTACGTACCCGGCGGCGACCAGGTTGCCGGAAGGCGCATACGCGCACGCCATGACCCACGTGCTCGGCATGGCGATGGTAAGCTCCTTGGTGGCCGTGAACGCGTCCCACACCAGCACCTTGCCATCCTGTACACACATCATGCCAGTTAGGTACGTCATCCGTGGCATGTGAAGCATGTTGCATACTTGCCTTGACATACATTTTGGTCTACTTTGCAAACAAAGCTAACCAAGAAGAAGAAAGAAACAACATTTATTTACTTTTTCTCAGCAGACAAAATTAAGACCTATCGTATCTACACGTAAAATAATAATTAAAAAAATAACTTAGAATTTCAAAATTCAAAGTTACAAGTTTTATTTTTATTTTTGGTCAATCTTCGTTGTAGCGGCCAGTCTATCCAGCATAAAAAACCGGCCCCGTGCGTGTCGGACTACGCACAATGAAGGGTTCCGTAGTTGGGATGAATTTATCCCAAATACAAACTTAACGTTGTAGCTGAAATACATGTTCTCCCATACATTCCAAATGCAAATATAAAATTGTACGCACAATATTGATAGATTTACCATGTTATTTTAAAACCACAGACTTCTTATAGGTTTTCCTGTAATCTGTGAGTGAAAAACCATCCTCTGTATTATTTTTTTTTTCAAAATTTCAGCCTCAGTAGTTTCGGAAATAAGGGTACGGAATGGTAAATTTTCATCAATTTTTATCTTTAAATGTATTTTTTTTTTAATTTAGATCCTCGCAACAAGCCCTTTTATTTGATTTGTCACACGGTATAGTTTGCAAAACGTTTTTTATAATTTTCTTGTTTGCCCCAAAAGTGACCCCCATTATCTAACTTCATTTATTTACGTTATACGTCCGTGTTTTGCTCACAGAAACACATGTGTACAAAATTTCAACTTAATCGGTCCATTCGATTCGGAGCAAATTGGCTGTGACAGACGGACAGACAGACAAACACATGAGTGATCCTATAAGGGTTCCGTTTTTAGGGTTCCGTACTAAAATGGTAAAAAGGAACCCTTATGATGCGACTCAGTCTGTCTGTCTGTCTGTCACAGCTGGATATCTCAAGAACTACTAATGCTATCAACTTCAAATTTGAAATAGTTTTAGATGACGTTTATCAAACTATTTAGCAAATAAGACAAAAAAACAATAAATATATATATATATATATTTTGCAACAGGGACTGAACGGGGGTCTTAAAAATTCGACGTGGAGCTACTAGAGCATGTGGGGTATCATATGAAAGAGCGCTATTTGCACATTCTCAAACTTTTTTTTTGGCCGCATAGTTTTCGACTTTTGACGAAAAATGAAAAAAAATAACGTCCCCCCCCCCCCTTATCTCCGAAATTTGCATAGAGAAAAATCTGTAATTATTCTATGTGATAGAAGTTTATGTAAAGATTACAAGAAAAATAAAACGATGTCTTTAAATAGCACAATTTTCAGAAATCATCAACTTAAAAAAAAATGCACAAATGCCCTGCCAAAAAACGAACTTAAAAGCAATAAACAAGTTGTATGAGTTAATCAGTATAAACAAAGCGAAAGATCACTCATTTACTCGCTGACTAAACAGATGAGTAAAATTGTCATTGCAGTCGGGCGATCTGTTCTGAACTGAACTGTTGTACTGTGGAGGAAGCCAAGGTTCGTACCCCAAAGGGGGTGCCCTTAGCGAGCGTTCACCTAGTTTTAATTAGCATAGTTGAATAACCTCTGGCTGAAGGTTTTAAGTGTAGTAGCTTAAGGCACCCACAGGAAAGCCCGCTTAAGTAGTCATGATCTCAGAGGTCAACTACGAGATGCCATACGTAAAAAAAAAAAGTGGGCGACCTGTTAGATTAAAACTGGCCAAGTGCGTGTCGGACTACGCCCAATAAAGGGTTCAGTAGTTGAGATGAATTTATCTCAAATACTAACTTAACATTGTAGTTGAAATACATGTTCTACCATACATTCCAACTGCAAATGTAAGTTTGTACGCACAATATTGAGAGATTTACCATGTTATTTGAAAACCATAGATATGTTATACGGATTCCCACCGATCTGAGAACACGCTCAGTAGACCGTTGGTGGTAGCGCGTAGCCGGCCGGCTATAGAAGCGGTTATTTTTCTTATAATGGCGTAAAAATCGTCTGTGCGCTCCTCCGCAAACATTGTGGACGCACTACAACGCCACGACATCCCCAACAGTATCCTAAACGCGTTATTATTTTGGACATGCAGATCGCTGTTTACCTTCTGCGTATAACTAGTCCAAAGACTGCACGTGTAGAAAGCCTGACAGAAAGCTTTGAAATGAGTGACTTTAACTTGATTTGGACAACTTGCAAATCTTGAACCAGCATGTAACATCGAACAGCTTACAACCTGCGCTCCCTCTCTATATCTATATTTTCCTTAAGATCATCAGTGACCCAATGACCCAAGTACTTAGAACTTAGTCACCCATGGTAAAGAAGTGCCACAGAGTGAGACACTGGGAATATTAGAATAGTTTAGGGTACTCGCTTTAAACATAATAAGTTCGCTCTTCCTAACGTTATACTTGACCCCATGGGACACTGGATACGACTCTCAAATAGCCACCAGTTTCCTCGAAGCGCCGATCGATGAGCTTAGCAGCACCATGTCATCCGCATAACTAATATTATTCAAACAAACGTTGTCAATATGACATCCAACTTTGGTGCTGCTAAGCTCACCGATTAGCCGCTTTATGTACAAATTGAAGAGACGTGGCGAACTTAACCCCCCGCCTCACCCCACACTTCAGCTCTTAAGACATCCGACTGAGCCTCTGCCCATCTGACACTATTCTTCTGGTGGTAGTACCAGTAATGAAACAAGGATGTAATTTCATTCGGTAGTGTTGTATCACTCCGCAACTTATCCCATAGAACCTCGTACGACACTAGGTCGAACGCCTTTGACAGTTCCAAAAAACAGGTGTTTTTCGGGAGGTATAATATTGAACAGTTTGCTTGAGGCACAGAATGGCACTTTCCGTCGATAAACCAGATTTAAAACCAAATTGCGCGTCATGGAGTTCAACGTGTTTAGCCAATTGTTGATCAAACAAACTGTCCAAGACCTTTGGCGACTATCGTGACCAACGAAATAAGCCTGTAACTGGACACGTCAGAAGCGTCCCCTGTCCTGTCCTTAATAATCGGAACTACCACTATACGCATAAGGTCCTGCGGCAAATAAAGGTGACTGAGACATAAATTAAAAATAAGAGCAAGAACATACTTCTACATACATCGCATACTTCAGGTGCTCGACGCTAAGGCCGTCGTGGCCGGGCCTGTTTAACTGTAAACATTACGGCAAGCTCACCGGACCCCGACAATTCCCCCTCATCGTACACCCTGTCCTTTTGCAAGAATTCTAAAATGTCTTTGAAAAAGATCGGCAATATCTTTCGATTCACTCAGACCCGCCACACTTGCAGGGAGACTCGGCTTCTCATCTTACCGTTATCGTAGGGCATATACACTAAAAATATCAACATAGGACGGTTTTCGTATTCAACTTTTATCGCAACTAATCGATCACTGAAACATTTCACTGTTGATACAGATGGAAACACTGATCTTCTACACAGCAGTGCCACTCCACCATATGGTCTTCCTGTGATAACTTTGACGGACGTGTCAATGGCTTACTTGCCGTTGTACGCGAAGTTGTCGTCTAGGTTTCCCAGGAATTCGATATCGTGTGGCCAAATCCGTCGTGTAGTGCAATGATGTCGGCACTCTTGCATAAGTTTCTCACACATTCCATCGATCTATCCATACCTTTACAGTTAAAAGTAGATAAAGTTATTTTACTTTTATTGTTAAGAGCCATTATTTTGTAGATGTGTTGTTTGCAGATGGGAGCTGAGTCTTATAGGAATCCTTATCCTTCTTAAAAAACACAAATCATCTAAACCGTATTCCTTCAGGCCAAACGCTGTCATCTAAAAAGGTGTCTAATTTATTTTTGGAGACAAATACCTTAAACGCATTATACGTCCTGTGTTTTCATATTAATTTTCTCCAGCTTTACGGTTACCTGAGTCTTAGTTTTAATATAATCACAAATATCGGCTTCACTAGTGCGTTTATTAACATTCGAAACAAAAAGCGGGATAAATGATTCCACTGCTTTAAAGTTCCCCATTGGAACAAACTGAGCCTTGCCTATCCTACCAGTGAATCTTTAACTTTTTATTCTGAACAACTGTCCATTGTCCATCATGTTCCATTTGTTTCCATTCACCCTTGCTAACTACTTCAGCCATTGTCAGTCGTTTACTCGAAAAATATTTAATATTCGTAACATTCCTACCCATCAAATTTGAGTTTACTGGAGCCAATGCGACAGACTCGTGCGCAGCCCTGTTCAAGTTACAGAGAGAACGATATCGCAAAGACCTGTTTATGTCCGGCGAGCTGTTATCTATGCTAGTGCTTGTTTCCACAACTACGGCGCGAGGGCATGTTGGCGGTATCGGCGGTGGCGGTAACGACTCAGTACTTGTTTCACACCGTTCGCGCGGCGGCGCAGGCGGTGATGACTCAAAAACATGCGATAGTCCGAACGGTCCGCTGTCCAACAGATACCCTCGTCTACGCATATTAATATTGCAATTAATATATGACACGGCTATTTACAGAGATTCTATCCTTCTTTTGTTTAATTTCTAATTCTTCTTTCGGCATAATTTACTTTTATCTGGCTTATTTCTTCACGCAAAAACACTAAGTCCTTTAATAACTTCGTTACGTCAATATGATCATAACAAACGGGTGGTAATTTCTCTAAGTTGTAGGCTACAAAAACCGGTAATTGATCAGGCTCAGCTTTTTTTACCGTCAGCATATCTTCGAGATCCTTTTCTTTTTTCTGTTCATGTCTTGATACAAGCGTAATTTTTGTTTTCTCTGATGAAAACAATAACTTTTTTGCACTGTCAATGTCTTCTTCAGAGAAAGCCGATCCACAAATTCTTAAGCTTTCATTATCCATTACATCAAGTTTATTCCGAATAAACGCTAACATGTCACATATTACTATGTTACAATTTACACACTTGAGAGTATTCACACTGTTCTCGGACATGGTAATAATTTTATTTCGCAGTGACCGCTCGGGAGCGCGCACGCGCTAGAATTGATAGGAAATAGGAAAATGTATGCCAATAGATCATATAGTTTTGGAATGTGCTCATCAAGGCCTTCAATTGGATACCCATATTGTAATTTTTTTGGAAATTTGAATTATTTGATTTAAAATTGAAATTATTTGATTTACACCTTTGAATTTGAAGCCATACTGCCGCCATTATGTTTTTCAAATACAGGGTGGCACCGAAAACTGTTAGCATGGATTCTGTAAATGATTCTTAAAAAAATAATCGACGAAAAATTTCAACGCAGGCCGAAAAATTTAAACGCAGGGGGGGGAATCGATGAAATTTTTCATAGTTTTTTTTTTTTTTAATCTGCTGTTTCATAGAAAAGTGCCTACACGTACCTACGCGGTCAAAATGTATGGAGCAGCAGATTTTTTTTTTATTAGCCGACGAAAAATTTTATCGCAGAGGCGTTCAGAATCATGTACTGAATAAATGGTAACAGTTTTCGCGTCGATGTCCCTGCCACCCTGTATAGCCTGTCACTCGGGATGGTGTAAAGTTAAAGTAAAATTATTATTATTTCCTTTATTTAATTTTTTAACATATTTATTACATTTTTAAATATTCATATAAAAACAACAAAAAAAATAAACATTTAAAAATATAAAAAATAGTATCCCACCGGTGCACATAGGAGTATTTGTACTAAAAAGCTGGCCAATATTATTTTTGGGGCTTTGTGACGTGGAAACTATTAAATAAATAAATTAAGATAGTTTTCAAACGTTTATTATAATAATATTCCTTATATTTAAAAAATATAATTAATAAAAAAAAAAATCGTCGAAATCAGATTCATCTGTTGCCGTTCTATTCTGTTCTTCGTCACTGCTTTCTATAGATGAATTTTCTGCGTCAGGGAGCAAAAGACTTATAGTTTCCGAACAGAATGGGTTACTTTTCTTTCGTGGTGGTTTTCTAGTGCTACTTAAAAATGGGTCTGACGTTAGCAAAAGTCTATTTAAAATGTCCCTATTACATTTAACTCTATCAAATTTGCGAGAGAAGTTTTGCCTGTAGAGCCTGAAGTGCTTATTTCTAGCTTCGGCAGCTTCTTCAGAGAGCTGCCCAATTGGTAATATTGATTTAGAAATGACTGTTGCACCATGCATTAAAATTTTATGAACGGTAGGCGACATTGGGTGCCATTCATACAACTGCACGTACAAAGTAGCAGTTTCATAAGTGTAGGCTTCAAACTTCTTTGCATCAATCGCGTGACCACTGGAAATTGTTTCTAAGATTACTTTAAATCTGTAGATCAATGTGAAATCTATTCCAGTTATTTGAGAAGCTGTTTCGGGATCCGAAAAAAATCTACTCGATGTATTTCCATCATTAGTGTTCCCGAACCCTGCTTTCGGCATATCCACTAAAAGGCCCATTTGCTCCCGAAATGCTTTTTGTATCATTTCTTTCCTCTCTTTTACAATTATTTTATCTTCCGTTGATCTTATTTGCCATTTTTTAACCCCAAGTTTGTAAGACACATGTAATAAGGATTCAAAGAAACGTATTCTTGCGTGGAGAATCGATAGCCCAAATTTTAGACTTTCTGGGTCTACTTCCATTCGTCTAGTTAAATTATTAAAATTTTTGGAAGTTAGCCCACAAATATAGCACCTCATAGTGGAAGACGTATTGGTAGCTGCATTGTATACCTTGGCGTCCACCATTGTTGGTAGTAATTTATGTGTTACGTAAATTATTCCACTGGTTGTTGGTATTTCTGTTTTTGTTAATTTTTTTGCTTGATTATTTATATATGCAAATTCTTCATTAGTTACGTCCTTGGTTTCGCTAATAAATCTTATTCTAATAGGTCTGCAGAATCTTGGAGATGAAGGCAGTGGATTTTGCCATATAATTTTTTTTCTTCCATTATCTGTAGTTTCTAATCGCAATGGTACGAGAGAACTCTGAAATATGTTCGAGTCACTGTCCGCAATATTTTCAAATTTCTGCTTATATTGCGATTGTTGAGAACCATCGCAGCCCCATTTTATAATTAATAGAAAATTTTTCTTTTCTTCTTCAGTACAGCTGTATATAACATCTTCCAAATATTTACACAACCGTAAACATGTATGGTTAAGTAAATCTTGTAAGAGAACTTCCGCACAAGTTTCTGTAACCCTCATTGACTGTTCTACTGGATAGCAATCGGTTTTTGCTTTTTTTAACAAAGAGTAGCAAGGGTATATATTTTTATTTGCGCAGTGTAAAATTTCCCACTGTCTTCTACTAAAATCTCCTTCGACGAAAATAGCTAAGGCTTCAGATGGTGAATGCTTTTTTATTTTACTTTTACCTGAAGAAATTACTTTTCGAACCTTTGTAGCCCTTGTTGGAGTCAAAGTGATGTCTTTTATTATTTTAGATGCATCCTTATTTCCTCCGGCACGTTGACTCATTTGGGCCGCATAAGTCAACTCATCTGTCGATACAGAATTTCGTAGACCTTTTGTTTTCCTTCGCTTGGATCTATCACTGGATTCCCCGAATTCCTTTGAAGGACGACCCGGTTTTACTATGGTCCAGAGAGCGAATTTATGAGTACTTTGAAGCCATTGTTCATTTTTCTTTAGAAAGCGGTCATGCTTGTAGTTTGCTGCTACCCATTTTCGTTTAAATTCGCATTTGAAATGACTTAACGTATGTTTTAATGTCTCCAGCTCACTTTCTGTACATTTTGTTATCTGAATAATTTTTTTTTCCAAATATACCATCTTAACATCAATTTTCCTGTCAGGGCATTCTTGCACGATATCATTTAATTCCTTATTTGATATGTTCTTGAAATTCCCAATGGAATCTAAATATAAAAAGAGAAATTACTGTAAATAATTCTGTTTTAAATAAATTTTCTATTTTGTTTGAATGAGTGCTAAACAAAATGGCGGAAAAAAGCGGAATATTTTCTTTAACAATGCTCTTTAGGAAAGTCTAAGCTTTATTTAAAATAATAGATCAATACTCGGAAATGCCCGGAACACATACAAAAACGCTTTTGTTTTTTTTTTTTTTTTCAATATACCAAGAGATTATTTTGGTATCTTTTGCGAAATTAAAAAAAAAATATTTGTGAGTCTGTAACCTACATGAAATTGTATTATTTATGTTGTTACATACCTTGAACTTCCATATTCGTAGTGTTTATCCCACAAACTATTAACAAAACGACTAAAACAGCAAATTTTAGGAGCACAAATGAATAAGGTAATCGAGAAAACAATGGACCGCACTTGACGACGACTGAGTTCCGACTACCTGTGTGCCTCGCGGGGAAGGAATAAGGGCACGGGGGATGCGGTACGTTATGAACAGGTTACTTAGCTATCAGAAAGTGATGGTTGCATTGAGTTAAGCCACATTTTGAAAATTCGACTTATGGCCAGCTTTTGTAGGCAAATACTCGTATGTGCGGTGTCGGGAACAGGGTCCAAGCTACCGGTGGTCAGGGCTCCTGAGAGAGGAACCTCCTGACAATACGCGCCGTGTCGAGGAGTACCGCTTTCTGGATCAAGCCCTTGATCCAGCTGCCTAACGAGAGCCTCTTCAGGTGTTGGTCGAGGCTCTTGGCTATTATGCCATTAGCCGTCACGACTATCGGCACAATGATTGCTGTATCCACATCCCACATGTTATTATTATTATTATTATTATCGGTCAAGAGATGACGCTGACCTAAAACTGCAATATTCTACACGGCAGTGTGCAGTATTAAAATTCTCTGACGAGTGAAGGCCTCGCCGATAAAAATTTAAAATAGTACGGAACCCTTGGTGCGCGAGTCCGACTCGCTCTTGATCGGATTTTTTCCTTTTGAGGTACGGAACCTAAAAAGTAAGTCAGGGTCTAATTTCCTACGAAATGTATAGGATATGTTTTTTTCCGATTTCAAACTTTTCTAGTATTCAAACTTCAGTTTTTCCATTAGTTTTTTATTTTATTCTAAGAGTAATCCTAACGCGAGTTGAAAAAAAATCAGAATATCTCATAATGAATGTAAGATCTAAGCGACGCGACACGGCGCGGCGCGGCGGCGGTGCGGTGCATGGGCGATATTCATTTGTATACACAAGCATGCGGTCCAGCGGCGCCGGTGCGCTCCGGCGTCATGTACAGAAAGCCTTATAAGAGACAGGATCGATTGGCATCAAAAAAAGGTTTTTGGGAAAACTGCCTACTTTCTTGCTGACGGTACATTTTTAACAGAATCTGTGAATGCCGAAGTTAAGGACGTCTCCTAACACCGTTTTCCTGAAGCTACGGCAGTTAAGGTACCTACACTTACTGTCTCATTTCAAAATTTCTCCCTGTTTATTCATACTAGCGACCCATCCCGGCTTCACACGGAGCGCCACCTACGGGTCCAAAACTATCCTGAGTTTCATGCTGGGAAGTGGGACCAACCATACACATTCTCAAAATGTCATTGAAATCGTTTGAACTGCGTACCACGTTTCAAACTCGTATCAAATTTAGGTTTTTGCGATTTTTCAGCTGTGCCATTGGGTTTCCCAATTTTTTCTTTCCTGGCCTACCCCAGTACTGAGGCATACAAAACGAGTTTTCGAGGTTTTGCGAGCATACACACGGCAAATGATTTTATAAAACGTGTTCCTTTTGATGTCCCATAACTCTTAGGCTATCAATACTAACATTATAAAGAGGTAAAAATTTGTTTGCTTGTTTGGGGTAATATCCGGAACAACCAGTCACGATTTGAAAAATAATTTTTGCATTGGATAGCCCAATTCTTGAAAGTAATAAAGTTATAGGCTTGCGGACGAAGTCCCGGGCAGAAACTAGTGTAAATATAATACAAAAAGTCCTAGAACAAGTATTCCAAAAATAAATAAAAATACATAGTTTCGAAGATAACATCGACACCTGATAAGAACAATTTTATCCATTTTTGCTGGGTTAAGGCCACATTCGCACGGACATAATAAAATCACGGCGATTTTTTTTCGTGCACTTGATTTTCAACGCTCTGCTTGGCGCCGAGAGTTGAAAATCCAATATAGTGTTTTTCAACGCGCGCTAGTTCGAGAGTGCGTCCCAGCGTGCAGCGCGTTGGTTTCGATTCTCAACGCTCGGGCGCGTTTGCAAATCGGAAACAAACAAAACTAAACCGAATCAAATATAACTAATAACTACCACATATACAGGGGTCGAAACTAGTCAGTAAAATCAGTAAAAGTCAGTTTTTTTAGCATGGTCAGTAAAAGTCAGTTTTTTGAGAAAATGGTCAGTTTTTTCAGTTTTTTGAGATCAACACATATATTGCTCCATATATTTTTTTGGAACCTTATTAATTATTTACTGACACAATTTTGCCTGTCTGTGTCGTTCCTTTTTACGCCTACCTTCTTCATTCTAGATTTTGCTTAAGAAATATATATCTTATAGTATACCTACTAGCAGCCAAACCCGGCGTTGCTCCGGTTTCACCTTTCAAGTCCATTCATTTCATCAGTTGCAACACTTTTTCACATTTTCGCCACCCACAACCGCGACCAAACTTCCTTACTTTCACCAGGAGACCAAAGGGGAGATGATTGGAGTTGGTGGTCATAGAGAAAGCCCTGTCTTCCCGTCCTAACATTAGCATTTTAAATATACATTTAGATTGTGTCAACAAAAAACAAATTTCTAGTCATTTCTAATTTTCTTAGCCGGGCCCAGTGATGGTTTGAGGGCAACTAACAGCTGATGCTCTATTATGATGTCTTGTGGCAACTTAATATTGTAGCATCATTATTTCGAGGAAAAAAGTCCAATCCTACTTTTTTTCTCGAAATAAATACATATTTTATTATTGTATGTTTAACTTTGCATATTTGTTACAGCTTCAGCTTTTTAACCTGCATTGTATGTGATTTAATTTGACTACTGTGTGATTTGTTTGTGGCTACTAACCAACTAACTAATATGGGGAAATGTAAATTTAATGAGGACTGGCTTAATAAAAAAGATAAAAATGGACACTTTATATCTGAATGGGGAAAAAGGGATGGTGAAAATGAGGTTTTTTGTTGTGTGTGCATGAAAACGTTTTCTGTGGCTTGGGGATTTGAGGCTTTGGAGCAACATGCATCATCAAAAAAACATATTGAACAGTCAAAGGTGAAGCTGGCTGCATCTCAATTACATCTAGCAAGTGTTCGGCCCGTTGAAGACCCGACGATTGGTTCACCCGGTAGAGCACCCGTTCAACTATATAGTGTTAAAGATGGGGCTACCAGAGCTGAGATTTTATGGGCTATGAAGATGGTAGCATCTGATTATTCTATAGAGCCATCCTGCAGTTCAATAAAAGAGCTTTTCATGGCAATGTTCCCGAATTCGGTACCAGAAGATTTTTCTATGTCTACAACCAAGGCACGATATCTAATTTGCGATGCGATAGCGCCATATTTAAAAAAAGAGATGCTAAACGACTGTAAAAATTCTTATTTCACTCTTTGTTACGACGAAACGTGTAATGCTGCATCGAGAAAAGAACTTCAAGTCGCTATCAAATACTGGTCTCCAATAAAGGAGATGATAGTTACGAGTCACCTGGAAACCTTTTTCATCGGTAAAGCAACCTCCCAAGATATTTTCAACAAACTGAACGATGCTTTAGACAATGCTGAGCTTTCCAGAAAAAGACTTCTTATGCTAGGATCTGATGGTCCCAATGTGAATAAAGGCGTCACAAGATTAATGAACGAGGCTTTGGTATTATTGGACAGACCAAAACTAGCAGATATAGGAACATGCAATATACACACTGTGCATAACGCTTTTTTAAAGGGTTTGAGCGAGCTAGGCGAAAATGTATCAGATTTCATTTATCAAATTCACAACTTTTTTGATGGCTGGCCATCTCGCTGGGAGGAGTATGAAGATATCCAAGCAAAGTTAAAATTACCTGGTCACAAATTTTTAAAACATGTCTCTTCCCGATGGCTGACTTTAGGCACTGCCGCCGAAAGGATTTTAGAACAGTGGCCTGCAATAATTGAATATTTTACGAAGCACTTACCAAAGAAAAACAAAGAGAAGACTACATCTGTTAACATCAAAAATATACACAATTTTTTAACTGAAAATTGAGGTCATGTTCGTTGCTTCAAGTGCACAAATTTTTGTAAAATTTACAGGATTCTTTCAGCGGGAAGAACCCCTTGTTCACTTGATCTACGATGAATTAAAACATCTCGTCAATAAAATAATAAACAGAGTTTGCAAAAGTAATGCACCAAGAACCAATGACGCGTTTCAGGAAAAGTATTATTTAGAATTATCGGACATTGTTTTGGAAGAATCCATTAGAGAATCTTTAGCGCAAATCCAAGAACGCGACAGATTGACGTTCCTGATGAAAGTGAGGAATCACTATGTTGCTGCATGCAAGCACATATTAAAGAAGACATCTGTAGATAACTCATTGGCGAAGTACCTGCGCATTTTGAGACCCAATGCTCACAGAGCCGCTGATTGTTATAAGGAATTTATAAAAATTGCAAAAGCCCTTCCCATTGAAATACAAGAGTCTGAATTAATAAATGAATGTCGTCTCCTGGTTCAATTGCCCTGCGAAGACAACCCTGATAAAATACGTATTGAAACGTATTGGGTTAAGATTTTTAAATCATCATTTGAGACTGGACAACCAATGTACCCAAATTTGGAGATATTGGTCAGAGCCGCGTTATCTCTTTCTCATGGCAACGCAGACGTAGAAAGAGGATTTTCACGTTCCGGACATATCCTTACACCAGAAAGATCTGCAATGTCTCAAAGAACTCTAGACGCACATTTGACAGTAAAGTCAGCTCTTACAAATATGTATAATAATAGAGTAGATCTTGTGCCTCTGACTAAAGAATTAATGAATTTAGCTCGAACAGCGTATATAAGATATAGACTGTATTGTGAGGAGCAAAAACAGTTGGAACTAAACAAGAAGTTGAACGAGAGAACACGTCAAGAAGAAGACATAAAAAAAAAAAGGAATTGAAAAGAAAGTATGAAGATACAAAAAAAAGCATTGAAGAAGGAGAAACAACTTTAAAAAAAATTAAAAATGAAGAAAAAATCAAGAGGATGACCGTTGACAGGTATATGATATTTTTAACGGTTTTATGGTTTTATTATGTGTCAGTGTTCTTCTAGTGTGTGGTGGGAGAACTATGATATGACACTAACTTAAGATTCATCGAGAACATTGATGCTCATCGGGTCTCAACGACCCGATAAACCTTAGTCATGGTTCTTAAACCATCTTTAATAGGAATTGTAGATTGAACCCAAACGAACCTGTCTTAACGATTTTTTTATATCCTTCATATTTCAGGTTGCTCGATAACGCTACTGGCATGTTAAAAGAAGGAATTAAGGACAAAGACTTAGTCGCCGTTAATATGGCCAAGACATTACTAGATGCCGCTGTTAAAGAAAGAAAAGACTACGAGGAGAAAATTAAAGAAGAAGAAAACGTACAAAAAATTATAGATAAAAAGAAAAATGCTTTGATTACTAACTTCTTCAAGAAATCATAATGTCTAATGTTTCTAACTTTTAATATTATTTGCATGATTGGATGTGTGTCATTTGCTTATTAACAAATATTAAAACTGATAACTATTTATAAACTTTTTAATAATAAAAAGGTGGTGATGGTTGGCTATGGGGATGGTGGAGGCCAATAATATTTTTTTTTCAATTCCACATGAAACTTTTATTTTAAGTTAGTTTAGATGGTCAGTAAAAGTCAGTTTTTTTAGATTTCTGGTCAGTAAAATCAGTATTTTTGAACACTGAACCTGTTTCGACCCCTGCATATATATTGGTTCTTCATCTTCAAAGATAAGTAATTTTTTTGTTCAAAATAATAGTTTTTTTTATATTGTAATAACGATCTTCCCTTGCCATTTTCCACAAAATTAACGAAACCGGGTTGAGTTTTGGTACATTTTTGTTCTATTATCAACCTAATTTAGGATTTATAAAAATACTATAAGTAGGCACATAATATATTCAATTCTAATGATAAGGAAAAAAAAAAATCAAAATGTCACAAATAGTCGTAAAAAAAATGAAAACCGAAACTAACTTTTTCAGATATTTTGCTATTACAGATGAATCTTAAAAGATTGCTTAAGGATTATTTTAGTTTTGGTCCGAGTCTTGATTTATTGTAAAGAAATCTCAGTACGCGCTCGGCCGTTCTCGTGAATGGACCCTTTTCGCAGCGGCTCGTATGGAAAAGATCGCTGTACAAATACAAAATATTTGATAATCCAAAGACAGTAAGATAATTTTATGATCACAGATTTTGATTCTAATATTTCATTTCGGTAAAAGTAGGGAAGGTTTATAAATGCCTATTCGTCTAGGACTTTATGAAATGACCTGAAGGTGTACTTTGGTGACTGCTACTGGAACTCCTCGAGGAGTAGAACTAGGTGTGCAGAGTTTGGGCTCGTTTTGTTAGTTATGATGAGATCTTACCTTCGGACCTGATGGAGTGACCTGAAGGTGTACTTCGGTGACTGCTATTGGAACTCCTCGACGAGTAGAACTAGGTGTGCCGCGTTTGGGCTCATTTTGTTAGTTATGATGGTCACTCCATCAAGTCCGGTGGTAAGGTCTCATTGTAACTTTCCAAACGAACCTAAACTCAGCACACCTATTTCTACTCGTCTAGGAGATCCAGTAGCAGTCACCGAAGTACAACTTCAGGTCACTTCATCAGATTTGGAGGTAAGGTCTCATCATAACAAACAAAACCAGCCCAAAGTCCACGGCTCACATCTCTCTACTATTAGAAGGCGCCCAGTGCCTAGCAGTCAGTGAAGTAGGTATTTGTATCTATTTATTATTTAATAAAAATATAAACAACAATACGGAACACTTTTTGTAGGTTCTTATGTATTACAAACAATAAAAATAAAAAAACTTTCAAAGTATCAAAATTAGTTCACTTAACTACTATTCCCCAGTTAACCATGCGTACACTTGTGTGTGACCTGTGTCAATGTAGTAGCTCGATTCTATACCTATCAATTTTGCAAACACGTCCTTAACACCGATTGTTGAAAATGCAGTCCGCGATATAATCCCGCCGCGATTTTATTACGTCCGTATGGACGTCGGCTTACAGGAGAATTACATTTTTTTTTTTTGAATATCGATATCGTCCTGTTGCGTTGTTTAAAAAGAAAATACCATGTTTACGTACGGTCAAGTTACAATGTTTGAATAAAATTGATTCTGTTAAAACAATTAAAACAACAACATTGTATGTAAGTACGCTATAGTTTTTTTTTATTTAAGTCAATAACACGGTATTTATTTTTACATTGTTACTAATTCTGAACAAATCTAGTATGATGGTAAAAAGTTTTTGTTATTTGAAATATGTACAATGTTTCTTTTTGCCATTCAAAAATCGCTCTTATTGTCGTAGGAATACGGCTCCTGAACCAAAAGATACCTTTTTCAATTAATTAAATTTATGGGTAGTTAAAATACATTGCAAAATGAGTTTACAATTAGAATGTTGTTCTTTTTTTAACTGACTTCAAAAAAGGAGGAGGTTCTCAATTTGGAAGTTTTTAGGGTTTCGTACATCAAAAGGAAAAAACGGAACCCTTATAGGATCACTCGTGTGTCTGTCTGGCTGTCTGTCATTCCGTCTGTCACAGCCAATTTTCTCCGAATCTAATGGACCGATTAAGTTGAAATTTGGAACACATATGTATTTCTGTTACCTAAACATGGACGTGTAACGTAAACAAATGAATTTTGAATATGGGGTTCACTTTTGGGGGCAAATAAGAAAATTATAAAAAAAACATTGCAAACAGTACCGTGTGACATATTAAATGAAAGGGCTTCTTGCGAGGATCTCAAATATTTTTTTATATTATTTTTAAATAGATATTTTTAAAAATATTTAAGAAAATGATGATTTCCCTCCTTATTTCCGAAACTATTAGGCCAAAATTTTTGAGAAACGTTTTTTATTCATATTTACAGGAAACCTATAAGAAGTCTATGGTTTTAAAATAACATGGTAAATCTCTCAATATTGTGCGTACAAACTTACAATTGCAGTTGGAATGTATGGGATGATATAATGATAGTTTGTATTTGAGATAAATTCATCCCAAATACGGAACCCTTCATTGTGCGTAGTCCGACACGCACATAGCCGGTTTTTTTTTTTCAATGTATGCATTTGCATTTTTTTTTTTTTTAATTGTATTCTCTCGAGGTTGACTTTTTGAGTTAGCTTCAATAATACGTAGTTTCCCCACTTAGTCCATATGAATGATGTTTTTACTGGCACTGTACTTTACATAGCAGGTACTGCACGCGTAGCATGACCACCATAGAAACGAGTTTTGTCGACGGAAGAATAGACATGACAAAAATGATGTTCCGTGTAGACAGGACGGCAGGAAAGTAGAAAGACTCATCTGCACTTTTTACGCAATTCACTCTTTTCATAATTCGACTCAGAATTATTAGTTTTGTCATAGGATTTTTTTGTTTGATTCTCTCTCAATTTTTATTGATATTAAGTCACGTCAACTAAAAAAAAAATCTCTAAGTGTCCAAGTATCGTATTTTGCAAGAAAAAAATATTACAGTAATATTGGATTTAACCATTTCCTTTGTAATGGTGCCGATTCTCTTGTACTCGAACTAAACTAACTAAACTATCTCTAAAACTAGGGAATGCAATCCGGACTATCCGTAATCCGAAAAATCCGTATATCCGCAAAATTTTACTAGACTTCCAAATCCGGATTTGAAAATCGAATCCGGATTTTTTGAATAATAAGAAATTGTAACAAAAAAATCAAAACAAGCCAGTTTGCTGTTCGCCTCTCGCGAGTGTCGAATCTTGATTCGGACTAGATTGGCTTTATACGATCTCACCTTGGATGAATGTGATGTTCTTGGCATGGCCACAGATGGAGCGAGTGTGATGTGCAAAGTAGGCCGTCTTTTGCCTTTATTTCATCAAATATGTCTTGCTCACGGGATACATTTAGCAATCTGTGATGTGTTATATAGCAAAAAATATCGTCATTTACCGTCGCAGTCGGTTAATGATCTACTTCCTTCATAAGATATAGATATTGGTGTTTCATCTGAGGACGAGGAAGAGTCAGTTACAGAAGGCGAGTTTATCGTTGAAAGAGCTGGATCTGCTTCTCGATTGAACTTAGACTTTCGAAGCAGAAAAAAAAAAAGTTAGAACAATAGTAAAACTCTAGTCGTTTTGAATTAGATATTCTAAAACGTTTCTGGCGACATGAAAGGCAGATAGCGCCTAGAGCCCTAGAGGAACACCCAGAACGCAATTACTTTAGGAATTCTCCGACTAAAAACGACTCAGTCTTACAAAAGTATGTCCAAAATGAATTTGGGAAAGAACTGTTGCTCGACTGCAAGACACGATGGAGTAGTATGGCGGCGATGATTCACTAAATTAAAAATCTGTATTCAAAAGTCATTACTGGATTTAAAAAGCGATATCAACTTCACTGATGAAGAGTTTAACTTACCAAGATCTGCAAATGTCTTTAGATATTGTTAAAGCGACTGTGGAAGCTTTGTGCAGAAGAGATGCTACTTTGATCACTGCTGATACTGCACTAAAACTGATGATCGAAAGTTTAGACAACAAAGAAGGAACACTGACAAAAAGTGTTTCTGACGCCTTAAAAAAGAGAATAAAATAACGACGCTTTCATTGTGTCGCAGGAGCCATGTTTTATCTGCATAGTCCTAATGAGTTTTCCAACTCCCCCGCCGATGAAGTATTTTATAAGCCATCTAAGACAGAAATAGAAGAAGTAATTTGCAAAACTGTAGAAAGCCGTATTAATCCTATAGAAGTGTGTTGAATCACATGAAACTACATCCAGAGGACAAGAGTCCTCCGATCAGGAAATGAGTTTTCGAGAGAGATTAGCATTTGAGCTAGATAAAATCGATAAGGCTGGAGAGGAAAATGTGCTCATCAGCCGAAAGCCTGAAACTGATATACCCAGTTTAGTGCGCGTGGAGATGGCGCTATTCGAGGATAGCGGTTTACGAGAACGATACTTGGATGCCGCTTACAAGCATCTTCAGTGCATTCCGCCTACAAGCGTCGAATCAGAGCGTGCTTTTTCCGCAGCAGGAATTATGTGCAACCGAATTCGCAGCAGGTTAAACGACAGCACTTTAGATGCCTTATTATTGTTGAGGTCACATTTTATGTCTCAAAAAATAACATAGTTTTTTTACGTTGTTAAATTTATGTTGATTTAAGTGAAGTTAAATTGTTTTGTTACTTTTGTTAATGTCTAATAATTTGACAAGGAGTCTATTTGTCTTTATTTTTGTTCTTCAAAGTTTCTTTTAATTTTAACCTATTAATTATTTTACTAACGTTTCTCAGCACCGAGCACACAAGTCACAGGCTGATTATTTTAATAAAAATAAGTACCATCGGGCTAAACGTATATCTAAGTATTTTGAAAATAAAATCCTGTGCACGTGACCGTTTTTTGTAGGTAAGCGATACTGTAGCGGCCGAGCGCTGCAAGCTAGAATAGTCCTTACAGTGTACAGACATGCGTTTCTTCGATAGTACATAATATGTCAATATCATCATAATTATGGCATTTAATGATAGGAGCAATAATTCCAAATTAAAAAAAAAATGATTTGATTTTCATGTGCTTTTATTTTAATCCATTTACACAAATATAAGAAACATCATATTAACAAACTAATATGGGTTAATATTCATGAAAAATTCGTAAAATCCGGATAATACGGATTGGACCTAAAATCCGTTTTGGATAATCCGGATTTTAAAACAGAACGGATTTGCATCCCCTATCTAAAACTCCTTACTTTTGGCTACGAGAATCTTAAAACTATTCTGCAACAAAAAATCTCTAAATTTAAATATAATTTTGACACAACTAAAATCGTATTTGACAATTGCGATTCCACGTGGTTCTTGTTTGTCCTACCCCGAGAATTTTTTTTTAGAGCCGGAGGTGCGCAGGCTCGACGTATTTTATATGGATTTTTTTACTTTTTGTATGGAAAATAAGAAAAATGATGACTTACATGTTCAGTCTTAGGGGTTTGAGGGTTCTAAAAAGGGGTTCGAAATTTTCATTATTTTTGCGATTGGACACACCATTTCCGACAGCACAAGAAAAAAAAGATACAGTAGGTACTGCTTTTGCACCTGAATTCGAGGTGTTGGTGTGAATTTTAGTTATGATCATTATTAATTATCACAGTTTTGCGTTCAAAACGCTCTCCTGTAAAATCATGATTTTGTAGATAACCGTATGTACTTTGTGGCCGTCGAGTAAAAAGTTTTCTACCGTCTTTAGCATGGCGATTACAAAATCAAAATTTTCTTCACTACCTTAGTGATTTTGACAGTTTGGGATAGAAAACTTTCTTCTGAAATAGTCTACATGTAAAAGGACCTAGGCAAATATCGCTAGAAACGAAAGACAAAATGACAGATTGTAGAATGAGTTCTATGGTGCAATGTCAAAAATGAAGAAACGAAATGTCACTTTGTATAGAAAGAGCTGTGTCTATTCTTCGTAGAAATAGATAGCGTCATGCTACGCGTGCTGGTATTCTAATTTGTGTGGGGTAGGTACCACAACAAAAAAAAAACTGTAAATGGTCTAGCGGGATAAGCACATGAAAACTGCACTCACGTCTGATGAAGGGTTTTTACCTTATTTTTATTGGTTTTCATCTAAAATAGCCATATACTTAATCTCACACCCCTAACCCCTATGGTAAAGAAATAATGAGGGTGGCAACCCTTAACGAAAACATTTTTTTTCTCAGTATCTATTCAAAATATCTTCATGAAATTGAAACCATATATGACAATTAATAAACTAATTATAATATATTTTTTTTAGAATTTTTGCAATATTAAAAACTGTAAAAAACGAGTAGTATATTTTTTGGGGGTGGTTTTTTATATTAACCCCTAAAATGACACCAAACAAAAAAATATATCTTATTTGTTCATTAGTTAGCTATTACATATAAAAGTTCCAAAAGGGTTGAATTGGTGGAACATAGCTTAAAAAAATATAAATCAATTACGGATACGTGCATGCATATATATCAATTTTTACTACGTAAACACCTGTGCACTATCTTTATATCTATCATTATAAATACGTTCTCATAACTTTTTAATGTCAACAAATATGTATACCTACAAATAAACTATGAACAATCAACGTTGCGGAACAAAGAACATGTAATGACCTGTTCATTGTACATCTAAAATAAAGATATTAAGTTAAAATTTACAAAAAGAAAAAACCCGTCTTTCAAAAACAAACACTACTAAGTGTCAAATAACTTTACTTCGGAAATCAGTGGCAAAAACCAAAAATTCAAAACCAAAGTCACCGACTTCCGAAACAAAGTTATTTTTCACCATTTAGTGATTTTTTTTAAATCCGATTTTTTTTTTTTTACTGCGACATGATGACCTGGTCGCCTAGCATGTGATGGATTGCTTTGCTAGGAGGGTAGAAAGTAGTGGGATGGCATAAACCAGTTAATTAATTCCATTATCACATATTTTTTTTATATTTCCATAATTTCCAAATTCATTGTTTGCTGGCATTATCAACATTTTCATCAGCACCTCGAGATATTTTTTAAACTTTTGCAATTCGTTAGATAGGTAGCTGAATAAATGAAGATGTCTTTTCTGTAATTTGTGCGCTTCATGCCATAGTAAAATTTTGAAATAACTAGTGTCAAAGTTCAAGTACATAAATAATTTTTGAAAATGGTTAGTAAATTTCTTCCTTTAACTTTTAACTGTTTGACACTTTAGAAAATTTGGTTACATTGAAAGGTTTATTAAAGTATTAGGTACCCAATGGAATCACAAATCATTCAATTTGAAAGTTTAAAGAAAAATGATATTGATGTATTCTCAAAAATTCTCAAAAAATATTAAAATTGGTATTTCTCAAATCTCATGAATTTTTGCCTAGGCTTTATGGGGTGCTTAATTGAGGCAAATGGGTCACACTGTCACGTCCTAGAAGGAAAACATCAAATTACAAGTCACCCTGTATAATTTACCATAATGTTGTACAAATACAGGGCAAAGGTTTCCCTTCTTTTTTCCACTTAACTCGATCCTGGCCAATTTCTATTAAAATCAAGTTTATTTATTTATAGCCTTATTTCAGAGCCATAATTCAAGTTTAAGGTAAGTATATTAATTAAGAAGAAGAAGAAAAGTGAAGTTGTATTTACTTGTGAGGAAGAAACAATGTGACGTTTGTCAGGTGACCAGTCAGTGCAGAGCACCTTGGACTGAGCACCCTTGAGCATGCGCCGCATCTTCAGGGTGGGCAGTGCGATGGTCTCCAGCTTCTCCCCCACTGTCTTCACTGCAACACACACAGTGAGCCACAACAATAATTATGATAGTTGGACATGTAGGGGGGGGGTTATTTAGAAATGTTACTTAAAGTTAAGCAATGATAAGCAACTGTTTAACCATACATTGTTCATGTTAGAATGTCACTTAACTTTAAGCAACATTTATAAATATACCCCACAAATTCTTCATTTTATCAATTTGTTGATTAGACTATTGGATGTTTTGACAATATCACATTGTAACAACTATAATAAATTACCCTAAGCAAAATAAAAACACAAAAAGGTTTTTAAGATTCAGAAGCTGTTATGAAGCTGCCATCATTTGAAGATGTGCCTTCATACAACACACATAGTTAGATTAAGTTAGTGACTATAGACTTAAAGTTGTCATTTTATCAATACTCACCCTCACATACAGCGATATATTGACAGCTAAAGTTTTGTCTTTACACACAAAATTGTGAAACACATAATATAAAGGCTCTTTGTTTTATTAGTATTTGACACAGGAACATAACTTATTAGTAAATCGAGTGATAAGCTTTGAGGGCACATGTACCGTGGGACTCACGTGTCACATCGTTGAGCTTCTGGCGCTCCTCCTCCAGCTTCTGCTTGAGCGCTTCGGCCTCGCGCAGCAGCGACTCGAGCGTCTCCTCGGGGCTGGCCGTCACCGCGGTGTCGGCCGCCATCGTGCCGCTCAGCTGCCTCGGGCGAGCCTCTAAAACCACATTCTATCGCTGAGTCCACTTCTAGCACGCCCTTCGGCCGCTCGTACGACGCGTCACTCTCCACACTGCGCCACCTTTACTGATTCTATTCCGCTTTATATCTTGAACCATTTGTTAATCTTAATAAATAAAAACACACCGTTTTATGCTATTAAACTTTAATAAAATATCAAGTACATGGTACTGGTAGGATTTTTGGTTTCACAGAATCAATACGAAACTTCGACTTCTCTTCTATCAAACAACTGTCAATGTCCTGTCATAATTACGAGCAAAGTCCTAGCTAACTACCAAAGAAACGCAACTATTCAGAAGTAGAAGACTTGGAACATGGAATTAGTAAGTCCCTTATTGGCTTAGAGGGAATAAAACCATTATTGAATAATATTTTCTTGTAAGGTACGTAAAACCGCATTAACACATTCGCGCGAGTGACGAGGCGAGCTACGCGCTAAGTTGAAGTACGCACACGAATAATGTAAACGGTGATTCACCTCGTGTATCGGCACGCTGCGCGTTGCTCGTGACGTTATCGTCGGGTGCGGTTTTTTGGGCACGACTCAAAGGGAAAAGAGTGGAAAAACGAACTAGTATTTTCAAATTCGTTTTCTAGTTAATTTCGTATCAAACGGCCTACCAAACACCATAACAAAATGTACAAGCAACTAATAATTAAAATCCGTTTTACATAGATTTTTATTAAATCTGTTGGTTTACGCGAGAGTAAGCAAACTTAAAAATGGGATTAAACATAGAAGGACCTACTGCAGCATCAATGGTACATTTTTTTACTTGAAAAAAACAGATTTGGTAAAAGAAGTAACTTGCTTTAAAAAAAATGTATGGCTAGCTGTCAAATTATTAAACGCTGGAAATCAGCGCCATCTGAAGTGAGCAAGTGGCAGTTTTTATTCCCATTTGACAGACATTTTTTGTAAACAAGCGACTTCTTTTACGCCTAATTAATTATTGAGCCCGGTTGTGCAGCTGTTTACTGCAAAAATACGGATAATATGTATTTGCCAAAGATGTTATAAGAAAACTGTAGGAGAAAGATCTCTGAAAAAAAATTGGAACCCGATATTTTGTCGAGGCGATGTACTATCCTTTAAAACATTTATGAGAGAAAGTGATTTAAAAGTAATGCTCCCAAGAGAACTAAATTTTCATTACATACAGGCACTTGTGATGTGATATTATGTAAATTATAGTAAAGTATGTGCGTGTTTATATTATCTTATTGGACATTACTAGAACTAAAAGTGCTATCTCTGAAGTTTTTCAGTCAGGAAGATCATGCCCGAGTTGGTGTTCAACTCTGATCAGTACTCTAATTGCGTAATACAACACAATCACAATCTGTTTAGATTTGAAACAGATTGCTAATCCAATGCTTCATAAGATGGAAAAAAAATCTGATTAACAACGTAAATAAAGCAATGAATGTTGTTGAACTGTCAAAATGAAACAAATTAGGCATAATTGTTTACGAAAATAACTTACGCAATTAGAGTACAGGTTATTTCTATCGTACGCCTCCAGACTTTAATAAAAAACGAACAGTCAACAAACACAAAATAACCTATAAATTATAAAACAATCATAATTTATTGACTTTTCCACTAAAGCTGTTTTTTACCAGTGGTAGACGCTTCCCATGTTTTAGCTCGTCTTTTAATAGTGCTACACTCCAAATCTCATACATAGTTTTCGTATACTTTGTGATTGACACAAAAGTGAACATAAACACAACAATGGCGGTTTAAAGACGTACAACTGTGCTGCCATCTGTTATGAGCTTTCAGTTTTTAACCTTATCAAGCATAGATTCCCAGCATAGTTTCATTTCGATATGTGCACATTATTGACCGACCGAGCGACGCGAGCGAAACGTTTCTGGATTAAGTCTGGCAAAATTTGCTTTCGTGTGTCAGTTTGGATGTACTCCTCTACAGGTTGTATTTTACAACCGATCTGGACGAAATTTCGTGTACAGGTATTACGGTTTTTTTGCAATGTTTTGTAGTCGGGGATTTTGGATTGGAGGGGTCTTCTTCCAAAATCAGGCAAAAAGGGGGCTATTGGATATCTTCGCCCTGTGAGATCCGATTTTGATGGTTCTTTTTTTATTTGAAACGTAGTAACTTTACGTTGGTCTAAAAAAAACTGGTGAAGATTTGATGAGGATCTTCAGCATGATGAGCAGAATAGCTTCTGAAATGCAGTAAATTGCTAAATATATGTTATTAAAACCTAATAGTTAATTTTTCTAGCTGGCCTACTGTTATATACCTGCCTATATGGTAGTGACATTGTCATTGTTACTTATTCACTACGTCAATAATACATTCTTTTATGATGATATTAATTTATTTAACTGGTGACGAGGATTAAAGTAGTCAAAATGAACGCGGAACTATTTGAGGAATACAACGGGAGCAACAACAACAAATATCAGACGTTTTGCAACAACTCGTGTTACAACAACAGCGACCGATAACGGTGGCCCCCACACCAGCACACCTGGAACGGAGTCTACCAGCTCGGCGAACACCAACAACAACTGTAACAAACTCACAATTATTAAAAATTCAAGTGCGATACGTTTAACTCTACTACTACGTCGGTAGAACATTTTTGAGATTTTTTGAAAAAAAAAATGCGATATCTGGGACGTCAGCGAAGACGACATCAGGAAAGACTGTTTAAACGTCAGCTGCGTGATCGATTTGCGACAGGCATAAACCACCCGCAGCTAGAAGTGGATTTGAAACAGAAATGACCCGACCTATAAGAACATTACGATGGAACGACTGTGGAAATTACATTTGCCTAATTCTTTGCAGTAACTCAGTCAAGAGAGCTTGCTAAGCGTGACATTCACGTCGGCTTACCTGCTGGCACAAACAAAGTCAGAACAAAAACCAACATGGAGCATGACAGATCAGTGCCGTCGATGCGGTGCATATGATAGGCATAAAGTGAGCGATTATTATTATTATTATTATAGGCTTTGACGTTTCTCGGGACCCTGGGATCCCGGTCCTTTGGAAGGCGTACGAGGGGCCGAAGCCAACTCGCAGAGGCCCCTTAGACATTTTTACATGAAATGTGGTACCAACCGACGATTGTCCCTGTATGCACTATACAAGTGCACCCAAGGACAAACCCCGGTTGGTGTAGGACTATTGCAGAACATGGAAACAAAGATATTGGACTGTGGGTTTGTGTGGCTAAAATGGACTGGTTACCTGGAACTATGAAAGGACTATGGCCTCTGCTGGATCAATTTTTATATGTACACGGACAACATGGCAGGAGGTTACTTGCACACTCAATAATGGGCCCCCGAAAACGATCGCTAGCACAAAGTGTCGTAGCAACAAGGGGGCAACATGTCCTTAGGTGCTTATGAGGAGCGGGGTGGTATTCCACGGCTATCAGGACAATCCCGGAAGTACAGTCAAGATCCCTACCAGCATCTTACTGGAATACTTCCTTCCTCTGAGCATGTTTGCTCTTGTGAATCTCCACTCAAGCCAGCTAATAAAGGCAAGCCAGAGGTGAGGAACAAGACTTCTCCCGGGAGATAGGGTCCGTGGGGTCGCTACTGCCCAACAGCTCTCCACATGCTGCCCTGTGGGTTTCTGTATCTCTCTTGGTCTGGCTCCTCACCCTAGAGCAGTTTCGGCAAAGAAAACTTTAACGGCACAGACCTAGAGTTCGGAGCGCATAAGCCCCACCACGACGTCAACGTAGAGATACGGCGGTGGGGCGATTATTATTATTATTATTTATTTGTCTTTGACACATCTCGGGACCTTGGGGTCCCGGACCTTTGGAAGGCGTACGAGGGGCCGAAGCCAACTTGCAGAGGCCCGTTAGACGTTTTGAATGAAATGAGGGACCAACCGACGATTATCCCTGTTCGCGCTATGCTAGTGCACCCAAGGTTGGTGCAAGACTATTGTAGGATATGGAAACAAAGACATTGGATTATGGGTTTGGGTAGCTAAGTGAACTGGTTATCTAGAGCTGTAGAATGACTTTGGCCACTGCCTTACCAATATTTTATATGAAATATACATGTAAAATAGCAGGGGGTGACTTGCACACTCAATAATGGGCCCCCGAAAACGGTCGCTAGCACAAAGTGTCAAAGCGACAAGGGGCGGCAACTCTTCCTGAGGTGCTTGAGGAGTGGAGAGGTATTCCACGGCTATCAGGACAATCCCAGAAGTACGATCAAGATCCCTACCAGCATCTTACTGGAATACTTCCTTCTTCCGATCACGATTGCTCTTGCGAATCTCCACTCAAGCCAGCCAATTAAGGCAAGCCAGAAGTGAGGAACAAAATTTGTCCCGAGAGATAGGGTCCGTGGGGTCGCTACTACCCAACAGCTCGCCACATGCTGCCCTGCGGGTATATTATTATTATTATTTATTGATCTTTAATATTGCTCAGGGCCCTAGGATCATGGACCTTTGGACGGCGTACGAGGGGCCAAAGCCAACTCACAGATGCCCCTTAGACAAGTTTAAATGGAATGTGGTACCAACCGACGATTATCTCTCTATGCACTACGAAAGTGCACCCAAGGACAACCCCTGGTTGGTGCAGGACTATTGCAGAACATAAAATAAAATATATTGGGCTATGGGTTTGGGTAACTATAGTGGATTGGTTATCTAGAACTATGGAAGGCCTATGGCCCATGCTGCCATGCGGGTTCCTGTATCTCTCTTGGTCTGGCTCCTCATCCCAGACCCGTTCCGGAAAAGTAAACTGTACCGGCACAGACCTAGAGTTCGGAGCGCGCAAGCCCCGCCACGACATCAACGTAGAGATACGACGGTGGGGTTATTATTATTATTTGATTAGACACACTAGCAGCTAATTAGCTGATGCGCGTGTATCAAATAACTTGGAGATGTTTTATCTGTCCAGTCGATTCTTGAAGCAGTTCAGTGATTGCAAGGCAAAGGACCATACTTGCAACGAATGTCAAACGCAAGGACATTTTGAAGATTGCTGTATCAAGACTGGGAGAGCATATTTGACGAGCACCAAGTCAGGGAAGAAACGAGCAATCAAAAACGAAAACAAATTACATAAAATTAGGAACACTAACAGCGATGAGTGTTTTCTACAAGCTCATACGATACTGACTATGGAACAAGGACAGCAAGCGCATTGATATCAAACTCAACGGTGTCAGATATACGTTGGACTGGGATCCGGCATCAGTATAGTCCATCATTAGCACAGAATTTTGGAAACGTATTGGAGCACCCCCTTTAACAAAGGCATCGAAACTATGTGCCTATGGGAACCTCAAACTCAAACTAAAAGGACTTACAGACGTAACAGTTGAAATCCTTGAAAGATAGAAAATTTTGCCCGTTGTTGTTATGAAAGACGCCAGCCCCATGCTTTTTGGTCTCCAGTGGAGCGAGATGTATGACATGACGTTTCCAGAACCCATCTATTCGGTTAAGCCTACTCAACGAGATACCAGAATACTTAAACATGTATTATATGTGATACTTTTTTGAGATACTTTCTCGCCTCTTTTTGACAAAAAACTAGGAAAAGTTAAAAATTACGCCGTTAACATCTATATTAAACATGGGACCGTACCTAAACACGTCCCTGCTCGACCTGTTAAGTTCGCTATGCGCAAAAACATAGAAAGAGAACTTCAGCGTTTAGTGGACAAAGGAATAGTTACCAAAGTTGATACAAATATGACCTGACCCCCTTGGAATGGGCAACACCCACAGTCAACGTGGTCAAAACGAATAGCCGAATCAGAATTTGCGGTGACTTTCGCAGCACTATTTACCCTGCCGTGGTAACACGCGCTCATCCAGTTCCGCTATTTGACCAGTTACGTCAAAACCTTGCAAACGGAGTTAAGGCGAAAGCGCCAGGGTAGCCCGCGAAATTCAATTTTTTTTAGGTTTTTTGCAATTTGCTGGTCAGTATTAAGTTGTACGTTGATTAATATACGATTCGCGGCCGTAACAAATATGTATTTACAGAATTATAATCATTAAAGTCATCAACACAACTCTCCAAGACCACGTAAGTCCAAAGAATGATGATTTCATGAAACAGTTATTCTTTGGACTTACGTGGTCTTAGAGAGTTGTGTTGATGACTTTAATGATTATAATTCTGTAAATACATATTTGTTACGGCCGCGAATCATATTTTGATCGATGTACAACTTAATACTGACCAGCAAATTGCAAAAAACGTAAGAAAATTTGAATTTCGCGGGTTACCTTAGCGCTTCCCCCTTAAGTGTTTTGTGTTCAATAAAGTTATTTAATTGTCTGATTGGTAGTAATTAATTTATCCCATACCCAGCTCGTAACAGTATTGTAACATCTTATAGAAGAAGGTCGTAAGTCAAACCGAAGCGTCAGTCTATTGCTTTGTGCGATTGCCTATGGATTTTTGGTCGGTACGGTACTTAAATTTAGTGTTGCCCTACTTTGAATAATTATAGTCCCTCAAACATCGTTTTCATGATTTTATAGACAGACTGTAACTAAATTAGAGCCATAAGAAATGAGGTACATCTCTAATTGTTTCATGACGACATTCTTTGACTTCAAGTCCTTGGCGCTCAGAACACGTTAAATTCAATTCTGATTAGGGATGTGGTCTATGGTTTTTTTTCTATGTTTTTAAACTACTTCAGTCAACATTTTTTACCGTTAGGTATCTAAGCGGCAGAACTTTTCATTGTATTTATTGTGTATTTCGCATTGAACTATAATGTACTACCGTACTAGAGTATGAACAAAATCTGTGTCAAAAACACAGGGAGTGCGGGGCGTGAGGGGAGCGTTTGTCCCCATTGCCTGGACTATTTTCTTTATTGTTATATTTAAAACGTATTTTTATTGCTTTTTGCAGTTTGTATCAAATTAGTATCTCTACCAAATAATTGCACAGCATCTTTACGATCTATATTCAAATTAAATATGCAAGTAGTTATTTTTTTTATATAAATCATACTAATCTAAATCAAATCATGCGAAATAAAGTATTTTCGTGTACTTTATAGTTCTCATAAATTATAGAGTACAATTACCTGAAATAACGTACAACACTTTATCATAAAGTACGAGTGGCAACCCTAGTGTGTATAAGCACAAGATATCAGAGCCATTATTTTTTTATTTTTCATTCAGAATTGAATCTCACAAATAGGTACAATGTTTTATCTTAAGGCTCTTTCAAACAGGCGCGACACGCGACGCGACACAAAGACACCGCTCGTCGCGCGACGCGACGTACCTTTGTGTCGCGTCGCGTGTCGCGCCTGTTTGTAGGAACCTTTATTTGAACTCATATCTCTTGTAGATAATCATTTGAATAAACGTTATTGTTATTATCAAGTTGGACATACCTCAGAATCGTCTTCTGGTCCAACATTCTCCACAAAATACTCCGAGTCCGATTCCACACCTTGTAGAATGATTAAAAGGTCATCCGTATCCAGTTCTTCGTTCATGTCAATAACTTACTTATTTCTTTACTAATTAATAATGAAGCAATAAAAAGTGCAACAAATATTGCTGCTGACTGCACCATGACAGTGACCTTGACAGCCATACGTTTAAAATGACGTCACAGAACTTACATTATAGAACGTCTTCTATAACAGTCCGTGGCGCCCGGGGCACTGACAACCATAGACTTATAGCTGACAACCAATTATTTTGTAGAGATGGAATATAATTATCGGTAAGGATTGCCAACAACTTTTTAATTCCGGTTCGGCACCTATCCGACGGTCGAAATTCATCTATTTTCCCTTTGTTATAAAGTAGTTATCTAAGTTCATATTTTACTGACCTCAAATTGTTTTCGATATTATATTTCTAAATATTTCAACGGGTGAAATCAAACAGTGTTAACTTTCGCGTCACATCACTGGCCGACTATATATAAAGTCCTTGGCGTTCTGGGGATATTCCATCAGTTTGCTCAAGGTTCTCGGAAAAATCTATGAGAGGCTTATTTACAAGCGTCTCAGAGACTTCGCCGAGACCAAGGGCCTCATCCCCAACGAACAGTTCGGCTTTCGAACTGAGCACTCTAGCGTGCATCAGGCCCACCGCATCATTGGGTTCATAAGCGATGGTTTCCAACGCGGCTCTTTGACGGGTGCAGTTTTCTTCGACATTGCGAAAGCATTCGATAAAGTCTGGCACAACGGCTTATTATACAAGCTGTACCAACTCGGCGTGCCGGATCGTCTCGTACTCATCTTACGGGACTATCTATCGAATCGCGTATTCCGCTATCGCATTGAAGGAGCACTTTCCTCTCCCCGCCCCATTCGTGCAGGAGTCCCTCAGGGCTCCGTGCTAGCTCCCCTCATGTTCACGCTATTCACTAGCGATATTCCAAAGAAGGACGCATTTCGCTCTGTTCGCAGACGATACGGCCATCTACTTTAGGTCTAGATACCCCAACAATATCGCCCACACTCTCCAAGGCGCAGTCAATCGACTCGCTGCCTGGTTTCGAAAGTGGCGCATAGAAGTCAATCCCGAAAAAAGCCAAGCGGTTCTCTTCTCGAAACCGCGCACAAGGCTTAGAGACCCCCTCCCCCGACCTCTCACTATGTTCGGTAAGCAGATCCCCTGGGAGAAGCGAGCCAAATACCTAGGTGTTTTCCTCGACCACCATCTCACTTTCGCTGAGCACATAAAGAAGGTTCGTTCGCGAGCCGCTTTCGCTCTCGGTAGGCTCCATTCCGTCCTAAACGCACGCAGCAAGATGTCACTTAAGTGCAAATTGCGAATCTACACAGCGTGTATTCGTCCTATCATGACTTATGCGGGTGCCGTCTTTGCTCATGCAAAACCCCATCATATCCATAGGTTGCAAACGCTCCAAAACCGATTCCTCCGCAGGGCCACAGGCTCCCCCTGGTATGTTAGGAACGAGAGTCTCCATCTCGACCTTAGAATTCCCACGATCCACCAATTTCTAAAACGCCTTGCAAAGCGTTACTTCGATTCCGCGGTCAAACATCGCAACCCTCTGGTTGTCGAGGCCGCCAGTTATGTCCCAAGTAGGATTAGCCGTACCCGCCGACCTAGGCACATTCTCACCGACCCTGATGACCCCATAACCCTCCTCCAGGAGAGCAATAGGGCCACTAGTACTATACACAGACACAGACGCCTCCCGTCATTCCGACCTCGCCGTCGAGGTCCTTTGCGATCGCGACCGCGCCCCCGAGTAAATGATACTCCTCCCCGACCCTTGCTCGATAACGAGGTGCCAGCAGTGGTTTCAGCTGTGCACGTAGCTTTAAATTCCCCGATTAATAATAATGATCAAAACTTTGATCCAGCCCGTCCCGTCTTTGATGTCCTCCCTCCGGTGACGCCCTAAGCCGAGGCTCGTACCCCACAGGGGGTGCCCTTAGCGAGCGTTCACCTAGCTTTTTAGCTTAGTTTTGTATGCCCCTGGCTGGAGGCTTTGAGTGTAGCAGCTTAAGGCAACCACAGGATTGACCGGTTAAGTAGTCATGACCTCAGAGGTCAGCTACGAGATGCCCTACAGAAAAAAAAAAAAAAAAAAAAAAAAAAAAAAAAAAAATCTGGGGATATTCAACGACACTCTGCGCCCAGCACCGGTGGCGGACGGTCGTGTTGCGCTGCGCTGCTGTGTACAAGAGTTCCCGATATTCCGGCTCAAGTGTTCCTTGGTGGTTCCCGAGTCGTCTCCGTAGTCACCCGACTACCATCACTTCTATTAATTGGGGTCTTTTTCAAGACACAATTAATATCAACTTTCTTTAAGATTGTTGTTAAAAACGTTCGTCGAGGAAATTTTGGCCCCTTCCGGGCAAAACCACAGTTTCGTGGTCCTATGTGGATACCTTACGGTGCCAACGAAACCGAGGGGGTGTTGACCCAATCACACCCGCCGATCCCCTTCAGGGTTAGGCAGTCAATTGGCCGGGTCCCAGTGTTCGGCCTTGCGGGGTCTCCTAGTCGGCACTGGTGACAGTTTTGCCTCCACAGCGACTCACCTAGCGTGGTCGGGTATATCGATACCCTTCACACTAGACTGGATAGGACTCCGTTGCACAATAAGATAGGCAACGGGCCAAAGCAAGCTTAGGGCTCACCCATAGGCACACATCCTCCCTGTCTACACCCGACAGGGAGGGATTACACATCCCCGGCATACCCACCGGGGAGTTAGGATATTAGGAAGATAGTTAGGGAAAATTCACTCGTAAAGTCTCTCTTCCCCCGTCATTATGAAGGACCCGGTAAAGTGCCTAGCGCTCTTTATTAAGTTCTTCCAGGGTGTTCTCGAAGAAGAGCCCGCCCTGAAGACGAAGTATGGAGCTCGGTTCGCCAGGCTCCAAGCTGAGTCCGAATCTCAGTCCTGTCCCTCTGACAATAGCATCGCTAACTTTAGCGATGCCCTAGAAACCCCCCCGGCTACAGAGCCATCTAGACCCCCTAGTCCGTCAGAGTCTATGGACACTGACGCTCCCATCAGCGCAGCTTCCTCAGAGCGGCCCACTACCCCGTACCCCTATGGTTCGGACGACGACGAAGCGGAGTCCGCCGCTTCTTCTTCTTCCTCATCCTCCTCCCAATCTGACGATGGTTTCACAACCGACCAAGGAAAGGGCAAGAAGAGGAAGAACAAGAAGCAAAGCTCGTCCCAGGCCAGCAAGGTCGTTGCGCTTGAGGACTTAGACTTTGCTCCCTCGTCGCCCGCACCACTGGTACCGTCCTCAAAAATCTCTCCCGCTACCCCCGCGACTTGCGCTATAGTAGCTTCCCCCACCACCTCTCTTCCGATTACGTCATCCGCTAGCTGCGCTACAGTAGCTTCCCCCTCCACCGTTCGTCCGATTGCGTCATCCTCCGCGAAGGATACCCCCGCGCCTAACGCTAAAAAGATCCCTCTCCCGCCTCCCTTGTTCATCCAGGACAAGGGAAAGTGGACCGACATATCCAAATGGTGCGTCGACCACAAAATAAATTTCTCCAGCGCCCGAAATACCCAGCAGGGTATTAAAGTCAATGTCCCCACGTCGCGCGACTATAGGGACCTAACCCGTCTTCTGAGAATGAGAGGTGTGTCATACCACACCTACTCACTCCCAGAGGAAAAACAGATCCGCGGAGTGATTAAGCGTATCCCACGCGAAATCCTCCCATCCGACATTCTAGAGGACCTTCAGTCACAGAAAGTCCCCGTAGATGAGGTCCATCGCATGCACCGCTCTAGAGGCGGAGAGTCATACGACATGGTCCTTGTCATCTGCCCGCCCGTAGAGGGCCATCACCCGATCTTTCAAATTCGTTCCCTGTGCAAGCTCACAGGGTTCGTAATTGAAAAACCCCACAAGAGTGGCATTGTCGGCCAATGCCACCGCTGCCAGTTATATGGTCACTCGCAGAGGAACTGCCATGCTACACCTAGATGCGTCAAGTGCCTAGGTGAGCACGGCACTTCCGATTGCCCCCGTCCAAAGGATCGTTCCCTTTGTACCGACCTTCCCAGCTGCGTCCTATGCGGCAAACAAGGCCACCCGGCCAACTACCGCGGTTGCCCCAAAGCCCCTAAGGCCTCTTCTCCCAAACTGGCCAAGCGTTTCGACGCCCGTCAGCAAAGGGAAGCTCCCTCCTCTTATAGGATTCCCTCATCCCATTTGCCCCAACGACTAAGCCCTCAGAGGCCTAGTCCGTGGAGTTATCTCCATCACCAGCAGTCTTTCCCTGCCATGGTGCCCTCTCAATTCACCAACTTCCCTCCCCTCCCCCCGCTCCCCTCCCCCCGCTCCCCTCCCCCGCCTTATGGATCCCCGTATTCGCGCCGCCGCGCCACCCGCGCCCCCTGCGCCTTCTGCGCCCCCGGCGCCCGCCGCGCCCCCCGCGAAACCCACGCCCGCTCCTAAAGCTACGCGCCCCTCTCAAACCACTCCCGTGGTTAGCCCCAACGCCTCCGTTGACTCGTTCAACGTAATTACGTCAACGAAATCCTTGCGGCTCATGGCAATCTCCTCCAGATCCAGGCCATCTACAATGCGTATCCGGATATTACGCAAGCCCTAACCTCCCTCGCTACTAAACCCTATTATGGATATCACGGTCTTAGCTAGGTTCAAACCGCGATCCCTAATAATAGATCCCTAAAATCAACGCGAAGAGATTGCGGCTTTCCTCCGCAATCATCAAATCGACATTCTCTTAGTCCAAGAGACTTTTCTAAAACCCTGCAATCGTAACCCATCAATAGCCAACTACCGGATAGTTCGCAATGATAGGTCACGATGCCATAGAGGAGGTACCCTGATTTACTATAAAAAGCAGCTTCACTGCATCCCAATTAACCCTCCTCCCCTCTCACGATTAGAAGTTTCGGCCTGCCGCCTAGGCATGTCAGGCCACGAGCCGATCACTCTCGTGTCGGTCTATCTCCCCCCCGTTACTACTTCGGAGAATTTCCAACTCCTCTCTGACGACCTCTCGATCCTTCTCACTATGAGTAACTCGCTCATTCTAGCGGGCGATTTCAATGCCAAGCATCCCTCCTGGAATAGTTCGGTAACCACTACAAGAGGTCGACACCTGTCCGACCTCTCCCACTCCCTGACCTTTGACGTCATCGCTCCAATGACTCCCACCCACTTTCCGGTTGACGTAAATCATGCCCCTGATATCTTAGATGTGGCGCTCCTTAAGAACGTCAACCTAAGACTAGACTCAATAGAAACTGTAAATGAGCTCGACTCTGATCACCGTCCGGTAGTCATAAGATTAGATCACTAAGAGGATCACGGACTGGAAGAAAGTAAGCACTCAGCTGAAATCCAACACGTCCCCTCAGTTAGACTCTATTCCCGACCTGTTCAACTCTATCGCAGACACAACGTCCGCGATCGACTCACTCACTAATCACGTACAAACCGTCCTGAACGAATGTTCAAGGGAGGTTCCAGCGACGGACGACCGTCACTGGAGCTTGCCGGACGATGTGCGTGCATTACTGACTGAGAAGAACGCGGCCGTCCGTGCCTACAGCAGCTTCCCCTGCCCCGCAAACAAAGCCCATATGCGCTATTTACAGAGATCTGTAAAGACACGCATACAGGAGCTGCGTGACGCGGGCTGGGACAAGATGCTCGGCGAACTAGAGCCCAACCATCTGGCATTTTGGGAACTTCAGAGGAAACTCAGATCCCCTCAATCTTCCTCCATGCCCCCCCTGACCCGTCCCGATAAGACCATAGCCTTCGAGGACGTTGAAATGGCTGAATGCCTGGCCGACACCCTCGAGGCCCAATGCTCACCCATCTCCCTGCCAGTAGACCAAGCTCACCTCCTAAAGGTCGACGCTGAAGTCGAACGTAGAGCCTCCCTCCCTCCCGTCGATGACCCTGATTGTCCACTGCCTCCCGTCGCTCCAGACGAAGTGCATGACATTATCAAAGGTCTTAAAGCTCGTAAAGCTCCCGGTTCAGATGGACTCACCAATAGGGTGATCCAATTATTCCCTGCCCACCTGATAATGCTTTTGACTACCATCTTCAATGTTGCCTTAAGCAACAACTTCTTTCCCCAGTCGTGGAAAGAAGCCACAGTCATAGGTATCAGAAAGCCCGGTAAACCCAGTACCGAGCCCTCAAGCTACCGTCCCATCAGTTTGCTCAAGGTTCTCGGAAAAATCTATGAGAGGCTTATTTATAAGCGTCTCAGAGACTTCGCCGAGACCAAGGGCCTCATCCCCAACGAACAGTTCGGCTTTCGAACTGAGCACTCTAGCGTGCATCAGGCCCACCGCATCATTGTAGAATGATTAAAAGGTCATCCGTATCCAGTTCTTCGTTCATGTCAATAACTTACTTATTTCTTTACTAATTAATAATGAAGCAATAAAAAGTGCAACAAATATTGCTGCTGACTGCACCATGACAGTGACCTTGACAGCCATACGTTTAAAATGACGTCACAGAACTTACATTATAGAACGTCTTCTATAACAGTCCGTGGCGCCCGGGGCACTGACAACCATAGACTTATAGCTGACAACCAATTATTTTGTAGAGATGGAATATAATTATCGGTAAGGATTGCCAACAACTTTTTAATTCCGGTTCGGCACCTATCCGACGGTCGAAATTCATCTATTTTCCCTTTGTTATAAAGTAGTTATCTAAGTTCATATTTTACTGACCTCAAATTGTTTTCGATATTATATTTCTAAATATTTCAACGGGTGAAATCAAACAGTGTTAACTTTCGCGTCACATCACTGGCCGACTATATATAAAGTCCTTGGCGTTCTGGGGATATTCCATCAGTTTGCTCAAGGTTCTCGGAAAAATCTATGAGAGGCTTATTTACAAGCGTCTCAGAGACTTCGCCGAGACCAAGGGCCTCATCCCCAACGAACAGTTCGGCTTTCGAACTGAGCACTCTAGCGTGCATCAGGCCCACCGCATCATTGAGTTCATAAGCGATGGTTTCCAACGCGGCTCTTTGACGGGTGCAATATTCTTCGACATTGCGAAAGCATTCGATAAAGTCTGGCACAACGGCTTATTATACAAGCTGTACCAACTCGGTGTGCCGGATCGTCTCGTACTCATCTTACGGGACTATCTATCGAACCGCGTATTCCGCTATCGCATTGAAGGAGCACTTTCCTCTCCCCGTCCCATTCGTGCAGGAGTCCCTCAGGGCTCCATGCTAGCTCCCCTCATGTTCACGCTATTCACCAGCGATATTCCAATCCCAGGTAGAAGGGCGCATTTCGCTCTGTTCGCAGACGATACGGCCATCTACTTTAGGTCTAGATACCCCGACAATATCGCCCACACTCTCCAAGGCGCAGTCAATCGTCTCGCTGCCTGGTTTCCAAAGTGGCGCATAGAAGTCAATCCCGAAAAAAACCTCGAAACCGCGCACAAGGCTTAGAGACCCCCTCCCCCGACCTCTCACTATGTTCGGTAAGCAGATCCCTTGGGAGAAGCGAGCCAAATACCTAGGTGTTTTCCTCGACCACCATCTCACTTTCGCTGAGCACATAAAGAAGGTTCGTTCGCGAGCCGCTTTCGCTCTTGGTAGGCTCCATTCCGTCCTAAACACACGCAGCAAAATGTCACTTAAGTGCAAATTGCGAATCTACACAGCGTGTATTCGTCCCATCATGACTTATGCGGGTGCCGTCTTTGCTCATGCAAAACCCCACCATATCCACAGGTTGCAACCGCTCCAAAACCGATTCCCCCGTAGGGCCACAGGCTCCCCCTGGTATGTTAGGAACGAGAGTCTCCATCTCGACCTTAGAATTCCCACGATCCACCAATTTCTAAAACGCCTTGCAAAACGTTATTTCGATTCCGCGGTCAAACATCGCAACCCTCTGGTTGTCGAGGCCGCCAGTTATGTCCCAAGTAGGATTAGCCGTACCCGCCGACCTAGGCACATTCTCACCGACCCTGATGACCCCATAACCCTCCTTCAGGAGAGCAATAGGGCTACTAGTACTATACACAGACACAGACGCCTCCCGTCATTCCGACCTCGCCGTCGAGGTCCTTTGCGATCGCGCCCGCGCCCCCGAGTAAATGATACTCCTCCCCGACCCTTGCTCGATAACGAGATGCCAGCAGTGGTTTCAGCTGTGCACGTAGCTTTAAAATCCCCGATTGATAATAATGATCAAAACTTTGATCCAGCCCGTCCCATCTTTGATGTCCTCCCTCCGGTGACGCCCTAAGCCGAGGCTCGTACCCCACAGGGGGTGCCCTTAGCGAGCGTTCACCTAGCTTTTTAGCTTAGTTTTGTATGCCCCTGGCTGGAGGCTTTGAGTGTAGCAGCTTAAGGCAACCACAGGATTGACCGGTTAAGTAGTCATGACCTCAGAGGTCAGCTACGAGATGCCCAACAGAAAAAAAAAAAAAAAATCTGGGGATATTAAAAATGTTCGGAGTTTTTGTTTTTTCCAATTTTAAGACAATTAAGGGCTTCTTTTGTGTGCAAAAACAGGGTATTAAACAGTGCTTTTAAATAATAAAATGAAAAAAAAAAAACCTGTTAAATACAGTAAATTTTAATGAAGTCATGGCGCTGGTGGCACGAAAATCTGGAACTTCTATTGATGTCCGTGGCGGTGAAAAGGTTAAGCTTTAAAGTGCTAATTTTTGTCAGAGTCAAGTGTTGTCCTACCTTTTTTATTTGGTGTGAAATCATCAAATAACTTCTCCCGCTCTGGGTGGAGCGGGAGGGCGTGTCAGACTCTTACTAACTAAAACCCACCCGTGTTCCTTCGGTTGCCCTGTTGCCTGGGGCCACGATATCCCTCTCGGTTTTCTTCGCAACCCCGGCAGGCATCGGCCCTAGCGAACCCCGTCGAAAGTGTTGTCCTCCCTGCCAGCTAAATGGTTATGTGAAAAAAATCACCACAGTAGTATATAATACTTTACAAGTTAACGAGTAATAATCCGCCAACTTACATTTGCAGTTGGAATGTATGGGCGAACATGTTTTTTAACTACAATGTTAAAGTTTGTTCTCGTAATAAATTGACCCCAACTACGGAACCCTTAATTGTGCGTAGCCCACGCGCTTGGCTGGTTTTTAAAGGGAAAGCCTATTTGATAAAGAGGTTTTGGCCAAGTGACGCCCATGAAAGAAACAAATTATAGACATTAGGGTGGACATTAGAGATAAAGAAACAACCACTATTTTTTACATACAACTCGGTAGGTCTTTTAAAAATCATATATCAAAAATAAAGGTTAATAAAAAACATATAGTTTTGGTACAATCAATTCTGCAATTATAGTTCTTATTTGTATGTATCTTGTGCCTACTTTGCGTTGGTATAGTATAGATGATTAAAGTGCTTCCTTAATGCAGATTGATCACAGTTCACACAGTCATATTTGTCAATGCCCAACATTTTGTTCTTGTGGTGCAGAAGGCTGTTAAAAAACAAACGGGTAATACAAAATCGATTCAATGGATCATATTTAGAAGCCCGAAAATGAATAAACATGGTCGCAAATAATGCACTTACATAAATTAGCGAAAAGCCTCGTAACCAAGTAGTAGATGTATGTCAGGATTGTCTATTGTTTGAATGTCAGACAACATATCTAAATTGCGTACCTAATATTAACAACGAGACGAGTGACTAACGTGTTGCCTCCGCGGGCGAAGGGTGACCCTGACCCTACTCGCCACGCCCCCTTGCGGAGGCGTCGCGACATCTCGAACTGAGCGAGACGAGTGTTACGAGAATACGACAGATACAACACACAGACACCATGTTTAATAAACAAGAACAACTATGAACTATACAAAAAACTGTGCGGATTCGAACAATGGTTTATTTATTAGTGTTCGTGTATGGTTCAATAATTTGTACAATGTCGTCCTCAGATGCAATCCTGTAAGTGGATTCTCCAGGCTTTGGCCGGATATTGATGCGACCGCGTTTGGTCCATACGAATCGCCATCCATGGATCCCCGCCGCAGCCCTTGTTTAATTAAACAACTGCTGATTCAACCTGGTCAGCCTCTCATTAACGAAGAAGCGTACGGGTTTCCCAGAGAGACCAAAATTCTCTGTTGTGGCGTCGCGTCGCACTCGGGCGCCGTTCAACACGGCATCACGCTGGTCACGTCGAGCGAGGCGCACCATGATAGCGCGAAGGCAAGACTCTGTTGAAGCTATGGGGCTTGTTGCTTTTATGTGTGTGCCACCGACTCGCTCTGCGCTCACTATGTCGCGGTCCTCCAAAGCGACCCCTACCTTTGCGGCAATTAGCTGGAACAGGTGGTTTGGGTTTTCTGCTCGCGTCTCAGGTAGGTACATTTGCTATCATCAGATCGTTTGCCATCAGCTCCTGATCCCTGTCATTAAGGTCCCTCTTGAGCTGTTGAACCACACTCTCCACCGTATTTGAATTTGATGTAGGATCGCATCTGGTATCGTGATGCTTTTCAAGCGCCTCCAGTCTTGACTCATTGATATCTATGTGTGTGTGACACGAGTCGTTAGACGCCTTAGGCTCCGCTGTCTTTCCGAAGCTCTAAGACTTCCAACCGCAAGGTGCATAGCTCCTCCACTACTAGTCTTAAAGCGGAGCCTACGTCCGACCGGAACTCAGGGATCACATGCGACGGCGCGCCGTCGCATCTGACCGCCGCGGCGGTGCAGCGATTGACTGGGGTGTTAACGGTGGAGCAGCTGACAGAGTCATCAGTGATGCGGCAGTTGACAGTTGCGTCGTGGTACGCGTTGTGGGCTCTTCACTCTATACTTCTGTCACATAACCTCGTACCGGTGTGTCGTGTCGGCCTTATTAACCCTATGGAATTTTTTTCTGCACTCCGGGCATTGCCAGGCAGAGACTAAGGGGCCTTTCGAAGAGAGGCCGACGTACACTACGATAAGAGCCGCTACATTTCGAGCACCTAGCAGTGTCAGCTGCTGACACAAATTTGCTGTGCTTCTGTAGTGTGATACACAAAGTTTGTTGTACGCACTTTAGGGAGTACTCACGAGATCTCACTACACTGTATATGTTGTATTATGTTGCTAAAGACTTCATCAAAAACTTTTCAGACACTGTATCGACGTTATTTTATTTAATTTCCTTAAAAAAAAAATCAGATAACGATCCCACCAGTAAAAACGTCAAAACGTCACTCACTCCCAAGTAGGTACAGCAGTGTAATACCGCACTCTACGAAAACCACACTTCTTCTTTTTCTCGATCTTGGTAACCCTTGATGTTATTGTGGTTGTCATCAGTTCACCTATAATAGCATTGTTATTTTAGTCATTCTGTTTTTGTATAAGTACTTTATTTATGTAGATAGCCAAAGTAAACAAACAATAAATAACTTTATTTTGACGTGACATATAATCGTTAACATTGACAATTAATCTGCATCGGCCATGCATTCCGTTGTAGCAAATATTACTAACAATATTATAACAACTAAATAACTACCACGAAGTGAAACATTCGACGGCTCACCTTGCTGCGCTGCCGTCACCACATGACGCTGGCAGAATAGTCGACATCGGCTCTGTTGCCAAAGAAGGAAAAAAAAAATGTACCAAGGAGAACTTATTTCAATGTTAATAATAGAAATATAAATGGAGTTACGATCCATAATGATGATAATATTGACATCTTTATGTTAATGAAATACATATTAAATGTTGCTCAAAACCTTTAATACGCTAAAGTAGACGAGCGGCATTGAAGAATGCGACAAGTACGAGTGTAAACGCTAGAATTGGCCTCCTGGGACCACCTTCTCATCACAAAACTAGAGAATTCTGAAAATAGTTTTCAGAATTCTCCAAAACGTTTTAGAAGGAAAGAAAAATAGGTTAATTTGTCACAGACACTTGCATACATAAAAGACAAGAGTAAACGAAAACAACAAAAAGTAATATAATAAATCACGAGCGTAAAACAGAAATTAGTCGGCAGCTGCACGACATGACTGTGACAAGAAGGCTTCCACTCAGCACGATGCAGTGCTATGGGGAACCCATAGCACATACAGTGGTCACCCGAAAAAAAAAGAAACAATACAATAAGGTTACCAGATGGCGCTACTGTACACCGCTAGATCGCGTTGTCGTTGTCGCTTGCCAAATGGTAAGGTCCCGTCGTACATTTTGTGTGACTGAATTGTTAGGTTAGGTTGTGGACCGACAGTTGTGGGTTAGTTTATTTCTGTTGTATTATCGCCTTGCCACCACATGCTTTTTAGCAACCTACAGCTGCAGTCGGGTTTTTTTTTAAGTTCGATAGGTATATTATTTATAGGATTTTAAACTGACATGGTTATTTTCTTTAAAACGGGATATTTACAATACTTTTTTTTAACAAAATATCATGTCTTTAACATAAACATGGTAAATATCCCGTTAAAACTTTAGTGGTACATATATTAATTATTGTTGTAATAAATAATAGTTAAAAAAAAAAAAAAAAAACTAAAATACACGCTTTATATAGAAAACCAAACTGAAAAATAGAAAATAAATTTGAATTAAGAACAGTGTAAAAAATTCTAATAAATATAAATGAATAATAGTGTAAATAAGAAAAATGTTTTATTTAAAAAAAATCGTGGGGTGCATGGTGTCAATATATAAATATTTTATTGACATATATGAGAAGAAAGATTATCATTTCGATAATATCTTAAAAAAACACCCCATGCTTTTTTAAATTAAAATATTTTTTTCTTATCTACACTATTATTCTTTTATATTTATTAGAATTTTTTACACTGTTCTTAATTCTTTATTTTCTATTTTTTAGTTTGGTTTTCTATATAAAGCGTGTTTTATTTTTATTTTTTTTAAACTGTTATTTGATATAATCTACTATCAATTCCGTGATAACTATAAGTAACTGTAATTATTTTCGAAATTATTAATGTGTACAGCTGTATTGATAGTGAAATCTCTATTTTAGAAGCCATTCAAATATTTTAACGTTATCAATATGTACACTTAGACTTAATGGTATAAGGTTATTGACGAAATAGTAATATCGACAAGTTTTACTACGATTCAGGAAGTCATTGATGTTTATTCTAAGTCAGTAACTTATCCGAGAAATGAGGGATTCGGGCGTCTGCTGTCTCGCTTAGATAAGATTTCGCCGTTTCTCAGGTTACCTCTCCGAAAATTTCATCTTAATCAGAGTCGGTAACTTATCCGAGAAATAGGTGATCGGTGCGCATGGTAGTTTCCCTTCTTGGTCTTGACGCAAACAAGTTACACTGCCGCGCCAACTTTTTAGCGGTTATTTTGTTGAATTGAAAATTCTCTTTGGTATTTGGAAATAGGTTTATATTAGAGAAATCGGCTAAAGATAATGGTTGGAAATTAATTTTAACATCAATTCCTGCCTTATCGACTATAGATAAAAATTATATAAATCGACAATATAATCTTTCTTTGCAAATTGAATAATGGAATAATCTTATCAAATTTGTGTTTTGTCATCAGTTCTCGATAAATCTACAAAGTTTAAATGAAATCTGGCCATTTAAAGTGGGTCAAAATCGCGCCCTAAGGAGTCGGTAGCAAACATACAAGTGAAGCTAATATAAAGCGTGTAAAAAATGTTAAATCAAAACTTAATCCAAATTTAATAAATTTTATTTTCTATGTTTTAGTTGAATATTCCTTAAAAGCGTGTTTTTTAGTTTTATAAACTATAATTTATTAAGTCAAGTTCAGGGAAGTGGGGAAATCGGGCACCTGCTGCCGTCCTCAGATGAGGCAGCCGTTTCTCAGGTTCCCTCTCCGAAAGGTTTATCTTATTTAAAGTTAATGACTTTATCGACTGTAGATCCTAAGCTAAGCTTATTATTACTAAATGTTATTCCGCAATATAAATAATTTGAGATTTCTGTCCTGAATATTTTTTTCTGTTGTATATAAGAAGCTTTTTTTATAAATCACGGTTATCATTATATTATGGATATTATTAAGTCTCTAAAACTGCACGCATGCGTAGTTCGCGCACTCGCTCTATCTCTCTTACTCTCATGCAAAGGATGCGGAAAGAAATGAATGAATCCTGGCGAATCTAATCAGGAAAATCGGATATTTTAATCGAATTTTCCTTATTCTTTCCCTTTTTTTTCCGACGATTATCCCTGTTCGCGCTATGCAAGTGCACCCAAGGACAACCCCCGGTTGGTGCGAGACTATTGTAGGATATGGAAACAAAGATATTGGATTATGGGTTTGGGTCGCAAAGTGAACTGGTTATTTAGAGCTATGGAAAGACTGCCCCCTTTTTTTTTTTTTTTTTTTGAGGGTGGGAAATCATCAAATAACTTCTCCCGCTCTGGGCGGAGCGGGAGGGCGTGTCAGACTCTTACTGACTAAAACCCACCCGTGTTCCTTCGGCTGCCCTGTTGCCGGGGGCCACGATCTCCCTTTCGGTTTTCTTCGCAACCCCGGCAGGCATCGGCCCTAGTGGACCCCTTCGAATCTGCTGACATCTCTTTGAGGCGCGCGTGGAACACAACGCGCCGTCGACCCGGGCCTGGTCCTTATCGGACGGTGAGCCACCCATTGCTCACCGTCCGCAAGCCCGCGCCTACGGTGGCCGGAAATCGCCTCGCGATTCCCGACGCCCTGGGCGTCTCCTCCTGCGGCGGTTAGGGGCATGAGGGCGCGAAATTTGCCTCTCCCTCACGCGTTCCGCCTCCTCCTTCGCGAGCATTACCGCTTCGCAGAAGGAGGTGACGGCCTCCCATTTCCTCTTGCTCCGTACCATGGCCTGAACCAGGGCCGGACGCGAGAGATCACCGCCGCCGATCGCCTCCACGAGGACACGGCGATGCTCCGCCCAAGCTGGGCAGACCTCAACCGTATGCTCCACCGTGTCCTCCGGGCGATCCACACAATGGTGACACCTGGGCGTTTCCTCCCGCCTTATCCTGTGCAGGAACCTCCCGAAACTGCCGTGTCCGGTGAGGACCTGCGTCAAGCGGAAGGTGAGGACGCCGTGGCGCCTCTCTAGCCACTCCTCAAAGAGGGGTCTTATCGCCGCAATTGTGGCGTGCCCGGCGCTGGGTTGCGACAATCGCACTCTCCATGACGCCATGAGATCCCGCCGGAGCTCTGTCCGCTGTGCCGCGATTTCTCGCGGCAGCGGAGTTAAGCCCCGGCGTTTCGCCTCCTCGCGCCACTCCCAAATGTGCGCGAGGACCTTTGCCTCCAGATCCCATGGCGGTAATCCGGCAAGGAGGCTCGCCGCCTCGCAGGAGACCGTGCGGTATCCTCGGGCCAGCCGGATGGCCATGACCCTCTGGGACGCGTTCAACCGGCGGGCTGGCCGCAGCCTTAGTGAACGCGCCCACACCGGTGCCCCGTAAAGGGCCATGGACCGCACGACCCCCGCGTAGAGCCTCCGGCAGGAGGCGTTTGGATCCCCTGAAAGACTGGCCCCTGCCTGACCAATATTTTATATAAAATACACAGACAAATGGCAGGGGGTGACTTGCACACTCAATAATGGGCCCCCGAAAACGATCGCTAGCACATAGTGTCGTAGCGACAAGGGGTGGCAACACTTCCTGAGGTGCTTGAGGAGTGGAGAGGTATTCCACGGCTATCAAGACAATCCCGGATGTACGGCCAAGATCCCTACCAGCATCTTACTGGAATACTTCCTCCAAGCACCTTTGCTCTTGCGAGTCTCCACTCAAGCCGGCCAATAAAGGCAAGAATGAAGAGGGAGCTCTGTTCTTCGTCAGTGTTCACTCCAGCTGGCCAATAAAGGCAAGCCAGAGGTGAGGAACAAAACTTCTCCCGGGAGATAGGATCCGTGGGGTCGCTACTGACCAAAAGCTCGCCACATGCTGCCCTGCGGGTTTTTGTATCTCTCTTCTTCTGGCTCCTCATCCCAGACCCGTTACGGCAAAGTAAACTCTACCGGCACAGAACTAGAGTTTGGAGCGCGCAAGCCCCACCACGACGTCAACGTAGAGATACCGGATACGGCGGTGAGGTATTATTATTATAGATATATTGACAAGGGTACCGTCATGATGTTAATATCCTTAAACAGTTCCCTTAGAGAATGACGCCTGCAGAGATATTTGGCTAAATAAAAATAGACTCGATGTCTGCAGCCTGTCTCCACAGTAAAATACCGTAAGACATGATACCGTGAAACCTGGCAACTTTGCCACTTTACGGTGGGCAAAAAAGTTTGAAAAACTTTTTCTTAAAAATCTCTATGATGTTATAAAAAGCAATCAATGAGATATGTAGTAAATTTTATGCATTATTGAAACACAATCTTATATCTATTGTTTTCTCATTATTTAATGATGTTTTAGTCCAAAAACCTTCTATGGCAAAGTGAACTATCACTTGTGGTAAGACTGCCATCCCAAAATTTAGGAAAAATTTAAAAGAGTTACCATAAAAAATCACAGTCATCATTGCCGCATGCTTGGTCACAGTAAAAATATACTACAGTTGTATAATATTTTACACTGGCAATTGAATTTCCAAAATGTGGCAAATTCACCCGCCTTGTTTCGATTTTTTCAAAATAAATAGAAATTGCTGTCAGGATTGCATCAGTAAAATTAGGGGTAGGTAGTAGGAAACAAAACTAAATAACAGGATTTTAGTTTCTTACTTGTGACAGCCCTAGCCTCTAAAAAAATATGGCAAAGTCGACGTTACTAAAAATTTGCATTGGGTTGGTATATTTGCCAACAGTGATTTCTGAGGTTTAATTGGTTAAAGAGACGTAATTATCATGATTTTATTCAAAGAATATTATTAAGAAAGTGGTATTAATGTTTGACTTATCTACACAAGGTATATCCCACTTATTTTCATTAAAGTTTCGGAGCATATTAGTCACTCACAGTTAGCGCGGGAAAAAAGTAACCGCCAAAAATGACAGTTCTATAAGAGCTGAGTTGTCATATACAATAAAATGTTGCCAATCAAATATTCAAATTTGATTTAAGAGTATTACAAACCTTAATAAAAATACAGTTTTGACGTAACAAATTATTTTGCATCGTAAGGCGGTACATGGCAAATTAAACAACCTTTGGCAAAGTTGCCAGGTCTCACGGTACTATGAAAGTAACTAAAATAGACCAGCCTCGCGGTATCCACATCAGTAAATTGACGGATTTTTCTGACAGCATATGCTGCTGAACTTAGCCGTCCTGCAAGAGATGTTAAATGAGGACCCCATTGTAGCCTTGAGTTGAGCGTGTATCCCAGGAAAACAGTTTTATCGACGAATTCTAGTTTCTCTTTATTCAATGCTACCTCACAATCACTACGTCTGACATTTGGTACAGAATATTGTATGCACTTAGTTTTTTCCATTTAAGGCGAAAGCGCCAGGGTAGCCCGCGAAATTCAATTTTTTTTAGGTTTTTTGCAATTTGCTGGTCAGTATTAAGTTGTACGTTGATTAATATACGATTCGCGGCCGTAACAAATATGTATTTACAGAATTATAATCATTAAAGTCATCAACACAACTCTCTAAGACCACGTAAGTCCAAAGAATAACTGTTTCATGAAATCATCATTCTTTGGACTTCCTTAGCGCTTACCCCTTAATACTAAATTATTAGCAGTGAACCAATTTTGCAGTAGGGCGTTATTTACGTCGTCAAAATTTGTATCACGTCTATCTACCTTATTAATTAAGGAAGTATCGTCAGGAAATAACACCATTTGTGATTGATTTTTTAATAAATGGAGTAGATCATTAATATATGTACACTAAAAAGAGGAATGGACCCAAAATCTACAGCATGTGTCATCTATTTTTACTTTTAAACCTAGTAAATTGATACCGTTTATGTAAACTTGCTGTTGTCTATCATTTAACAAAGATTTTACTAAATTGAGCGCAAGTTTTCCAAGTCCGTAATGCTCAAGTTTCAGGAGTAAGGTTTCGTGATCGACACAATCAAATGCCTTGGAGAGGTCACAAAAGATTCCTATGGCGTCTTGGGCCTCTTCCCACGCGTTAAAAAGGCTACACCGGCGTCGGTCGTACAACGTCCTTTGGTGAAACCATACTATTAATCGTGAAGGATTTTATTTGTGTTAAAATGATTGAACATTTGATTAAACATTACCTTTCCTAACACCTTGCTGAATACCAGCAACACGGATACGGGTCTATAATTATTGGTGTCTTTACTGTCCCCGGATTTGGAAAGTGGCATTACCTTACTGTATTTCATTAAGTCCGGGAAGACTCCTTGATCTACACACAAATTAAATATTAAGGCTAAGTAAGGCGCTATGGTCTCAATTATGGAGGACTTTAATGGACATTTCCCAAAGATCTTTGGTCAATTTAATCTTGATTTGATTAAAAGCTTTTATTACTGTTATGGGGTTTATATGCTTAAAGTTAAATTCAATTGGGCATGCTGTAACGTTGGCCCTTACTAAATCAAAAGAGAGTGAGGGCGAGGAATTTAAGGTTTCGGTAGTTGATACTGGTAAAGAAATTTACAAATTCTTGAGCAATTTCTTTGCTATCGTAAATGAGACCACCACATGACGCCTTGAGTGTGTAATCAGAATTATGCTTTTTGTTTCATTATTGATAATTTTCCAAACCATCTATATTTTGTCTGCTGATTTAACCTTGTTGCTAATGTATAAGGCTTTAGCTGCCTTACAAGTGTTCTTAAAAGTTCTAGAGTAAGTAGCAACATACTTATTAAAAGTGTCCGTGTTGATATAAGGCTGAAGGCCATACAGCTGTCTACCCTACTTTTCCTGAGTCCCGTAGTTGCCCAATCACTAAATAAAAACATAGGCCTGATAGTTTTAGCTTCTGCTCCTTAAAATGATTATTGAACTTGATTTGGACTAACGAAAAGAATTCTTTATACAAAATATTAACATTGTTAATTGTAAGGACCTGATTACTTAACTTACAAACTAAAGTGCTATTATATTTATTAAAATTAACAGCTGTTATTGGTCTGATTTGTATCTGCACTTTTTGAATAGGTATGGTGGACTCAAAAGTTACAGACTGACCACTGTGATCAGAAGGGAGATAATTAACGATGGCTTTATCTAAATAGTCGCCGCAACAAAACACTATCAATACATGTAGCAGTAGACGTAGTTAAAACAAACGAGGAATAGATTTTTTTCAAATAAATATGGCAGTTTAGTATTTTTTCCCTTAAAATACGGCAAACCAGACTGTGACATACGGCAGCTCAGATTTTTACGATACAAACACTGGTTCTAGTATATACGCTTCACCTCTACAAAATGGTTTGATTACAGCATTTTTTTTGAGTATACACCACAAAGGAGATGGAAACGAGTACATTCACTCTTGGGTCTGAATGTAACGAGATAAAAATGGTATGAATTTATAGATTCAAACATATATTAGTGTCTTGCAGTGACTAGTTGTCATCCCATTATTCCAGTGGTCTCGAACGTCATAGAGTGAGATCGGTAGAATTGCCAGCTAAAATCGGTATATTTGTACCCAAAATCGGTATTTGACAAAAAAAAAAACAATATTCAATAAAATTCGTTTATTTATTTTAAAAAAACTTACAGACTAATTTGTAACAATCATAATTATTTTTTATACCAATATTCTTTGGCCATAGCCGCGGTCATCTTCGAATTAATTTCAAAATCGTAACAATTAGCTGTATTAAAGAGTCGTTTTGAATGTAATAGACCAGTGATTGATTCAGTAGACAGCCTATTTCGCTGCTTTGTTTTTAAAAGATTAATATGTGAAAATATGCGTTCAACGTTAGCGGATGAATGGGGAAGTGATAAAATATTACAGATGAAATTAGACAACAATGGAAACATTTGAGTTTCATCGCCACGCTTTAGTAAACTTACTTCATCCCAAAATAGTTCTACATCATCAGGAAATGTTTTGATTTGTTCACAATTTCTTAAAATGCGCCACTCTGTATCAATTTCCTGGAAAAAAACTACATTCTGCACTAGGTCCATACTATTGAGGGCTTCCCCGTAACATTAAACATAAATAAAAAGGGTTGACAACTTAAAAGTGTAAAATCGGTAGAAAAATCGGGAGAATTTCCATGTATACTGTGAAATCGTAGAAAAATCGTTATATTTCGGTATTTCGGTAGAACAGAGCCCATATCGGTAGAAATACCGAAAAATCGGTAGGTACGAGACCACTGCATTATTCACACAGCGATCCATAGTTCAACAATATCCAATCCACAAAGCGGGGGCTAAATCCAAAATAACAATTTAAAGTCAATCGTGTGAGCGATCTTCGGGGTCTAGTGTGAAAGCAAGGGTCTTACAACTCGTACAAGGTAGGAAGGGTCAGAATCCGTAAAAAACAAAGCAGTGGTCGTCAAAAATGAAAAATAATGGAGATAGCACTCAAAACGCATCGAAAAACACGAAACAAGTGGCAGCTGTCTAGTAGAGGTGGGAGTTGAGACTATAGATGTAAAACAACCGATTTAAAACGTTATAAAATGTTGCCGTTTTAAACCCTATATATATGGTTTTAAACGGTTGAAAACACGAGAAAATAAAAGAATTGTGTTTTACACTTCATTATGTGCAATTTTCGGTAACCTGACGTCATGTTTCGTTTTAATTCGTTTATAGAAAAATTTACGAAAACGAAACGAATAGACCAAAAATTTAACACAGAGTTTTTTTTTGTCAATAGAATTTTTATAACTAGGGAAGATAGTTAATTGATTCTGGCGTGGCCTTGCGGAAATCCATTATAAAATACAATAGATGTGGATATATTTAGTAACCTGTTCCGCTTAGCTATTTAAAAAAGGGCCATAAAAAACCCTTAAAGAAATCCACACGTGTTTCATCTCTCAATGAGGCATCCTCAGGATGACGATTGACTTATCAAGAACTCGGACACGGCGTGTTACACGTCGAGCGCTGAAGGCAGACACAACGCGTACGTGTTCTGCGTTCAGCACTCGGAGTTACTAAATACATCCACGTCTATTGTATTTTATAACTAGGTAATACCTACGCTTGGTCAGACGGACTAACTAAGACTAAATCCGCAAAGTATTTCAATATTAGTATATTGCACATTTAAAAAATCTTTACACAGTTTATAGGTACTCCGTTATATCTCTTCCTCGGTAAAATGAAGAAAACGTATTTATAACGCGCAGTCAACCCGGGCCTGTCGGCCTTATCGGACGGCGAGCTACCCATTGCTACGCCTGCAGGCCCACGCCTACAGTGGCCAGAAATTGGCCTGCGATTCCCGACGCCCAGGGCGTCTCCTCCTGCAGATGTTAGGGGCGAGAGGGCGCGAACTTACCGTTTTACGTTCTGGGTTCAACTTCAAACAGTCTTTATTGCACAAACCAGTCTTCAAAATACTTGGAGCAATTTTTTATTTAACATTTTTAAAAATACAGTCGGGTACAATGATTCACCTATCTATCACACTCGTAAAACAGTCCTTCCAGTAAAAAGTGAACTATTTGTCAATGAAATACAGTCAATAATGTATTACCAGTGTGTTGTCAATGCTGTCGTTTGTGATGCGAAAAAACCATTTCATACATTTCAAGTCGTTGATAGTTAAAAGAAACTACACTCGATGAAAACGCAATTCTATTCCATGTTGGATAAGTTTCGTCCTTTAACCGTTTTCTGCAACCGTTTTCGTTGTTGGGATAACGGTTTCGTCCGTCAAAAATTCGTCAATAACCCACCACTACTGTCTAATGTCAATGTCAGTCAGCTCTTGGCAGTACAGAACATGCACTGCCAGTGACATAGACTAAAAATATAAGACTGATTTTAATCGGTATGAAATTGATAATCATTATTTTGGTTTTTCAATCATTAATGATGTTTTATTTAAATTAAATCCTCTATATTGTTTAGAAGTTGTAACGTTACATTTTCCCAGAGGGGGAAAATGTAAGGGAAAATATAACAATATAATTGAATATTATAATATAATTAAAAATACAAGGGGAGTACAAAAAACACAGTTTAACACTACTGATCGGCACTGCACGCTTAGGAGGTTAGGCCTCAGAGGTGGCCTGCAGCGGGAGGTAGTCTTCGGGAGATGGAGGCTCCGGCAGGGAGTGATTGACGGCTGGTGATGGCCTCGGCGGGTCGATGACTCCGAGGGAAGGAAGAGTTGGCTCCGGCAGGGAGTGGGTGAGCCCCGGAATGGCCAGGGTAGGCCAAGATGGACTGTAAGAGAGACAGACCCTTTTATTATTGTAAAGTCGGAGATAGAATCGAAGATAGATAGAATCCGAGATATAATGGCCCGTTGCTTCTGACGGCCTCTGCTTTTATACCCTTCAGCTCGTTTCCAAAATCAATATTCTTTTCCATTTTCAAACAGTGGTTTCTTCAAATATAATCGGACCTCCTTGGAGTGCGTAAATTTCATAAATGAAATTTAGAACAATAGTTAATTTGTAGTTATTTTGTACAATCATAATATAAAAATAAATTATAATTAATTCAATGTTTTAGCGATATCAATAAAAATAATTGAAACTATATAAACCAAAAAGTAACATCATAGACTAAGCCAAACAGAAAAATAAAAAGAAACTGACAGTTTAACATTTGACATGGGTAAGTGTCACAACATGAAAAACTACAGAAAATATTAATCAATGAAATTCAGAGCCTCAGGAATATTTAACACACCGGCAATGGTCATGCATTTATCTAGAGAGAACGTATCATAAAAGACCAACATTTTAACAACCAAACTGTAAGTAAAAACATGCAACATTACAAAGTATATATAGTGTATTTAAGGCGAAAGCGCCGACCCTGCCCGCGAAATTCAAATTTTCTTACGTTTTTTGTATTTTTTAGGTCAGTCTCAGATCTCATGTTAATGATTGATTGATTTGCGGTCGTAAAAATAATAAATATATATTTACAGAATGTTAATAATTAAAATCGTAAATACAATTCTCAGTGATGGTGTATAATGTCATAAATTCACGAAATTGACATTCTTAGCAGCAAATAATTTGATATGTTATTTAGGTAACCGTGAGATGTGGAAGAAATGGAGGGAGGCCATCTCTTATGACCGCCAATCAATCAATCATTAAAATGAGATCTGAGACTGACCTACAAAATGAAAAAAACATAAGAAAATTTGAATTTCGCGGGTATGGTCGAAGGTTCCACCTTAATTACTTTGAGTTAATTATTGCTACCTAGTAGGTAAGTTTTCTTTTTCGTTGTGTAATCGATGCAGATGATCTCACGAAAACTATCTTTATCATATTTCTCCGCTTCCAGATGGCGAATTGAGCTGATTTTAATAGTCAAGAATTAAAAAATGTGACAATTTTTTTAGATCATATCTCAACTTATTACATTTGAGCCCACCGTTTCCCATCTCCTTTTTTCTTCTTCTTTGGTTAGGTGGTGACTGTAGCCAGAAGCACAATTTCGAAAATGCCACGTTACACTATTTGCGCTGTAGCATGGTGCGGGTGACAGTTGCCCGTATGACGTTGACATTTGTCAGTACCACGTAGGGATGTGAGGTTATGCAATTCATTTTTATCGCTAACGATACTCGCAGCGTGAATCTAGTTCTCTTTAATATTGTTATGAAAATTAGTGTATTATTCAGTTGTGCAGTGTAACTACGTGTGTGCTACGTGTATAAACTTGTCAATATAAATGTTTTATGGCTACATAATTATCTTTGTACTTATATAAAATAATCAAAATCGGGTTTATGTTTTTTTTTTCGTGACAACATTTTTGCTCTATGGTGCATCGGCGCGGCGGCCATGTTGTTTACCCGTGCGATGCTGTGAGTGCGAGTACGAGTGCAAGCGCGTTATATTGTGACTTAATGTGACACGTATTACGATTTCATTGTTTGTTTTCATTTTTGTTAAATTGTTATTTGTTATAAGTTTGTTGAGTTTGTTGTTATTACCATGCCTAAGCATACAAAAAAAACTGTTTTGGGTAGTCAGGCCAGGGAGCTTGTTGTTCGCCTCCGAGACTACTTTGAAAGAGAACAACAAAATAATGGACCGTTGTTACCATTGAATCATATTGTAGAACGAGTAGCCGAAGCTCTTGATATTGGCCGCAATACTGTTTCGCGTATAACACGTGAGAAAATTGGCCAAGATGGGATGTTTGAAAATAAATTATCGACACCCAACAAAAAGCGGACCAAGGTGAAGCCAATCACAGATTTGGATGATTTTGCTAAGGTTGCTATTAGAAATCATATTTATGATTATTATAGAAGAATGGAGCTACCCACATTGCTCAAGCTTCTAAAATCATTAAAAGAAGCTGACTTGTTCAAAGGAGGTATTACTTCGCTACGGCAAGTTATAAAAGATATTGGCTTTGTTTACAAAAAAGTTAACAAAAGAAAGATTATTATGGATAGGACTGACATTGCCCTAGCAAGATGTAGATTTTTAAGGAAGGCCAAAAACATAAGTGATTGGAGCAAAGTTGTCTTTTTGGATGAAACGTGGCTAAACGCCAACCACACAGTGGGTAAAAGTTGGACCGACGATACGGCACAATCGTGTACCAAAGTGCCGGAAGGCAAAGGCGAACGCCTTATTATTTGTCACGCAGGTACAGCAAGTGGATTCGTCCCTGATTGTTTGCTGGCTTTTAAGTCAAAAAAAACTACGGAGTATCATGAGGAGATGAATTACGAAAAATTTAAAGATTGGTTCATAGGTCTATTAAACAATTTAAAAGAGCCTATGACCATAATAATGGACAACGCACCCTACCATTCGGTGCAAGTTAATAAACCCCCAAACCAATCCAACCGCAAAAGCGAGTTGGTGAAGTGGCTGAGTGAAAACGGAGTTACAGCAGATATAAAAATGTTAAAGACGGAGCTTATTGCCTTAGTCCGACGCCATAAGCCACCAACTCCTACCTATGCTCTGGACGAGATGGCAAAAGAAAAAGGCCACCAGGTCCTTCGACTACCACCCTACCATTGCCAGTATAACGCTATTGAGCTGATTTGGGCCCAAATAAAAGGTATGCTTTTAATTTCAATTCCCATTTTGAAGCTTTATAAAAAAATCAGCTTTCCGATCGTAGCATGTACCTAGTTTAAAAACATTACCAGATACTAGATTAGGCTGATTGATGATTATTTGAATACTTTTTTTTATAAGTTCGTTTATTTTTAGGTTACGCCGCAAGAAATAATACTTCGCCGCCATTTACGGCAAATAAGATGTTGGCCCTATTACAAGAGGCCATCAACAATGTTCAACCTGAAGACTGGTCGAAGGTCGTGAATAAAACAAAAAGGGACATTATGTCTGATTGGGATCGTGACATACATATTGACAACATAATTGAGTCATCGTTAATAATATCCGTCACAGATTCAGATGATGAATTGAGTGACAATTCAGATGTTCCTGACTCTGATATGAGTTTAGACGAATAACATGTATTTTTTTTTAGCAACCTTTTAAGCAACCTTACCCTATAAATGTTCTGTTGTATAATTAGACCTTTTAAAAATAAAAATTGACCTACGCACAATATACGTTTTTTATTATAAAAAATATCGACTATCCATCGTAGCAGTACATCCCATCACTAAATACGTCTATGGCGTTACGTTATACGCATAACACTTTGCTTAATTTTTCATTCAATTTGATTTTATTTCTTGATTAGAACATTCTGGTTGGGTTTAATTTAATTTACTACAGTTATTAATTATTTAATATATTACGAATGTGGTACAACTGAAATATTAAGTCATAAATTGTAAATCGCGGCAACTTTCAAGAGTGAAACGAAATGTTACTGAAACTGTCACCCGCACCATGCTACAGCGCAAATAGTGTAGTTTAAAGATATGTATGCAACTCAAAACAAAACAGCACAACTGTCATTTTGGACAGCGCTCACGGGGTGATTTAATTTAGGACACGGTCGGCATTTTCGCAAGATGGCGCTTGTTATGACGTCGTCTTCGGCGATTTACGGCTCATCGTAATCGAGCTCACGCTAATTCGGTACGGATGTTATTACGCTCAAATCGATTAGGATTCTGGCGGGAACTTTAAAAAAGAGCGGTTCGGATTTTTTTTTAATTTTTATTTTTGTTAAGTATTCACTAGTTTCTTGCTTAAAAGTTAATTAAAACAATAGTGCTAGGTGCGCAAAACTGAAAAATGGTAGGAAATGAGGGGGGCGGGGATAACCCGCCCACCTCACATAAACGTCCTCGGCCTGAGGCCGGAGGCGGAGGGACTGGAATGGACAGCAGTGATGGCGGCGGCGGTGAGCATTCTGACTATCCACCTTACATGAAACCAGACTATAAAAGACTATATCCAGAAAATGCCACTAATGTGGACTTTAAAGTATTCATTGAAGCTTCCAACAATAAGGATAGAATAGGCAATAAGAGCCCTGTCTATCTCAATCACATATTTTCCAGCGAAATAAAAGGGGTGACGGCTATACAACGAATAAACGCAAATAAAATAGCAGTAATATTTAAACAGTATAATACGGCCAATAATTTTATTAATAACAGCGCTTTTCTTAACAAGCATGGCTTGAAAGCATTTATTCCGGCTGCGCAAATAGAAAAAACAGGTATAATTAGATTTGTACCAGCAAACATTTCGAACAAAGAACTATACACCAAACTATCATCATTTTATGAAATAATAGCTATAAGAAGATTCACTAAGAAGATAGGACAGGAGCGAGTACCACAACAAACAGTTAGCATTACTTTTCTATCGAATATTCTTCCAGACAATGTACAATATGATTTGTTTTCATACAGAGTTTTTGAATATGTTCCCCCATTACAGCAATGTTTCCGTTGCTTTAAATTTAACCACTGCTAGGGTATGCAATGGCAATGGCAAACAAAGATGTTCCATTTGCGGAGGTGAGCATTTATATAAAGAATGTGATAGACCAACAGAGGTCTGCTGTTGCAATTGCAGCGGGCCTCATCTTGCAATTTCTAGATTATGTCCAATTAAGTTAAATAAAATTTTAGAAAAGAAAAATAAGATTACTTATGCAAGTACCACATTGACGAAACAACACATGAGTGATAATACTGAATTTCCACCTCTACTACCTCCAAAAATGAAACCAACTGACATTGTAAATAACTCTGTAAATACAGCTGTACATACATCTGTAAATAAGTCTGTAAATAAATCTGTACATACATCTGTAAATAAGTCTGGATTTGTAAACAATACTGTACATAGTGTAAATAAATCTAAAGATGTCCCTCCTAAAGTAGACATCAAAGCCCAAATTGTTGCCAACAATGATGTACTAATGGCCCTAGTACAGACATTGGTGGAACTGGGTAATAAGGGAGATAATACACCTACAACCGTAAATAGTATTAAAGAAATATTACTTAAAAATCTCAAGTAATGGATCCAAGTCACACATTGTCTAAGCTACGTATTGCTCAATATAACATTCAAAGTGCTAATAGTAAAAAACCCTTATTGATTCAATTCTTACAAAACCAAAATATTGAAATTTGCTTACTTAACGAAACATGGTTTAAAGACAATAGTTTCAGAATACCTGGATATAATATTTATAATAAAAATTCCAAAAATACTCATAATGGTGTAGCAATACTGATTAAGCCATATTTAAAGTACAAAGTTTTAAACACTAGATTTTATGAAGACATTCAAACAGTTGCTCTGTCCTTATCTACTACACATGGTAGCTTGACTATTCTTTGTGTATACTGTCCTCCTTCTAGTGGACATATACGGATCAATAGATTACGTAATATTATTAATGATCTTCCAAAGCCCATATTTGTCAGTGGTGACTTTAATGCACACCACATTGCATTTGGTTGTCTATCGACTAAGAGCAGAGGTCATGATTTATTTAATATAATTGATGACTTGGATTTATGTATTTTAAATGATGGTAGTTCTACAACTGTTAACAACCCGAGACGGAATCCGTCTGCAATTGATGTTAGCTTTACTAGTGCTAACCTCGCATCAATATGCGAATGGTCTGTACATGATGATGCCATGGGTAGCTATCACTACCCAACAATAACAGAGATTTCACTACAAATAGATAAATATCATATTAATCCCCCTGTTGATAGGTTTATATATAAAAAAGCAGATTGGGAAAAATATAAAACTATTTCTAAAACAATATTCAATGATTTAGTCCTAAAATTGCATGATCCTATTTCAACCTATAATGATTTTTGTTCTCGATTGGATACTTTAAAAGATATGACAATTCCTAAACTTAGTAAACCAAATAATTTTAAAAGCAGACCTCCAGCTCCTTGGTGGAATGACATTTGTGAAAAAAGTGTAATTGCCTCTTACAACGCATTAAAACTATATAGAAGTGAACCTATTATGGAGAACTATTTAGATTATAAAAGAAAAGATGCACTTAAAAAAAGAACCATATCGGAACAAAAAAGAATAGGTTGGGATAACTTATGTAACACATTCAATAGAACTACTCCTATAAGTAAGATTTGGAATCTTCTAAAAATGTTTAAGGGTATAAGAGCTGGCAATAAATCATATAAGGATGAGTTTATTTCTCAATTTCTAGATAAATTATCCGACAACAGCAATCTAAATAATGTTAATAATTTTGGCAATATTTTCGAATTAAACAATGATAATCTAAATTCAAAATTTTTGTTTGATTTTTTTACATGGTCTGAATTTAAAATGAGTTTGTTATCTCGGAAAGACACTACACCTGGTTTAGATGATCTCCCCTATTGTACTATTAAAAATTTAGATGAATCTGCACAAAAAATGTTTCTTAATATCCTTAATTTACTCTGGCATTGTAAATGTATTCCACAATCGTGGAAAACACAATGTATCATTCCAATACTCAAACCAGATAAACCCTCAGAGCTTGCCAGCTCTTATAGACCAATATCACTGTCTTCATGTCTAGGTAAATTATTTGAAAACATGATTAAAAATCGTTTGGATTGGTATATGGAATCTAACGGCATCATTCCACATGTACAATATGTATTTCGTCGTGGGCGAAGTTGTGCAGAGAGCTTCACTTCCTTAATTTCAGACCTGAAACATGCAAAGGATAAAAAGTTGAACACTGTTTGTGTATTTCTAGATGTTCAAGGTGCCTTAGACAGCCTAGATCCGACTATACTTGTACAAGTTATGTCTAGGTTAGGTGTGCCTGGCCAACTATGTAAATGGATATATAATTTTTTGAATAATAGAACACTCTATGTAAGACATAATAATACATTGCAAGGTCCAAAATGTGCATCTAGGGGTACAATGCAGGGTGCTACACTATCTCCTTTGTTATACAATATATACACAAGTGAAATCTGTAAATTTATTAATAATAATGTAGATATTCTGCAATTTGCTGATGATATTGTTTAGTACAGTAGTAATTATAATGTAGAAATTGCAATTGACAATATTAACAGAGCCTTGTCCCAACTATTTCACTATTACAATGATGTGCTACATTTAAAAATTAATCCCTCCAAAAGCAGTGTTATGATATTTGGAAATGAGAACACAAATTCAAAAGTAGTTTATAACAGAGAATCTATAAATCCAGTAAATTCAAAGAAATTTTTAGGCATAGTAATAGACAGGAAATTAACCTTTGAGGAACATATGAAATATATATCAAAGAATGCTCTAAAAGGTTTAAATGTAATTAAATGTCTTGCAGGTGTCTCATGGGGAGCAGACCCGAAAATATTATCAATTTTGTATAAAAGTATAGTTAGAAGTCATTTTGATTACAGTTCACTAGTGTATATAAATAGTACTCATGTAAATAAACTAGATCTATTGCAGAACAGGGCTTTAAGAACAATTTCTGGTGCAATGTGCTCTACTCCCATAAGGGCCATGGAAGTGGAGACTAAAACTATGCCCTTAATTTTGAGACGCATTTTACTAGCAGAGAGATTCTGTCTTAAATTAATTGCTGCAAATAACAGGAAAATAATAAAAAAAATTGTACCTTCTATAAATAGAACTCTTGGGCCTCTAACAACAGGAGAGGATCTCTTGAATGGTAAATCCCCAACATTGTCCAAAATATTGTTAGAAACAGAAAACAGTTTTACTGGTATTAGAAAACAGTGCCGATGGCCATGTTACTCCTTCTCTTATCAGTGTATTTCACATCCCATTAAAGAATTACAAAATCCCATTAATAATAATTCAGATATGTTACAGTTTTTGGCAGATAATAATAATTATTATGTTATTTACACTGATGGCAGTAAGGGGAGTGATTATGTACGGGCTGCTATATATGATCCACAAGCAAAATTCTCTCAAAGCTTTACTCTGTACAATATATGTACTATATTCACTGCGGAGGCCTAAGCCGTTTATCAGGCATTAATACATATTCGCCAAATTAGCAATTGTAAATACTTTTTGATTGTTTCTGATTCACTGAGTTTGATAAAAGCCTTAACTAACCTTACAGTTTCGTTTAAGTCAAATTATATTCTGTATTTCATCAAAGAAATAATTCATCAATATTATCTTAAGCACATAAAAATTGTATTCCTGTGGGTACCTTCTCACCGAGGTATCTCTGGCAATGAAGTAGTTGATAAAACCGCATATGAAGGTAATAATGCTATTGATGTTAGAAATGCAATGGACATTCCTATGACTGACTTCCTGCAATGCATTAATGAAAATATATGTAAGCTATGGTTAGAAATGTGGAAGAAAGACCAAGTCATCAAAGGAAAGTGGTATGGAAGTATTCAAGAAAGATTACCTGTTAGACCCTGGTACAATAGATTGAAGGAAGCCAGCCGAGACTTTATCACTACGATAAATAGATTGCGCTTTGGCCATAATGCTGCTCCGTCACACCTTGCTAGGCTTGGCATTATTACAAGCAATACATGCCCACATTGTGAATCCCAAGAAGGAACAATGGAACATCTTATTTTTGACTGTCAAAACTTCTTACTTGACAGATTAGTGTTGGCTAGTGAACTTAGTGATGTGAACATTAAGTGCGATTCTTTATCCCGCCCGCCGCCACTTGAAGAGTTATTAAAAGACAAAAATACTTACAAACCGATACATAAATACATTAAAAATACTATTAAAACAATTTAAAAACGAAGAGATAGTGCAGTGTTCGAAAATAAAATAAGATTTGACCTAAAGGTCCAGTAACCAGGTCATAAAATTCCAAAAAAAAAAAAAACAAATCGATTAGAGCTTAACTCGGAACCATTGAGATAGTAAAAACACGGAGGCGCCGCGATATTCTATACATAAGTTTGCTTATACAAATATGGGTGAAAAACGAACTAGAATGTGAAATATCGTGTTATTTCACTCTTTCTAATGTGGTAATCGTATTTGATAAAAGAGACAACAATATTTCAGTTGTTCCTCATAATGGCAACATTTTGTTGAGACGTAGTAACAGTTGTAGGTAAGTGCCATATCCGCCATAATATGCGACAAGTTCATGGTAGTTCTGCTGTCAAGTGGTTGTTTACTTTTTGTTTTATTGAGATTTGTGAGAAAATTACGTGGAGTTTTCCTTTAAAACTACATATATACGTTGGAAAACACCAATTCAACATGCCTGTGTGTTGTATTGTGAAGTGTGGTGCAAGAAAGAAGGAAAATCAACCTCAATTATCTTTGCACAGGTTAGTAGCCGGTTTTCATGCAATAGTACATAAAGTGATAAACTTTGGATGAAAAAATTGCTAGGTGATCATTAAATACGGCTTAAATTTTAATATATGGGTTTATTTCCGTCCAACAGACCTTTTTATTATTTCATAATTTCATTCGTTTGTTTACAATGATATGTCATGGTGGAATAGTGTTGTACCGTTTCCGTAATAGTTTCTGATACTAGTTCCTTCGCTGCGCTGAAATGATATTGCTAGGTCCGGCCCGTGGTTTACAGCAAACTGTACTCTTTGGTTCATAGCACCGAGAGACCGTTCCGCAGAGTTTTATGTAGTGTATACGATTTTTTTGTTGAAGTTTTTAAGATGAACAATACTGTAGTACATACATTTTATGTAACTTTTATGATTTCCGCGGCTCACGCTAATAAAGATCCCAGTCCGCATGATTTTATCCGACATCTTCAACAATAATCGTCAAATTTCAGCCAATTTACACAAAACTTTAATGAATTATACACTAAAACCTTCCGCATGAATCACTCCGTCCATTAGTGAAAATTGATTGAAAATCCGTTTAGTAGTTTTTGAATTTTTCGCGTTCAGACAGACAGAAAAACAGACAGACGCGGCGGTGTACTTTGTTTTATAATATGTAAGGATGTGTATTATTCCGAATGTTCATTTATGATAAAATTGTTAAAAATTTAATTCACTAATGCCCGTTTTCACCGACAGCTAAGTGACACTTAAATGAATACCTAAATAAAACTGCACTGTTTTTCAACTCTCAGCGCTGAGTCTACCGTTGAAAATCCAACAGTGAACTTTTATTAGGGATTCATTTAAGTGTCACTTAGTGAAGGTGAAAACAGGCATAAGACTTGCATGCTCACTCGATACTAAATATTTGGCTTTGTTTAAACGTTCACTTGCCAAACATTAGGTTTGCGTTACAAATATTTGTGAAAACTTTATTTGCTAAGTAATAATTCTATAAATGAAATTATAATTATGCGGAAAATTGTTTGAGAAGTGATGAATTGTCAATACTCGTTTTTTTTCTGTTACAACGGACTATTAGCTAATATTTTTTTAAATATGATTCAACCGTGATATCTAGTAAGATTCGTTATACTATTACGTACTAGTATCGATACTCGAAATAGTAACACCATGTTCCCTGAATGACACAACCCTAGCATTGGCAGCCATTTTATGCGACATTTTGAGTTGTAGGTATGCACCTTTTTTTGTAGGTATTTCCAGTCCATACTTATTAAATGTCTATGCTCGGAACGCAGTCGGACTGTCAGTGTCAGTTCTCGTCACTTTTGTCCAGTGTTGCCGTTTTAGCAATTTTGTTGCTAGATCTAGCGGATTTTGGATGTGTTTAGGGACTTCTATTTTCGATCTAGAGACTTGAAAAAAATTTGCGATTTTTTGGCACTTATGGTGGAGACTTTTTCAAAAATAAAAATCATGATTTTCCAAACAAAAATTAAGTAAATTATACCCGTATATCCGATTTTCAAGTTTAGGGCTGGTAATAGAATTAGACTAAACGGGAATTCCCCTGCTAAGCGAACTGTAGTCAATCAAAATTAGTTCGTTCGTTTGTTTGTTGCCTTTCTCGCTCATCGAGATCAAGAATGATTGAGACAAAAATACGGAGTAATGATTTTATCATTAATAATTAATTCATTCGCACTCACAGTATGACTAATACAATAATTTTACTTTTAGTTCATGTTATGTTAGTGAATAGCGTGTTCGTGTGTGTATGTGTGTATGTATGTGAGTACTGTACGTGGAATAAACTCGATTTTCATGGTCAACATGGAAGTTCCGACGACGAAAAGTATACACATAGAATTATAGAACCGATTGGGAAAATTATGAAGAGTTTAAAAATTGATTAAAACCCGTTCCAGGTGACTCAACTAAAGCATTTTGTATTTATTGCCACTCGGAAATGTATACGAAACTTAACGAAAAAGCATTTAGAAACAAAAACAAAAAAAATTCCTAAGGACATGTATAATAAAATAAAATGTTATAGCAGATTTATAGAAAATATTTTTTCCCATATCTGACGGATTTTTTTAGATCTAGGGACTTTAAATTTTGCAGAATGGCAACACTACTTTTGTCAGTTATTTTTGATTGAGATAGGACAATAGGATTAACATACTTTTAACTTAGACATCATTTAGTTAAAAAGTGTATTACAGTGATATTTTCTTGTAAGATTAATGTGGTAATATTAAATAAAGCGTTGTTAATAACCAGTTACAATGAAACCTGCACTTCACGTTGAAGTTGTTCAAAGATCTCAAAGCCGCGCAAATAAGGACTATGTTCGGGAGCTTGTACGAACATTTCTGGTGAATTTTGTATCCATAAGTCCTGGAGTTATCTTATCTGAAACTGATTTAGAAGAAAACCTCGAGTTAAAAGAACATGTACAAATGATAACTTTTTGTGACATTGAACATGATACTGAAGTTTTAGTGACAGAAACAGAACTTGTTTATCACATTTTTAAACTGGACGCTTTCGGTGCCGAAACTGACACGATGACCGATTCGAGCACCGGGGAAGAGTTTGCTGCAGCCGACGTGTGGGCATTGCCCAGCCAAGAGTTTCACGGGCTATGGGAGAGCCTCATTTACGATACCAAATTAAAAGAGGATACTGTTCGATTCGTGGAAACTGCCTTCGAATTCGCTGATCGAGGCGTAGACCCGAATGTGATCGGTTGGAACCGAGTGGTGCTGCTGCACGGCCCTCCCGGGACCGGGAAAACCAGTTTGTGCCGTGCGCTTGCTCAAAAATTGTCGGTACGCCTTGCAGACCGCTTTCCGCGTGCGCGCCTATTCGAGATCAACGCACACGGCCTCTTCTCAAAGTGGTTCGCCGAGAGCGGCAAACTCGTGGCGCGGTTGTTCGAACGGCTGGAGGAGATCGTGGCGGACCGACGTCTGTTGGCGTGCGTGCTGGTGGACGAGGTGGAGTCACTGGCGCACGCACGCCGCGCCGCGCTGTCCGGTCTGGAGCCTTCCGACTCCATCCGCGCCGTAAACGCGCTGCTCACGCAGCTGGACCGGCTGCGGCGCCGGCCCAACGCACTCGTGCTCACTACGTCCAACGTGACCGGCGCCATTGACGTGGCATTTGTGGACCGCGCCGACATCAAGAGGCGCGTGGGCCCGCCCTCGGCGCGCGCCGCCTACGAGATCCTGCGCGGCTGCTGTGGAGAACTTATGGCGCGCGGTCTGGTGGCGCCGCGCGAGCCCGTGTTCGAGCTGCGAGTACTGGAAGGCTCGCGTTTCGCGGAGAGCGATCCGTCGCGCGCCAGCCTGCGCCTGTGGGGTGTGGCGCGCGAGGCGGCGGTCGCGAGCGTGTCGGGGCGCGCTTTGCGGCGCCTGCCGTTCCTGGCGCGCGCGCTGCACGTGCGCGAGGCGGCGCCCGTGCTGCTGCGCTTTGTGGACGCATTGGGCGCGGCGCTGCGCGACTACTTGGCTGACGCGGCCGACCTGGATGACGCTGCTGCGCCAGCGCCCGTCTGAGCCCATTGTGTTGTTACAGACTGTCCTTAAATGGTGCATGTAAAGATTTTTGTTTTCTACCTTTTCCATTATTTTATTTTTAATAAAAACTATTTAAGTTGTAAAGGATTATACTTGCTGCTGTTCAGAGATAAGATGATGATCTGGATGGTTATTGGTTGCCTAAAAATGACCCTGGTTCAAATGCTGTATCCAGTAGCACTAGTGCCACCAGTAGTTTGTAGAGCGATGGCAAGCTCCAGCGAAAATCCAAAATGATCTCTAACACATGGCACCATTTGCACGACAACATCCTTTTGTCACAAAGGGTGAAAAGACAAAACATTCTTTTAAAGTATGTCATCCCACTCACTGGCCAACAATCAAAAAAGAGACTGAAGTTATGGCGAGACAGTGCTTCCTTATCCAAACCATTTGTTCCACCTGCTGAAAATTTCCTGCTTGGACACGAGTTTTGGGTAGCCTAGAAGTCTTTGAACTGACTCCAGACCCAAGTTGGCTGAAGCAAGGAAAATCTGTTCAGGTGGAAATCCATAGAAGACTCCACCTTGGAGTGTGAATGTAGTGCTGTTCCACGAACAATGGGACTGGGATGGGACTTGGATGTAGTTAAACAGATAGGACTCAATCTACACAAAGTCACTTTTATGGGTGTTTGAAGTTTCAACTGTAATTTATCTAACACAATTTTCTTTTTTTTTTAATTTTTGCTCCTTAATTAAAAGGATAATTGTTATTTTATTTCGTCACATCAAATATAGTGATATATTTTGCAATCGATTTCGAGATATTAAGTGAAATCTGGGTTGAGTCCGTACAATTAAACTTAAGTTTGTAAAAGCTGGTATTTTTTTAGTTTCTCAGAATGGACTCAAAACTAAACACCCTTTGACAAAAAAATAGCCATTTAAAAAAAATTAAGTAAAATTATCAAAAAGTTATATATTTATTGACCTTAAACATAAAGCTAGCAAAATCACGTAAAAACGCCATTAAAAAATTAAAAACAGCGCAAAAATGAACGTGCATATCAATTTCTCTCATCCTCCAAGTTAAAGTCAAGAGTTGGCTCGTATCCATAAACAAACATCCTTGTTAGTATTACTGTTTCCCAGTTATTGTAAAATGCATGGCAGTCTTCAGGTATTAAACTAAACATAGATCTGAGATCTTCGAGCTTTTGATTGAGGAATGGGTTTTCCCTGGGGCCAAAGAATTTCAAAATCTTCTTCTGAAAATTGGATTAAAACAGCTTTGTTTCTTTTCGACAAATCCAGCTTTTGAATATTTGCACTCTCTCACGTCATAGTAATTAAGCATTGTTCGTCTTTTTTCAATAAAATCTGTTAAGTTTTGAACCAGTTTACTTTATTATTATTTGTACATATTTTACACTTAACTACTTTTTTTTTCAATTTTTTTTTTCTAGGTACCTAAAAAATCCTGTGTTTTCATTCTAGTAACGTGAAGGGGTTTTTTTTTTTGAGATTTTTATATCATGAAAATCACTAAACATAGATCTGAGATCTTCGAGCTTTGATTGAGGTATGGGTTTTCCCTGGGGCCAAAGAAAGAACTTCAAAATCTTCTTCAGAAAATTAAATTAAAACATCTATCAAGTATTTATAAAAGTAGAGCGAGACTATACGAGTTAGGTACATGGCTTAAAAAATAGAGGTTTGATATTCTATTTTGCTAAATAAAATTTTTAAGCGATACAATTAAAAATTCCAATAATAAAGTAAAAACCACTTGGAAGTAGTAACAACCACTAAAACGGGTAAGTCTGTTAAACAAGATAACCAACTTGAGATTATGGTCGACAATAAATTAGTTAATAAAGCAGCTGACGTACGTAGCATGAGGCGATTAATGTGTTTTTTTACCCGATTACGGCGAAGCAATGTATGTATGTATGTTCATCTGTTACGGTCATCGGCCCTAGCGGACCCCGTCAATTCTGCTGACATCTCTTTGAGGCGCGTGTGGAACACAACGCGCCGTCGACCCGGGCCTGGTCCTTATCGGACGGTGAGCTACCCATTGCTCACCGTCCGCAAGCCCGCGCCTACGGTGGCTGGAAATCGGCTTGCGAACCGACGCCCGGGCGTCTCCTGCGGCGGTTAGGGGCATGAGGGCGCGAAATTTGCCTCTCCCTCACGCGTTCCGCCTCCTCCTTTGCGAGCATTACCGCTTCCCAGAAGGAGGTGATGGCCTCCCATTTCCTCTCGCTCCGTACCATGGCCTAAACCAGGGCCAGACGCGAGAGATCACCGCCGCCGATCACCTCCACGAGGACCCGGGTGTTTCCTCCCGCCTTATCCTGTGCAAGAACCTCCCGAAACAGGCGTGTCCGGTGAGGACCTACGTCAGGCGGAGGGTGAGGACGCCGTGGCGCCCCTCTAGCCAGTCCTCAAAGCGGTTGCGGCGTGCCCAGCGCTGGGTTGTTGCGACAATCACACTCTCCATGACGCCATGAGATCCCGCCGGAGCTCTGTCCGCTGTGCCGTGATTTCTCGCGGCAGCGGAGTTAAGCCCCGGCGTTTGGCCTCCTCGCGCCACTCCCAAATGTGCGCGAGGACCATTGCCTCCAGATCCCATGGCGGTAATCCGGCAAAAAGGCTCGCCGCCTCGCAGGAGACCGTGCGGTATCCTCGGGCCAGCCGGATGGCCATGACCCTCTGGGATGCGTTCAACCGGCGGGCTGCCCGCAGCCTTAGTGAACGCACCCACACCGGTGCCCCATAAAGGGCCATGGAATGCCCAACGCGCCTAAAGAAGTTTTCACTTTAAAATTGCCATGTTGGGTATCAAATGGAAAGGCTTGACGAGCACATAACAAATATGTATATTAGCAATAACTGATTTTAAATGCGTGAACAAGTCACGACGTGTCGCTCTCGAGAAAGCGCGCGAAATTGAACCGAAGTTGGGCCGAACTTTTCATTTTAACCGAATGTTCGGCCGAAGTCTAATCTCAGATGTACGGAGCAAATGCGTCATCGGCGTGTCGTGTGCGACTGTTTACATTCAACGAAAATAATTGTTTTAAATGAATTGACGAGGTTTTAGGTGATTTTTTGTTACTGGCTTATTGCAAAAATGAGTGCAAAGAAAAAAATCAAATGTTTCTACATTTTATACAGAAACTAACCAACTAAATAAAGTGAAATGTATCTTATGTGATTTTTTTATCGTTTCCTGGAAGCTCTATATTCTCAGCGACTTTTTTCGGAGGCAGGAAACGTATAGGTACGAAAAAAAATTATTTTAGACAGATAATTTATGCCTGAAATATTTTCTTGTTTCATACTTTTTAAAGCGTGATTTTCCAGTAGTCGGGTTTTAGTTTTTGAACTTACTTAATATGCCAACATACCTATAACTACGAATCGCTCCTTAAATTCGTCCCCGTCTTAAGGGTCTTTCAAACAGGCGCGACACGCGACGCGACACAAAGACACCGCTCGTCGCGCGACGAGCGGTGTCTTTGTGAAAGAGCCTTTAAGCTGAAAACCTTTTGCATAAGTAACTTTGTAATCGCATATTATATTTATTTATATAGGATTACAAAGTTACTTATACAGTTGTCTAATTAAACTGCATTGAATTAGGTATAACAAACCTTTGGGATCTACCTACGATGCCGTAGATAGACATACAAATCCACGTTTTATTAAACTGATGTAGTATCAGTTTCGGGGTACACAAAAAGAAATGAGATTCCATCAAAAACATAACATGTAAAAAAATGAAAGTCTCGCAACGCAGTTCTTCTACCGCAAAAATATGTGAGATCGAATGTAAAATCAAGTCTGTTAATTTATTCAGTACTTATCTATTTGTCATATTTATTTCTTTGATAAATAGAATGACTTGGCAATCGCACACGGCAATGGAATCTACATTCTACATACAACAAAATCTACCGAATATTAGCACTGCGCTTTATTTAATTAGGACTAAGTATTAGATTATTCTTATGTGCATAATGCCGGCCCTGCCAGTTCCTTAAGTGCTAGTTCGTGGACGGTAGAAGAGATCTCAGAACGCTAATTTGATTCAACTGTTTTATTTACACTCACAATACAAAAGATTTTAGCTTTACCGATAAATATACACAGCGAACAATACGCAGCGTCAGCGGCCGATGATCCACAGCATGTTGAGGCCGGCGCGGCCGAGGTGCAGGCGGCGCAGCGCGGGCGGCTCGCCGCGCGCCGCCGCCGCCAGGAACAGCAGCAGCGTGTGCAGCAGGTTGTTGCGGCCGCGCGCCAGCTCCACCGTCTCCGCGCCCAGCACCAGCGCGTAGTGCGGCGGCCGCGCGGCCACGCGGTGCACGGCCAGCGCGCCCGGCCCGCGCGGCGGCGGCGCGGGCGCGGCCGACACGTGCGCGCTGCTGAAGGGCCGCGCGCCGCCCGCCGGCGGCAGCTGCGCGTCCAGGTACGTGGCCAGCAGGTGCAGCACGATCTCCGCGTCCGTCGGCTTGCCCTCGTCCCACTCCGAGCCGCCGCCGTTCCATCGGTAGCCGCTCAGGCAGCCGCCGTGCGCCAGCTCTGCGGGACGTTACGCCGTTCTATGAGATATCGCCCGCCGATCGTTAAAGTTCTCCATCGATACGGCGGAAAAGTTATAGAATCGAGCGACGACCTGTCGACTGTCGAGTCTCGACTGGTGAGACTTGATAAATTATAGAAGACCACACCGTGGCGTACCTCTGATGCGCTGCACGACGTAGCGCTGGTCGGCGAAGGGCTCGAGGTAGGCGAGCAGCGCGGGCAGCGACTGCAGCAAGCCGCTGGCGCCCGCCGCCGCCGCGCCGCGCAGTCGCTCCGCGCTGGCCGCGCCCACGCGCGCCTCCAGCCCGCTCGCCGCCAGTGCCTCGTCCGCCACCTCCAACTCGCGCACCAGCCGCTGCAGGATGGTGACGTGCAGCCACAGACGCAGGTTCAGGTTCCACTGCTCCAGGCGCTGCGGGTCCAGGTGCAGGCGCCGCCACACCTGAGGCGAGCGCGCGGCCGGGGCGTCGTCCGCGCCCGCCGCCGCCGCCGGCGCCGACAGCTGGTAGTGCGCCGCGCCGACGCTCGCACCCGGCGCCCAGTTCGCCGCCGTCGGCTCCGCACGTGCGCGCTCCGTGTGGCCGCGCAGGTAGGCGGCCAGGCTGCGCGCGTCGGCGATGAACTGGTCGGGAGCGGCGCGATCCGCGCGCGGCGACGCGGGCGACGGCGGCGAGGGCGGCGGCGACGTGTCGGCGCGCCACACGCGGCGCGGCGACAGCGACGCGTCGGGTTCGTGAGGTGCGGGTGCCGAGGGCGGGGCGCGCGCGCGCCTGTCCGGCGCGGGACGCGCGCATCGTGGCGCGGCCAGTCGCACGCCGTGCTGCAACACGTTGGCGGCGAGCACGCCGGCCGCACACATCTCTACGTAGTGCAACGCCGACGTGTAGCCCGGACACTTACAGCACCTGCAAGCATGCCATCGTTTGGGTTATTTTTCCACTCTTCACAACGGACAGACCTTTACCACAGATTACCTTTACTATGTTTCTAATAGGACAACAATTTCTATAGCGCACCACAGTGTTTGAAATTAGGCTGAGAATTAGCACTTTTCGACAGTCAAAATTACATAAGACAGTCCCCCAAAACGCCCATCTTCACTAGTGCTTCCTAGTGCTTTAGCTGAGAAGAAGTGGCGCAACAAACTCCCCAGCAGCTCAGCTGTCTATTCAGTTATAAAACTTGATTCCTTATAATATATGATCAAACGAACTTCGACAAGTGAAGTTCGATCGATATTATATTAATCGCTTCATTCGAAGATATAACAACGTAGTTTCTCTAACCTACAAGGCAACTTCGCACTTTTTTAAATTACCCCTTTTTTTTTTTTGTCTGGTGTCTACGGTCAATGTTTCGAATCTCATTTCTTTTAGAGTAAAGTATAGCATAAACTTCGTTATAGGGAAATGGGGTGGGTGGGTGTTATATCTTCGAATGAAGCGATTAATATAATATCGATCGAACTTCACTTGTCGAAGTTCGTTTGATCATATATTATATTGCATCGCTTCATTCTTCAGATATAACATTCACAACGTAGATGTTTAGAGGTGAAGTTTTGCTAATAATAATCCATAAGTTGTTTACTTAATTTGTTTATTTAACATAAGCCTTCGTTTCTTTAATAATTATTGATCAGTAATCTATATATATAAAAATGAATCCCTATTTCCCTTGGTCACGACATCACGCTAAAACGGCTGAACGGATTTGGATGAAATTTGGGATATGGATAGACCTTGACCCGGAGAAGGACATAGCATACTTTTTATCCCGATATTTTTACGGGATCGAGACTTATGCGGGTGAAACCGCGGGGCGCAGCTAGTCTATTATAAATAATACATTGGCAATATTGCAATCTTAATGTAGAATCAACTTTAATCATAATAATATTGTTTAGGTTGATAACCTATACGCCTACAACAACATCAGTTTTTATTTAACTTGGGGTTCGGGGAAAACAAACCGAACTTGCGAAAGAATTTTCTTCGCGTATGGCCCGACAATAATATTTGGCGAATGTTTGAGAAGCGGTCGTCCAGCCAGCCGCCTTTCTGATGGCGTCTATGGACAGGCCAGCGCGATGCGCCGTGGACGTGGCGGCATGGCGCGTGCTATGCGCGCTGAATGTCGTCACGTCCACGCCGCTCGCACACAACACTTGTTTAATCCATCGACTGATTGACTGCTCCGTGGCGCCTCTATGGGGTCGTTTAAACGTCAGGAATAAATTAGGTACGTTCTCAGGTCTAATCTCATTAGTCACTTGAAGGCATTGATATATTGAAGGTAATCTTTTAATGTCGTAGCCGGGCAAATGCTTGGTTTATCTACAAAGTACGGTAGAGATAATATTGGTTGATCTCGGCCAGGTGCCGATGTCTTAATAATGTCAGTGACAATTATTTCGATGCCTCTGGGATTTAATTTTATGTTTGAGGTCTTGATAAGGGAGATCGTTTGAACCGTTTAGTGTACTTTAGTTATTTTCATAGTGTAATGTCGTACGGTATTCTGTTGTGGGGAAATGCCGCCGACATTCAAACTATCTTTGTTTTGCAGAAAAGAGCTGTTCGATCTATTTATAAATTAAGTCCGAGACACTCTCTCAGAGATAAATTTAAGGAGATAAATATAATGACTGTGCCTTCTCAGTATATTTTTGATAATCTTTTATATGCCCATAAAAACAAAAAATTGTTTAAAAAATACAGTGATATCCATAACATAAATACTAGGAACAAACACAAATTTGTTGTACCTACAACAAGGCTCAAGAAAATAGGTAGCTCCTTTAGATGTCAATGTATACGCTTTTATAATAAACTTCCAAGCCACGTACAAGATCTAAGCCTTAATAAATTCAAATCATTTACTAAACGCAAGTTGTGCCAGAAGGCTTTTTATGCCGTTAAAGATTACATTGAGGACAAAAAGGCATGGGATTGAGCTGCTCCAATTTTATAATTTTTTTATGTTTTACTTTCGGAACTTTGTTTTTTTTTTTTGCTAACTTTATAATTATATACACAATGACATGAATATTTACTTTGTGAAGTATAATAATTATTTTTTATTATTGTGAATGTGAGGACTATGTGGGTCATATATATATATATATATATATTTTTTTTTTTTTCTCCGTTACTTTTAATGATCATCTGGCAGTTGTGAGTACTTTATGCGGCCTACCCAAATGTCCTTTCTTTGGTATTGTTTGTCGAATCATTGAGCTCCTTTTAAGTTCTGAGTTGAGCTACACGATTACTGACAAATGCGTGCATGGAATGGACAGGTCCACTCACATCTGTATGGTTCTTTCCTCAAAAGACCATTTCAGACACAAATCTACATGGTCCTCAAATGAAATGCTCTGACCAAGATTATTTCCTGGTTTTTATATACACATTGACATGAATGAATTTTATATACTTTTAAAGTATGATATTATTTAAATTATTGTGAATGTGAAGACTATGTGGGTCATTCCTTTTTCTTTTTGTTTTTAATTTTTTCTCACTTAGTCCTAATTATAGTTTTGAGTAATTTATGCGGCCTACCCAAATGTCCTTTCTTTGGTATTGTTCGTCGAATCGTTGAGCTCCTTAATTCTGAGTTGAGCTGCACGATAACTGACAAATGCGTGCACTGACTGGACAGGCCCTCTCAATCTGTGTGATGCTTTCCTGAAAAGACCACTCCAGACACCAATCTACATGGTCTTCACATGATCTGACCAAGATTATGTCTGGACTTTAAAAGAGACTGTGACCTCTGAGTTTGTTTCGGCCTTTCTTCTCAGAGTAGTCAGTTAGGAAACGCCGACCTCATCTAGTTTTTAAAATATGATTGACGTGTAAAAGTGTTTGTACAAACCTATTTACAGAAATAAAATCATTTATCATTTAACCCTGTGAGCTGTGCAAATAGCTAACAAAATTGCTAATTTCTTAGTGATATTTTCTATTGTGAGGTCTTCATTTGGGAACCAATTAGAGATAAAGTTGAGATAGTTAATTGATTCAGGCGTGACCTTGCGGAAATCCATAATGAAATGATGATGTGGATATATTTAGTAACCTTTTCCGCTTAGCTATTTCTAAAGAGTCTTGAAAAGACCCTGGAAGAAATCGACACGTGTTTCACCTCTCAACGAGGCATCCTCAGGATGACGATTAACTTGTCGTGAACTCGTACACGGCGTGTTGGCGGGCGATTAAGCTCAGTCTGCGCTCGGTGCTTGGTGTGGCAACACGCCGTGTACGAGTTCACGACAAGTTAATCGTCATCCTGAGGATGCCTCGTTGAGAGGTGAAACACGTGTCGATTTCTTCCAGGGTCTTTTCAAGACTCTTTAGAAATAGCTAAGCGGAAAAGGTTACTAAATATATCCACATCATCATTTGATAAAGTTGAGTACCACCTGGGGATCCCAAGTACTCATGTACTTGGGTACACACGGTCTCAACTTGTATGCTCCTTTTAGTAACCTTTTTATGCAGTCGTCTGTTCCTACACTATTTCCTAGAAGTAGCGGTAGGGCAGAGCGATGACTATTAATCGTACGATGCTCCCTTATTAAATTGATCGGATAAAAAGGTCATGACCCGTGGAATTGACACCTCAAGCACGCTAATATTATTAATTATACAGAATTCCCACCACAGTTTAAAGGTGACATTATATTGTTGTACAGTGTTTTGAGACAAAGAAGCTAACATTAAGTCGAGAGCGGTTGAAGGCGTCCCTCGTTGCGTGAACGCAAGCCGGAGAGCACCGCGGCACCCAGGGTAAGCGACTTGTAAAGTGGGTGGTGTGTTCTGAAACGGGAAGATAAAAAACCTTTATTTGCTTTCAGAATAACGATTTCGGTAACAAGCATACTCTTTAACTGGGGATACCAAGCTTGTGATGGCCATATGGGAAAAACAAGAATACCTTCGGCTTTGTCTAAAACAATTTTTTCTAAGCATTTCAATATCACAGAAAATGGCGGGAAGGCATAAAAGTGTTTATCGTGCCAGCTTATTGTAAAGGCGTCAATTGTGAGGGCATCGGGGTCTGGTCGCCAAGACACGTAGCTTTCACATTTTGCATTAGTGCGGGAGGCGAATAGGTCTATCTCTGATTGGCCTAATTGTTGTGTTATCGATTGGAATGCCAAATTTGATAATTCCCATTCTGTGTCTATGTTAATTTATCTAGATTGTTCGTCGGCTATAACATTATCACGTGTGTTTATGTAAGAAGCTACTAACGAGATATTTTTCCTCTCGCACCACTGCCGTATTTGAACGATTTATCTCGATCTATTATCGAGATAAATCGTTCAAATGTGGGAATTGTATTCCGCCCATACGATTTATATAACTAATGGCTGTTGTATTATGAATGCGTAATAATATAGCACAGTCAGAATAATTGCGAACGAACCATTTTAATGCTAAAAATACCGCTAAGAGTGCTAGGTAATTGATGTAAAACTTTAATTCTGAATCTTTCCAAGCGCCGTTAATGCGTTCGTTATTGCAACAAGCGCCCCAGCCGGTCCTGGATGCATCTGTGAATATTTCTAATGTGAATGCTTGAGCCCTTATGGAATTGGAAGTTGTGGAAATATTTTTTGACCACCAATTCAGATCTTCCAAAATTATATTAGATAATTTAATTTTTGCATCAAAATTGTTGTTTATTTTTAAGGCCAAGTATTTTTGCCGTTCTAAAATTTTGGTGTAAATCCATCCATATTTTGCTGCGGGACAATCAGCAGTAAGAATTCCAATTAATTGTGCATTGTGCAGCGTGGTAAGCGAAAAAATGTATCTATTAAACTAGCTATATGAGAGCGTTTTTCGTTTGGTAAGGACATCATTAAATTTTATGAGTCATAAATAAATCCTAAATATTTACAAGTCTGTTTTGGTTCTAATGAACTTTTATTGAAATTAATAACGAAACCAAGGGACTCTAATAATTTTAACGTTTCTGTTAAGTTATCACGACATTCAGAATAAGTATCACCAATACATAATACGTCGTCAAGGTACTGAACTGATTTATAACCCCGGCTCCTAAGATGGGACATTACCTCTTTCATAATCTTGGTAAAGGTTCTGGGTGCTATAGATAAGCCATAAAGCATACTATTAAACTCGTACAAAATGTTTTGCGCTTTATCATTCTCGAAATGAAAGCGCAAGTATTTCCGGTGATATTTAGTGATCGGAATTAAAAGATATGCTTCTTTCAAGTCTATGTTAGCCATGTAACCGTTTTGAGGTATTAATTTGGTAACGGTCCATAATCTTCCATTTTAAAATGAAACTTAGAGATAAACTTGTTTAGTGGCTTTAAATTCAAAATGAACCGCTTGTCACCGTTTGGTTTAGAAGTAAGGAATATCTTTGATATGAATTGGTTCTCGGTCGGTGAACATGTTGATATCGCGCCTAAACCAAGTAATTTTTTGATGGCCATATTCATATCGTCTTTATCTGCCGTTGAAAGACAATTACGAGGTGAACAGGTTTGCACCGCAGTTTCAGAAAATGGTATCGAAAAACCCTTACGAATCCATTCGAGAACGATGTCATTGGAAGTTATGTCAAGCCAGTGAGAATAAAAAAGACTTATTCGTCCAGAATGTACCTGTTCTATTGTTGAGGTTGAGCACGCGTTTTGTTCGTGTTCGAGTACCTCGGTTGCGCGGCTGTCTGTGACTTGCGTGCTCTGGCCTCCGCGCCCCCCCCCAGCTCGACAGGTAACGCGAAGGACCTGGCCAGTTTTCCTGATAGCGAGGTCGTGCGACTGCCGATTGAGCTGTCTGTGGGGGTTTTTGAGGCGGCAAGGTCTTTTTTATTTGTAAGCCCTGCCTTTCAATAGCTTTTGAATCTTTTATTTTATCGGATAGTTTTATTCCGAATAGAGTGCTATCCCTTTCATTATCCTTGATAACATTTAGGAATGATCTCTCCAAGCCAGGTGTCACCAATTTGATACGTGCTTCAGTATCCATATGGTGAACATGGGTTAAGAGGCGACAACTGTCACTTAGCATTTTAATGGCTTGAATTTTTTCTTCACCAGTAATGAGAAGAGTCATCGCCCTATTCACGGCTGTAATCCCAGCGCCAAAAAGTTGTTGCGATAACTCCATCTTCTTATCGCGATTTCTTGCCATATCTGTAATAGCTGCCGAAATTTCGGCATTAAGTTTTGGTGCTTGTAAAAGAGCACAGTTGGAGGGGACAAGGTATTCTTTTAATAATTTGTCCTTGGTTTCTTTGGGAAGTCCTTTTTTTAATATGGGCTGCCATCTTTGTGCCAAATTTTCGTGTATGCTTTCCCCAAACTCGGGAGTGTCGTCCGATTGCTCCCCTAATGCTGACAATATTTTGGGGTCAAGTTCATGTGCAATCGAGCGTGCATCGGTTTCTGGTATTTCTGGATCGGGAACCGGTAGCTCGGGAATATCGGTAACCTCTAAGGCTAGTGGATTCACCGGTCCATTTCTGTCCACTTTATCGGCATCTAATAATAACATTATTTATTTTATATGTGTGGGTACTTTGACAGAAATACCTTCGTTCTATCTCTCGGATAGACCCCAGGCTTTGTATAATTTCGCAAATATGTTAAGCTACCTCATGTAAGATATGCTTATTTTTTGCTTTTATGCCCTCGTGTTGACTCACGGCCAACCCCCAGGCTCGCCACGTTCGATTTCGAATCAAGTTTTTTGAGGTTAAAATACCATATTGAAGCACTTATTCACCAAAATTTGTTAATATAACTAGGTAGGTACTTACCGTTATCAGCGTTATTACCGAAGCTCACGTCAGAGTCCGAAGATTCTAAAACTCGCCTCACGCGACGACGTGTTTGTCGTTCCTTCTCTTCGAGTACGAATCTTTTTATTATACCGTTCAATTTTATCTTTAGCACTGCGCTTAGGCATTATTTCTATCTATTACTGACAAACAACTAAATTCAATATTAAAATTCGTTTTTCAAATCGGGGACTGTGTTCGCAGAACTCGTGTTGTCGTTGCCTCGCACGGAAAAGGAATGAGATTCGAAACATTGACCGTAGACACCAGACAAAAAAAAAAAAAAAAGGGGGTAATTTAAAAAAAGTGCGAAGTTGCCTTGTAGGTTAGAGAAACTACGTTGTGAATGTTATATCTGAAGAATGAAGCGATGCAATATAATAGTAGGTATTGCAGTGTTTCACTGCAAAAACAACCTCTTCGCACGAAAATAGGTTGTCTATTTTTTTCTTTTTTCGTGAAATATTTTTTCTGACACCGATTCAAATTTTATTTGATGGAAGAAAAAGATCGAGACTCCAGAGTTAAGCACACACGTATAAAGGAAGATGCGCAAACGACGACCAATGATGGCATCACCCTGCGACAAAGCCTTGAAATCACACCACTTTCAAAGGCACTACAACATAATACTTACTGAAGAACAATGTGACTACTCAGGCCCGAAAGAGCTGAGAGTATACACCGACGGATCGAAGACCGACTCCGGTACCGGAGTTGGAGTCTTCGCACACGATCTCAACATAAATATATCCCGCCCGCTGGGATTATTCAACACCGTCTATCAGGCGGAGTGTGTGGGCATCATACAAGCGGTCCACGCCATAGAAGCCAGGAGAGTTACGGACACTCACATACGTATACTCTCCGATAGCGGCTCAGTTTTCCAATTCTTACGGAAAAAATATATTACTTCAAAGTTAACACTAGAATGTCACAATGCACTATAAGCTGCAACACGGTGACACTACAATGGATAAATGGATGCAGCGGATCACTAGGTAACGACGCAGCTGACGAACTTCTCGAGCGGACCAACAAACGAAATTTACCTGCTATTTTTTTAACTATTTATATTGTTAATTTGTAATTTTAGCGATGGTTGTATTGAGCGTTTAAAAAAATTGTGAATTGGGTTCATCGCGACCAGTTTCAACACGCGTTTTAATACAATATAACGACGCGGAATCGCCAACAATAGCTATTAGGTTGGTGTTGGTTAGGCAGGTGTGTCCTTTTTTTTTTTTTTTTTGGGTGGGAAATCATCATATAACTTCTCCCGCTCTGGGCGGAGCGGGAGGGCGTGTCAGACTCTTACTGACTAAAACCCACCCGTGTTCCTTCGGTTGCCCTGTTGCCGGGGGCCACGATCTCCTGTGTCCTGGGCCACCAGACCAGTGAGCCGTATGTGATAATTGGTCGGATGACTATGGTGTATAACCGGTAGGTGACCTTGGGGCTAATCCCCCAGTTTCTGCCAAGCAGTCGCTTGCACTGCCACAGGGATATGCTAGCTTTTGTACTGATGAAGTTGGTGTGTTTTGCCCAGTTCAGCTGTTTATCCAAAGAGATGCCCAGGTATTTGATTTCAGTTGATAGGCTTAAGTTTGTTCAAAAGAATCGTGGTAGTTGTAGTGTCGTCAATTTTCTCTTTTTTATACACGCTTTAATATTTTTTTACACGCTTTAATATTAGCTTCACTTGTATGTATGTTTGTTTGTAACCGACTCCTTAGGGCGCTATTTTGACCGACTTTAAACGGCCAGATTTCATTCAAATTTTACAGACCTGTCAAAGACCGATGACAATACAATAATTCGATTGAAATATCCGATTATCCTGATTAGATTCGCCAGGATTCATCATTTTTTTCCGCATTACTCTTTAATCGGGCACTCGGCTTAGCCCAACCGCGTAGGTACTCATGGTAGTTACGTCTTGTTCCGTATACATACATAAATGTACCGTCATATCTAATACGCATACTATTATCATTTCATAATATCCATAATATAATGATAACCGTGATTTACAAAGAAGCTTCTTTATATACAACAAAACAAAATATTCAGGACAGAAATCTTAAATTATTTATTTTGCGGAATAATATTTAGTAATAATTAGCATAGCCTAGAATCAACAGTCGATAGTCATTAACTTTAAATAAGATAAACCTTTCGGAGAGGTCACCTGCGGCTGCCTCATCTGAGGAAGGCAGCAGGCGCCCGATTTCCCCACTTCCCAGATATGTTACTGACTTAATAAATTATAGTTTAAAAAACTAAAAAACACGCTTTTATAGAAAATTCAACTAAAAAATCAACCAACCAACAAGTGGTTTAAGCTTCCTGACTCATTGGCCACCATTTATCAGACTTTGCTCATTGACGGTTGCTAGACGGTAAAACAGGGTTGTCAGCTGAAACTGAATTCTTCTCAGTCGACCAACCCAGCAGTAAGTTCATTCAATCACCTCGCACGTTTTGCTAGAGTTCCCAAGTATATCACACCCTCCTGGCGTACCTAAAGAGGTGAAGCACAGTACGATGCACTTTATCAAAACTACCGATGGCCCACCTGTGACAGCGCAACCACATCGCCTTGCCCCACTAAAGCTTTGAGCCGCTCGAAAAGCATTCGATGATTCGCGTAGGCACCGCTCGACCTTCCAGCAGCTTATGGTCCTCCCCGCTACATTTCGCGCTTAAAAAATACGAAACTTATCGTCCGTATGGTGACTACCGCGCACTAAACGCCCGCATATTTCCAGACTGCTATCCTGTCCGCCATATAGGGGATTTCGGCCACAAATTGTCCGGATGCTCAGTTTTCAGTACCCTAGATTTAGTTAAAGCATATCAGCAAATTCCAGTAAATTCTGATGATATTTGTAAAAACACAAACAGCCATAATCACACCTTTTGGACTCTGAATTCCCCTACCTGACTTTTGGCCTCAGAAATGCTGGACAGACATTTCAAAGGTTCATAGATGAAGTTGTGCGGGGATTTAATTTCTGTTTCGCATAAGTCGATAAAAACCTCGTATACTCGAGAGACCCCCAGCAAATGCTGAACACGTACACCAGTATGGAGTGGTCATCAACCCGGCAAAGTGTGTACTTGGGGCAGCCGAGGTAACGTTTTAAGGTTACCATATTAATGCTGCAGGCAGGCACTTTCCCTCCCGAAGACCGTATCCGTACTTTGGTGGATTTTCCTCCCCCTAACACCGTGCAAGGTGTGCGTAGGTTCTTGGGCATGGTTAACTACTACTGCAGATTTTTGCCCGACGCCGCCAAGTATCAGGCTCCCTTAATCGACGCAGTCGCTGCAACTAACAGCAAAGGCCCAAAACCATTTCCATGAACGCCCGAGCTCGAACAATGCTTTGATGACTGCAAGAAGAGCTTAGCTAATGTTACCACTCTGTCGCACCCAAATTTTGAGGCCCCTTTAGATCTTTTTACCGATGCGTCCAGCATGCACGTAGGTGTATGTTTACAGCAAAAAGTCCATGATAACTGGCAATCCCTAGCATATTCCAGCAAAAAGCTAACCGAGAAACAATCTCAATGGCCTGCTTATTATAGAGAACTTCTAGCTGTATACGAGAGCGTTCAACACTTTCAGCACATACTAGAAGTTCAAAACGCTGCTGCGTTTTTAACTTCTAGTATTTTTACTGACCATAAGCCTCTGGTGTATGCCTCCATGCAACGTCGCGACAAACTTCCACCAACACAACTGATCCAACTAACTTTTATCAGCCAATTTACCACCGACATACGATATATTAAGGGCGCCGACAACGTAGTCGCAGATGCTATGTCGCTGGTTGAATCCATTTCATTGGAAGAGGACTACCAAGCCCTTGTAGAGTTGCAAGAGAGAGTCGAGGAACTCAAAAACGCGGGCTCATCTACTTCTTTGAAATTGACAAAAATCGTTGTTCCTGGAAGCAACACTTCCATACTCTGCGACAAGTCGACAGGTGACTTCGCCCATACCTCATCTTACCTTTCTGTCGAGCAGCTTTCGATCGACTACATGGTCTCCGTCACCCAGGCGTGAAAGCAACTTTACGATTGATGGCTGAGCGATACGTATGACCGCATATTAACACCAACTGCCGAAAATGGGCGAAGTCATGCCTAAAGTGCCAACGCAGTAAGGTAACCAGGCAAACATTTGCACCACTGATGTCTTTCCGATTTCATCAAACAGATTCTGTCATGTCCACATTGATATAATAGGACCACTGCCACCTTCAGACAATTTCACATATTGTCTAACTGCGGTTGACAGATTTACGCGTTGGCCTGAAGCGTGGCCTATGACGTCATCATATCACGGCGAAAGGAGTGGCAGACACGCTGGTGACTGGTTGGATATCCCGTTACGGGTTACCAAACACCGTGACGACCGACCAGGGTCGCCAGTTCGAATCCGCCTTGTTTCGGCGCCTTATGAACGTGTGCGCAACAAAGCGGATTCGCACAACCAGTTACCACCCGTGCGCAAATTGCATGGTAGAACGCATGCAACGCCAACTAAAAGCTTCTTTAATGTACCATCCATAAACGTGGAGCAATGCACTTTCACTGGTACTCCTTGGTATGACGACTGCCATCAAAGATGACCTGAATACCTCGTCCGCCGAGCTGGTCTATGCAGAACCTCTCCGACTTCCTGGAGAACTAATCATGCCAGCGAAAGAACCCAGGAGCCCAAACGACATCACAGAGTTGAGGAGCGGGATGGAAATTTTACATCCAATACCAGCCTCACAACACGCTCGACCGTCAACCTTCCTGTTCAAAGATTTGGCGACGTCGACCCATGTTTTACTCCGCGACGACACTGTTCGAGGGCCTCTGTAACCTTCTTACACTGGCCCATACCGCATCCTGTGGAGAAGGGACAAACCCCTTACCTTGGAGATGAAGGGAAGGGAGGCTACGGTCAGCATAGACCGTGTTAAGCCAGCATACCTGGATTCGGAACTGGTTTTCTCACCACCTGTTTCAGTTCCCGTTCCAGTTTCTCCTCCCACACGACCAATTCCCTCCACGCCAACAACTACTCTATCCCCTTCAGGCAGTGTCACCACCAGAGCTGGCAGACGAGTTAAAATTAGGGGTATTCTAGATTTATAGTTTTTTATTTTTATTGTTATTTTTTTCCTCGGCATACCTTGTTTTTCTCCGTAGGGCACCCCCCTACGGAGAAAGTGTGGCAAACCAACTAATTATAATCTATGGTTTCCACTGTTAGATATAACCTGACAACACTAGTTGATCTAGAGCAGTTAGTCTATGTTTCAATGAAAACCAGAGGAATCTGAATGTAAAACCCCGGCTACCTCAATATTATTACTAGACTCCATGTATCGCGTAACTAACAAGTTTATTATCCTATGTTTGTGTATACAATACTTCCGCTATCGTTTGGACACTGTGTTATGTGATACAAATACACACATATTACACTGGATCGAGTTTCATTGAAATAAACAGGGCGCCCATGACGCGTCTAAATGATAATATAAACACAAACATACCTACTTTTCTATCATTTACACAATATCACATCACAAGTGTCTGTATGTAATTAAACAGACTTAGTTCTCTTGGGAGCATCACCTATATCTAAACCACTTTCTCCCATATAAAGCATAAAGGATAGCACATAATCTCGACGAAGTATCGTATTCCAATTTTTTTTGGGGAGTTTTCTCCCACTGTTTTCTTCTTATAACATCTTTGGCAAATACATGGGTCTCCGTATTTTTGCAGTAAACAGCTGCGCAACTGGGCTCAATAATTAATTATGCGTAAAAGAAGTCGCTGCATCATTGCGGTCACGCGCCGACTGAGATTTTCAAACTTATGAAAAATTTGAAAATTCCACTGAGATTTATTTATCGTACTATCAAACGATTCAGGGAAGATTCCAGATTAGAAAATAAACAAAGGAGCGGTCGACCTCGTATTGTTCGGACTCCAGCGGTCATCAAAGCAGTGAAGGCGCGAATCCAATGTAATCCTGTCCGCAAGCAAAAAATGTTGGCTCTGCAGATGGGACTAAGCAAAACTACTGTTGAATGAAGACCTAGGACTGCGTGCTTATAGAAAAAAATAGCACATCTTCTTAACGCACGGCTGAAGAAAATCAGACTCGAAAGAAGCCGGGTTCCGTTTAGTTAAGGCAGTACAGGTCATGCCATTAAAGATGAGACTTGACGCACCACGTGGTTTGACTTGCGCAGTAGACGATTTATGGGTCTCTTTAGCGGTATGAGGTCCCCGCTGGGGCGTCATCGGGGCTGGGGAAAGAGCGGCGGGAGGCGCGGTCAAGTCTCATCTTTAAGGCGGGGTTACCCGTATAAACGACGTTTTCTATTGTCTTTTATTCGTAGATAACACGGAATAAAATTTTGAAAAAAACATGTTACATATTTCACACTTTGATCTAGATATTTCAGCCGTGCGATACACGATTACTTGCACTTTACTGCATCCAATTAAATCGCAAAAACATGTCTAAATTATGTTCAAATATTTTTTTTATTTGAGTTATATTAGGCTTTGAATAATAAAACTTATACCATAATAAAGATCGTAAAAAAAGTGATATAAACTGGCCAAAATAATGTGAAATATGAGAATACCAATACCACTAATTCCAAAATCAAGCGTTTTCATCTTTTCATGCGCTCGCCCCGTGCCATTTAGTCCCGAGCGGAACGTGTTGGAGGTCGGACGTGTGCCAATTTTTGCAAGACCGCCACCCCCGCTAAGTTTTATTACCGGCTGAGCCAAAAAACATATTGTAAATTATAATAGGTAACTAGGATTAGGATATCTGGATAAGCAATTGGGTTAGGTATTAGGATAGGTAATTATAATAGTTAAAAATTTTAATAGTTGTAAATAGTTAGTTTTTATTAGATACTTTTAGTTATATTTTTTTAAACAAAATGGGCAAAACTAAAAAAAATAAATAGTTGTCATCGCTGGGTCTACGAAGGCTGAATAAACAAAAAAGGTAATTGAAAATATTATTATACACTACATTATATAAAGGTATTATATTTTACTTTACTAACGAATAGATTTACAAAACGCAAATATGTGTGTAAATCAGTTGAATTTCAACCCTATGACAGTATGAATAAAGACGCCACGCGCGCAAAAATTATAATGGTATATTTTTCTCGCTGGATAGATTTACCAACCGCATCAAGGTGTGTAAATAGGTGAATTTGAAACCTATATCGCAGTGCATAAGGCCGCCACGCGCACTAATGTTGTAATGGTTTACTATTTTCAAATGTCAAATAGGTAGTTAGTTCATCCCGCGCTGAGTTGGTCCGGGTGGTTTTTATAATGTTTATTAGCGTAGGTAGCTACTGTACAGTCGACCACACGTCGCGCGTCTGTGGTAAGTGATAAATAACACTATAATCTTGAGCTGGCCCAACGTCCGGAGTTTCATTAGAATAAGAGACCAGTTTACACTGGTTTTGTGTACGTGTTTACGCGACTCGCAGGACAAACTGCATAAACGAAGTTGATAGGTACCGAGCGCCTGCGTAATATTTCAACAAGGTTACAAAGTCCTAATAAAATCTCAATATGTATAATAAGAGCCTTTGCCTAGTCTTATAATATTTGTTATTTACTGCTGATATGTCCGGTTTCACTTATCGTACATCTAAATAGGTAAATGCCTAAATAAAAGCGCGTATTTCCTACGTGAGAGTTGAAAATTCAACAGTGCAATAATATTTAGGCGTTCATTTAGAAGTAAGCTATGTATCCCACAGCCACCACAACACAACAAATAATAATATTTACACTTTTTTACACTCGTGCCATAGTGTAGAAATGTACAGTATGACCATTTCCTACAAAAATATTATTTATTATTTTCGGTAACGTTTAGGCACAAGCTCGTTTATGCACAGTACACTATTTACTAAAAAAAGAAAAAAAAAAAAAGAAAAAAAAAAAAAAAAAAAAAAAAAAAGAAAAAAAAAAAAAAAAAAAAAAAAAAAAAAAAAAAACAACCAAACCAACCAAAACCAACCAACCAAAACCAACCAAACCAACACCAACCAACAACCAATACCAACCAACACCAATACCTACCTAATCTATCTATAACCTTCAAAAATACATAATAGAAAAATAAAATAAAATAAACTTATATTAATCAATTCAAGTTGATCCACTGCATTGCTCTGTTATGTGACCCAACTTACTACCTACGCGAGGTCGTGAACTCATGAGCGGTGCGCTTGGCGCTCGCGTTTCCCGCGCATCGTAATATGTTACGTATCGCTACTCGTTGCGGGGGCTGGGGTAAGCGTTATATGCCTACTGCGCTCGGGCTCGGCCCGCCTTAATGGCACGACCTGTACACGGGAAAAAAATACCGCGAAATACTTTTTTTAGGACGAAAAAATTTTTAATGTTGAGGAGACTTTCAACAAACAAAATGATAAAGTGTATGCACACTTTAGTGAAGAAGCGAGCAGACGTGTGCCACGTGTTCAGCGCGGTCATCACCCTTCGGCATTCATGGTTTGGCTTGGGGTGTCCTATTTGGGTCCAACGGAGGTGTTTTTTTTGTGAAAAATGAGTGAAAACCAGTGCCCTCGTATATCAAAACACATTCCTAACAAACATTGTGGAACCTCTTTCACAAACAATGTTTGAAAACAGGCACTGGGTATTCCAGCAGGATTTTGCGCCGGCTCATAAAGCGAAAAGTACCTAAATCTGGCTTACGACCCATAGACTTGAATCCCTTGGATTACAAAATATGGCAGCACTTAGAGGAGGTCTGCGCGAAACCTCATCGCAACCTGGAGTCACTTAAAGCATCCCTGATTAAAGCAGTAGCTGATATTGACATGAACGTCGTGTGTGCTTCGATTGATGACTGGTCTTGCAGATTGAAGGCTTGTATCGAAGCAAGAGGAGGACATTTCGAATAATTTTAATGTGGTTTAAATCTGTATTTTATACCCTTTCATTTGATATATAAATGGTTGTAGTTCATAAATCATTGTGTCATTTATTTAACTTTCCATATGTGACAAAATTTATGACTAGACATACAATAAGAAGATGCCAATAAACAAAAAAGAAGAACATGGAGTGACATTATGATATACTTTAAATCAAATGTACAAGGTGTGGTGTGCGTCTCAAGGTTCCACCAAATGGGAGTGTAGCTCAGCATGTGTCAAGCAAATATACCTGATATTCTGCTGGATCCCTGCAGTGACATACAGACGTCGAGAAGAAGACATAAATTGTTGATCTATAATTGTAGTGTTGTGACAAAAGTGTAATGCATGCAATGAAATTATGTCAGGATAAGTACCCACCATTTAAATGATGTACCTATTCTACAGCAAAGTTTTGCATTGGGAAATGTTCTTGTTCGTAAATGTGTTGATTGTGTTTTGATTACTTGTTTATTTATATTGTCATATGTATAATGTTTAAATGAATAATCGTAGTGGCGTAGGTGCAAATAAAATAAGCGATTTGGCTAATATAAAATAATAATGTTTAAATAAATATAGGTAATTATAACCATTATCCAACAAAAGATCCCCAGCTATTCAATTACAAGTACCCCCTTAATTGTTCACAGGTTTGCAATCACGAGTTACGCTAAATAAACAGATTGACTCGGGAAGAACATGACAGCCAGTTATATAATGGACATGTATGGACGAAATATCAAGTGAAAAGTTAACATACAGATAGACAGGCAGAGTTACTTTCTCATTCATCACATTAGTATTGAAGCTGTTGCTTGCAACTACATCTGCATGTATTATTTTCAATACAATTATCCAGGAAGCTATGTCCTGCTCCAGGTCCCAGGCTACCTATCTATTGATAATTTCATAACAATTGGTAGTGGTTTCAGCATGAAATGTAACAGAGTCAGCACTGTCAACAGTGGTGTACTTAGCGAGGTGTAGTTTGATTGTAGTGTCATTGTCAAAGTGTGCGTGTGAGCGTATAGCACAGAGCGGAGGTTTAGTTTTGGTATGCTTCACTGTATTGTTTGCAACACTCTGTCTTGGTTTTTTTATTTGTTCTGAGCCTTTCACAAAGTAATTCTGTCTGTTACAGACGGACAGAATAAATGACGTCCGCATTTGTAATATTAGTATGGATATGGACTAATACCAAGCTTAGTGACAATGATTTTTACTTACAAGTCGTACGCGAACAACAAAAATAACACTATGTTGACGACGATCCATTTGAGCGAGCTTGATCGCTTCTTATTCGCATAATTAATATCAATCGTGTGTTGCACTAGACTAGAGTTGGGACTCGGAGACCTAGAATATATAATACATTGGTAAATAACAACATTTTAAAAAAGTAAATAATGCGCTTGCCTGCATGCCTTTGCAAGAAATAAACAAATGATAGACTGATTACTTACATATCGTTGTTAAATTGAAGATATTTACTCAAAAACACCCTGAGAATAGAATACGTATTTTACATATAACATAACTTTAATTCAAATTGTTATTATCAAAAAGAAAAGTAAAGTAACAACAATAACATAACCTAGACAATTAACATCAGTCACTAAACTATTAGTAATCTGTGCACTGAACCACAGACTTGATAGACAGAATAGGCTTGCAGAAAAAATATTGATATATTAATATTTTTTATTCGATGTATCGATATTTTTAGTCCATATTTATTATTTCGATATACAGGTGATTTGTAAATTGACGTATTCCTTCCAAGACGTGATAGTATGACCCATTTGTAACAATTAAGCACCCTATAAAGCCTAGGCGAAAATTCATGGGATTCGAGAAAACCCAATTTTTGTTATTTTGTAAAATTTCCGTTTTTTAGTTTTTTTTTAGAATTTGTCACTAAATATTACTTTTCTCTAAACTCTCAAATTGAATGGCCTTCATTGCTTTTCCATGGGATACCTAATACTTTAATAAACCTTTCAATGTAACCAAATTTTTTGAAACATCAAACAATTAAAAGTTAAAGGAAGAAGTTTATTAACCATTTTCAAAAAACATTTAAATACCTACATGAACTTTGACACCAGTTATCTCAAAATTTTACTAGGGCATTAAGCGTACAAATTACGGAGTAGACATCTTCATTTAATCAGCTACCTATCGAGGTACAAATGTAAAAAAAATATTTAGAGGTGCCGATGAAACAGTCGATAGTGCTGGCAAAGGTCAAATTAGCTCATTGTTGAAATACTTAAAAATTGTGAGATAATCAAATTCAAAATATTTTCATTTCACTTAGACCTACATGGGCACTTAAACGTCAGAAGCTAGGAGCATGGTTCCAATTGGTCGTTTCCTATGGAGAAGTGCCGGCAAGAAACTCCACGGTTACTCTTTTAAAAATAATTGGCTTTTACAATTCTTTCAAATAACAGTGTGACTAGGTATGGGAGGACAGTGTAGGTATTTCAATAAGTACCAGGTACTTTATAAAATGGTCAACAAATCTACAGTGCACTAAACCTACAGCATTCGTGCATTCACAAAATAGAAAAGAATCTATACAAAAGATATTTACTCGTAAATTAATAAAAATAAAAACCTATTTTAATTAAACGTAATTTCATTATTGCTATTACAACTGTAATAAATCTGAATAATTATCATGTGCACAAAAGCCACTAATAGTTGAAGATAACTCGTAGTTATATAATGTCAAATAATAGAATGAATATGTCAAGGACGAATGTAATTTTTTTTTTTTTAAATAAACACGTTAATTTTGGGAGCAGTTAAGAGACTCTTACATAATTATGCAGTTTATGAGATACTAGGGAAGCCACATGTACAGAAAGAATTATTGCCAAACTTCCTTGTCTTTAACGTAGTCTTGCTTTCTTGATAAGGATACGTTTGATGTGGGTTTTGAACTTCCCATCGCTAAGTTCTGTAACAGACTTTGGCAACTTGTTATAAAAGCGGATACTGTTTATATGAAATGACTTGCTTGTTTTAGTTAATCTAAATTTGGGTATTACAATTTCATGTCTACTACGTGTATTTATACTATGGAAATCGCTTATATTATGGAATCGAATTAATTAACTTATTTATGCCATCCCACTTCTTCCTAACCTCCCAGTAATCCAACAGATGGCAAGCAATCAGGTTGACATGACCAGAATACAAGTCTCGGAACAGCATTTGAGTTTTTAACATAATTCACAGTCTACTCGCTGGTCACGGTTCACTTGTCGCTTAGTTCGCGTGTGTTTTTAATGCTCGTGTACCTTCAGTAGAGGCACGGTAATATTATAATATTACCGTGGTAGAGGTACTAAGGCAAATAACCAATGACTTTAGTCATTGCAAATAACAATACATGCAGCAAGTTACCAACACAGAAAAATAATAAGGTAGAGGTGCCCATTTTAAACAAAACTTTTTAATAACAAATAGCAATCAGGTTCAGGTTTGAAATTATTTCAACAATTGCAAATTCTACCTTTTTCCGCAGTATCGACTATGGACCCCAATTATTTTTTTGTTTACCGTTTTCGATGTTGTTTCAAATAAATAGCAATGAAGAAGAAGGCCTTTCAATTTCATATTTTCAAGAATTCATAATTTATGTTGCATTCTGGGATTTTTCTTAAAATAAGGCTAGGCCATGATAAACAAAGGATTTTTTTTAAAGCCTTAAATGTCGGCGTATGTCAAACTATTAGAGTATGTACGTGCGCTGTATGTTTAAACAAAATGATTAATAGTTTTGTTTATGTGTACATGCAAACTAAGCGACAACTGAACCGTGACCAGCGAGTAGACCAAGAGTCATGTTAAAAACCCAAAAACCGCTCCGTGATTTGTTATCTGGTCATGACAACTTGATTGCCTGCCGTGTGTTGGATTGCTGGGAGGTTAGGGAGTAGTGGGATGGCATAAACCAACTAATCACTTCGATTATCTCACAATTTTTATTGATTCTCCGTAATTCGGACGCTTAATGCTTTAATAATAATAATTATTATTTATTTATTTCTCAGTTTATGGTACATTTTAGTAAAATTTCGAGATAACTGGTGTCAAAGTTCATATGCTTAGCTGATTTTTGAAAATGGTTAGTAAATTTCTGCCTTTAACTTTTACCTGTTTGAAGTTTTAGAAAATTTGGTTACATCGAAAGGTTTATTAAAATATAAGGTAAAGAAAAGAAGAGAAAAGTGATATTTAGTGACGAATTCTGGATTTTTTCAAAATAACATAAAAATAGGGTTTTCTCGATTCCCATGAATTTTCGCCTGAGCTAGGGGTACTAAATTTTGCAAATGGGTCACAATATCACGTGCTGGAAGGAATACGTCAAATTACCAGTCACCATGTATTGATATAAAATATCAAGTATTGAAAACGTATCATATTCGATATATTTTCAATAGCAACATCGTTGTCGCCACTAAAACCGTTGGGAATCAGAGCCGTAAAAAAAGTAGACTGTCTTTATTATCTTTGGATTTTAAGATTTTCTTTTTTTTCCAAGCAGTCACGTGCTTGGAAAAAAAAGAAAATCTTAACAAGTGAGTGGGCATAAATAAATAGTAAAAAGAAACACAAGTTCATAAAGAAAAGATTTTTTATATTTTCATTTTCCATTTTCAAGGTGATTTTAATTGGTAGGATTTCAAGAAGTATAAAAAATATTGACATAGGTATCGTTTTTTTTTTCAATTTATCAAAATTGATATCGATATTTTTCAAATTCTTTTTTCCATATATTTTTTTAATATCGATACCTACGTTGAATATTCATACTTTTGGCACTTCTTATATCTCTAAGACAGAACAGGGGGATTATGGTTATGTGATGCACAACTCCTATATTCGCTTCCGATCGGGAAAATGATGCTCGACATTCGTTGTCCTTTTTTATTGTTGGAATATACCATTGTATAGTTAAATAGCTTCTGCCCACAACTTCGTTCGCGTGGAAGTCGTAAGACACCACAATATACTATAACAGCTTTTCTCTACATAAAGCTGTTTAATGCATGCCTTTGCCCACGCACAGGCATGCATAAACAACTACGTAGGTACTCTACAGAAACCACCCAAACCAGTTTATATATAAAAAAAAGGAAAATGCTAGATGTTTTGCAATAAATAATATTAATAATAGGATTGTTCTTATAGGAGCATTTGCTTGCATAACTGGCTTGCTAGGTACTCATGTTTTCCAGTCTAACAATGTGCCTTTTAAAATTTTACTACGCAATATTATAAATTTGTTTTTTATAAGGTTGTGTTTGTGTTTACTTGAGTCCTAAAACAGATTTATATCTTCAAAAAGCATGTAACCCCTTTAACTTTTATACTCTTTTTGGGACACCCACCTATGTACATCCTACTTCTTTCTTACACTGCAGACATTTCGATTATTTAAATATTTTTCTTAATACTCAGCCGGCATTGTAAGCTCTTGCATGAACATTCAAGCATTCATGTCTCGCCACAGTCCGTGCCACAGTGCAAAGATTTAGATACAGACTCATTGTTAGGACTGCTATTTGATTGTAAATCAGTATCACTGTCTCTATTTTCACAAACATTGTAGTTGTTGTAAACAGTGATTTCATTTTTAGTACCTAACGAATAATAGGATTCATCTTCACATGATACTTAAAAAAAATTGTAAATCCTGTTATCAGCAATGATTTAAAAGTATTTATGAAACTATGACAATCTGGGTTATTATTCTGTGAATTATATGCCCTAAACCCTTCTAAAAAATAATTCTAGACCATCTAACTTTAAATATAGGGTGCATTCCGTTTACAGTTTGTTCTTCAAACAAGTGCCACAGTTTCTGAAAAATTCTAAAGAGTTACAAGCCAGTTTCATAAACAGTAACTTCCTTGGAATTTTTATCAATAAATTTAATTTCTAGAAATTTTTGGATAGTTGTCGTCAAAATTTATGTCACCATGGACTGTAATTTTGGTCCTTTACTCTTCTTTGAGAATGTGCTGGCTCCATTCACACTCGCAATCAGTTTGTCCAGGAAGGTCACTACTTGGGACATATTTAACTCTCTGATTTGCAATCAGCATATTGTGCTGGAAAATAACATAAATATCATTTCTTTAAGCAATAATAAATTTGATTTTATGTGGCAAACATTTTCGCTGTAAGTTAAGACTAGAAAATATGAATTGTATGTTTTTTAGCCAAGATAAAACTGCCACTGCAATGGCTTACAAGATATAAAAAGAAAAAAAATAATCTTAGAAAGTCTAACTGATTTGTCAGGGATTAATCTAGGTAACTTTATTATAGAGGGAGAGAGAGTGACTAAATACTTACAAAATGAGGAACTGTATGCCAAAGCACTGGCCATAGTGTGACTAAAAACCTGGGCACAATTTCTAACCTGAAAAGATAACACGATAAATTTAAAAAAAAAGTACCATTAGATACTCATAGAAGCATGAAGTAAAGTATCACCTGCCAAACAGTAATGATTCTTTATAATTATAATATGAATAAATAACCTACCTTCATTTTCTTTTTTTTTCTGGTAAACCATGCTCATCAGTACCTAAGCTGGACTGGGACTGCTTATCAGTACCTCATGCTCATCAGTACCTAAGCTGGACTGGACTAAAATGGACTGCTTACATGCTGAATCACGCTTGCTTCATAGCAAGCGTGATTCAGCATGTAAGCAGTCCATTTTATACACATCAACATCAACAATGTCTGACCATCTTGCTATACTCTCAGTTAATTGAATGTTTTTCAAATGATGATGTGGATATATTTAGTAACCTGTTCCTAAGCGTTGTGTTAGCTAAGCGGAACACACATCATTTTATAATGGATTTCCGCAAGGTCACGCCTGAATCAATTAACTATCTGAATGTTTTTCTTCAAAAAGTTATTTGGATCCCCTTAAACAGATGTGGTGGGTCAAATACAATGCTTATTGATAACAGCCAATGTGGATTGTATCATCTGAAATACTTACAAAAAAAAAAATTATAAACAAAATAGTAAATAACATCTTATACTAAGTACCTTACTTCTTTCTATGATCAGGAAGTGATGTCACAAATGTCTCTTTTTGGTAAGGTTGTTACGCATCGGTGTAACAGGAGGATTGCTAGACACGCTTCGGTATAATAGAAGGAATGCTGATGTTAGCTGACACCATTCCTGCGCATCGCGACCGCGGCCGGCACGAGGCGCCGACTCAGCAAGTGCGTCACTACATCGCGCCACCTTTGATTCCGCAAACTCGTAATTAATTATGCATGTAAAATTATATTCATTCTTGGTACATACTTCGACCAATTATCATTACTTTTAAATTGTAATTTTGTTATAATTAAATTTGTCCTAAGTAAATTGGTTTTTTTTGCATCCTCCGGCTCCAGTTCACATAATTGGCGCAGTCGGTAGGATACTCGCGGGCCGGTTCGCGAGCGCGATAACTTTAAGTCATCTTAAGAAACGCGATTCGCGAGTCACCCGGGTGACTTTCAAGCACCAGCAACGAGTATCCGGATCTACAGGAACCTGCAGCCAGAGGTGTATCCAGACATCGATACCGCAGAGGGGACCAATGATGTACATGTGAGTACTCTAGAATTGTTCTTGAGTTGCTTCCTTTCTATTTTGTTACTTTTAAACTTCCAAGATTTTCCATCCCAGGCAATCGCGGAACCCTAGGTTAGATAGAGAGTCGAGGTTAGAGTTATTAGATTCGGTTAGAAGTCTAGATTTTAGTGACGTAGGAAGTTCAGATCAGTTAGAAACTATGTCGAGAGTAGATGAAATATTTAAGGCCTTGCGCATGGTGCCCGAATTCGACGGAAATACAAACGTGCTTACTAGATTCATTAAGTTATGTGATCAATTAGTTGCAACTTACGTATCGCGAGAGCCAGGAAGTGAGTTTACGAATTTAGCTTTAATAAACGGCATTCTTAATAAAGTCACGGGTCCCGCCGCCAGGTTAATTAACACTAACGGTATCCCTGAAAACTGGGCAGGCATTCGTAACGCTCTAGTAAATAACTTTTCGGACCAACGCGATGAGACCTCGCTTTATAACGACATGGCCCTCTTGACCCAAGGGTCCTCCACACCCCAGGAGTATTACGAAACTTGTCAAAATTTATTCGGAACCATTATGACGTATGTAAGCTTGCACGAAACAGTGCAGACTACAATAGAATCCAAACGCACCCTGTACCAAAAGTTAACCCTCCAATCTTATCTAAGGGGCCTTCGCGACCCACTTGGTTGTCGTATTAGATGTATGCGTCCAGAAACAATAGAAAAGGCCTTAGAGTTTGTTCAGGAAGAAATGAACACACTTTACCTGCAACAACGTAATGATCGTATAACGCCGGATAAAAAAACCCATTCACAGTTAACTAACGGTTCATCGAACATGGGCATTCCCGGGTTGCAGCCCGTACCCATGCCTACACCTAGGCCATTTAATTTTCATATACCCGGTCAATCTCGACCAGGTTTTGCAATGCATCCCCAACGCCCTCCACTGCCATGGAGACCTACCATGAATCAGCCTCAACATCTTCAAGGCCCGTCGCGTACGCAGCAAACGTTCGGTGCTCGACCACCGAATTATAACCCACAGAATAACGCATTCAGGTTTCAACCACCCAGAGCGCAAAGTTCAAATGATACACCGAAACCGATGAGCGGCGTGTCACATTTCGTACCGAAACTAATGCCATTCCGTGGTCACGATTGGTCCAGGGGAGGAAATCCACCCCCGTCGAACTATTTTAGAACTAGGGAGATGAATTTTAATGAATGTTACGATTATTTCTATCAGCACGAGCCTTATGATAATCTTGAAGTACACCAGTATGATTACGACGGATACCCCGATTACTATAGCTATCATTACGACCCATCTTTGTTCCAACAGCCAACGCCCTATTTAGATTCAGGTGTAGCCCCCCTAGCACCACCGGTGGAGGCGCCTGCTGCTGCTGAAGCTAATCCCTGTAAAACTGAAAATTTTCAGAAGGATCAAAGTACAAACGAGCGAAAATAGAAGTCAACCTACAGACACAGCGTTATTTGCCTTATATACAAATTTCCGATCCACCGCTAAAATTACTCATTGACACTGGAGCAAATCAATCGTTTATTAACCCTGAAACCATAAAGAGATACTATCCACACTTACCTTGGAATTACGACCCCTTTGAGGTAACTAATGTGCATGCGACTAGCCGCAACGATTACTCTATTAACTTGCCATGCTTTCAGGAATTCAACGATCAAAACTACTTAACATTTTTCATTTACAAGTTTCATGATTTCTTTGATGGGCTCATTGGGTTAGATCTTTTAAATAAATGGGAATCTACAATTGATCTTAAAAATAACAAATTAGTTACAAAAAATGCAGTTAACCCTATAGCCATGTATAACTCACGTAACTGCAACTTATACGAAGACATGATTCCAGCAAAATCCTCCAAATTAGTAAGAGTTCCAGTTAATATAGCAAACGGTGACGCGATAATCCCTGCACAGATTGTTTCAAACTGTAACGTAAACGAATGTATTACTACCGTTCAAAATAATCGCGGTTACTTAGAAGTTTTTAATACAACATCAAATGACTTAATTTTCTCTATGAACGAACCAGTTAAAGCAGAAGTTTTTAATATGGAATGCACGGTTACTAAACCGCCATCGTGCCGCGTTAGAGAGGTTTTGTCCCGGTTACGTACAGAGCACTTAAATGAGGAAGAGCGAATCAACTTAACATCCTTAGTCTCTCAATACGCTGATGTATTTTATATCGAGGGAGAAGCACTTACCTTCACCAATAAAATAAAACACAGCATTCATACCACAGATGAAGTTCCGGTATACACTAAAACTTACCGGTATCCGTTTATACACCGTCAGGAAGTCCGCAGTCAAATATCAAAGATGCTAGAGCAAGGTATCATCCGTCCTTCAGAATCCGCTTGGAGTTCGCCTATTTGGGTGGTTCCAAAAAAACCTGACGCGTCCGGAAAAGTTAAATGGCGAATTGTTGTAGACTTTAGGAAACTAAATGAGAAAACTATAAATGATAAATATCCTATACCCAACATAGCTGATGTTTTAGACAAATTAGGAAACTGCAACTACTTTACAACCCTCGATTTGGCGAGTGGATTTTACCAAGTCGAGATGAACCCCAGCGACATCCCAAAAACCGCTTTCAACGTAGAGCACGGTCACTTTGAGTTCCTACGCATGCCAATGGGACTTAAAAACTCTCCGTCCACGTTCCAGCGAGTCATGGACAATGTCCTTAGGGATCTTCAAAATTCTATTTGCCTGGTCTACCTCGACGATATTATTGTCTTTAGCACCTCATTGCAGGAGCATATTGTTAATCTTGAAAGGGTATTTAAAAGACTAAGAGAATCCAACTTTAAGATACAGATGGATAAGTCTGAATTCTTAAAGTTAGAAACTGCTTATCTTGGTCACATTATTAGCAAAGACGGCATCAAGCCAAATCCCGACAAAATCATAGCTATACAGAAATTCCCTATTCCCAAAACAAGTACGGAAATAAAACGATTTCTAGGACTTATAGGCTATTATCGGAAATTTATTCCAGATTTTGCCAAAATTACCAAACCAATGACGCAGTGCTTAAAAAAGGGTTCTAAGATAAATTATAACGATAGTAACTATATAAGTTGTTTTGAAGAATGTAAAACACTATTGGCTAATGACCCGATACTGCAATATCCAAACTTCGATAAGGACTTCTTACTCACTACGGATGCATCTAACTTTGCCATAGGAGCCATACTTTCACAGGGACCGATAGGATCGGACAAGCCTATAGCTTATGCTTCGCGTACCTTAAACAGCAGCGAGATAAATTACAGTACAATCGAGAAAGAGCTCTTAGCAATAGTTTGGGCAACAAAGTACTTTAGGCCCTATCTGTTTGGTAGAGTATTCAAAATAATTACGGATCATAAACCTCTCCAATGGATAATGAACCTAAAAGAGCCTAATTCAAGGTTAACTCGTTGGAGGCTCAAACTAAGCGAGTATAACTATTCGGTCATCTATAAGCAAGGCAAAAGCAACACGAACGCTGACGCTTTGTCACGTATAGAAATTAATAATGAGGAAGCCAGTTCCATTGTAGTAAATGTGTCCGAAAAACCGAACTCCTCAGCTGACTCAACCACACTGACAGCCCATACTAGTGCTGAACATCCAATACTTGAAATACCCATCTCAGAAGAACCTTTAAATAGATTTAATAGACAGATCTGTTTTACTGTAGTTGGTGATATAAAGAAACGACCAACTGTTTCTAAACCATTCGAGTCCCACACTCGTACGTCTATTCAATTATCAGAAAGTAACCTCGAAGAAGACGTTGCGAACTCAGTAAAAGAATTCATAAACCCCAAAGTCAAAACCGGCATCATAATTCATCCCGCATTGGCTATGTACAGAATAATTCCCATCATCCAAGAAAAGTTCAAAAGCTCCGCGATGAATCTGGTCTTAGTTAAAACCGAACTTGAAAATGTCAAGGAATACCTTCGTCAGCAAGAAATCATTCAAAAATACCACGAAGGTAAAACCAACCACAGAGGTATTGGTGAGTGCCATCTTGCATTGTCACATAAGTACTATTGGCCTAAAATGAAGGACCATATCGCAAAATACATAAACGAATGTAATATTTGTGGCCAGGCCAAATATGACAGAAATCCTATTAGACAAAGACTCTGCGTAGTCCCGCCGCCGACAAAACCTTTTGAGGTCGTTCATTTAGATTTACTAACAATTCAAAGTGAAAAATATCTAACAATTATCGATTCATTTTCTAAATATGCCCAAGCATACCATCTTAGAGATGGTACCGCAGTCAGTGTCATCCAAGCCGTTTTAAAATTTTGCACACATCACGGTGTCCCTTTATCTTTAGTCACAGACCAAGGACCCGAATTCAATAATCAATTATTTAACGAATTTGCGCGAGTCCACAAAATGCAGCACCATAAAACTTTGGCCTACACTCCCAACGATAATGGAATGATTGAACGGTTACATAACACCTTATTAGAACATCTTAGAATACTTAAACTAGAAAATCGCAATGAACCAGTCGTTAATCTTATGTCATACGCTATAATAGCATATAATAGCAGTATACATAGTTTTACAAAGTGCAGACCACTAGATTTAATCACAGGTCATACAGATCCTCGAGATCCTTTAGATTTAGATTTATCTGTGCATTTGCTCCAGCAATATGTGCAAGAGCATAAGAATAAAATGACTAAAGTTTACGAGATTATCAACGAAACATCCCTGCACAAACGAACTGAGTTAATTGAAAGTAGAAATAAAGATAGAGAGCCTGAGAAGGAGTATGAGCCAAACCAGCAGGTATTTGTTAAGAATCCTCTCGCGAGCCGTCAAAAACTTGCCCCGCGTTATACTCATGACACAGTACTCGCCGATCTACCCATACATATATACACGAAAAAGAAGCGCGGTCCTGTCGCCAAATCACGCCTTAAGAGGACACCTAACACTGGCAATTTGTTGCAGGACACTACCATCACTGATGTTCCTGGTCCATCTGACCCGAGCGGAGGACATATCACTTGACCCACTGGATAACGGCCCTGGACTACTACCCTTTAAGCTGGGATCAACGAAAATAATATCACACTATCACTCATTCCTCCTTAACATTAACCTTGCAGACATACAATCAAAAATCGACTTAGTGAAACTACAGTTAACAGAATTCAGTCCCTTAGTTAACAATAAAACATCCACGCTCTTTGAACCCCACCTTAACTACCTTGAAAGCAAACTAGAAAAGATATCCTCACAGTTAGAAAGCTTTGAGCCAAGTCGTAATAAACGTGGTCTCATAGACGGACTAGGTTCAGTCATCAAAAGCATCTCAGGAAATCTAGATTACACAGACGCGTTAAAATATAACGATGCCATCCGAGTTTTACAAGGAAACGAAGATAAACTAAAATCAGAATTTCTAAATCGCGTAAGTCTAACTAAGGAGTGGATGCTTGAATACACTAATGTACTAAACAGGATAGATGACAATCAAAAACTTATCTCCAGCAAAATAAACGCCCTAATAAACCAAGATAATACTAGGCAAGCAGACTTAGTTAGTTATGCTCATTTTGCCCAATACCTTCTTATTTTAAATGATAACGTTGAAACGTTATCTGACGAATTATATAGAATAGAACTTATGTTAGCTTTTATACGTGCATCAAGTACGATGCACTCTATGGTTAGTCTAACTAATCTTAAAACTATGTTAAGTAAATTAAAGTTAATATATTCGAGAGATGAAATTATAGACCTCGACCTTAGAGATTATTATAACGTTCTAAAAGTTGGATCATATTATAGCGATAAAAAAATAGTTATAGTCATAAAGTTTCCGATTGCCTTACCTAGAACCTACACCTTATACAAACTTTCCATAGTACCTAATAAATATAACCTAGCCCTAATGCCTACCTTACCATACATAGCAATTCAGGGACCATATTCTATGTACATAGAGACAGAATGTCCGAAGATTGATCCATGGTACCTCTGCGAGGAGAAGGTCAACTACAAGATTCAAGACAAGCCGGATTGCGTTCAACAACTAATCACGCAACAGAACACTAGCTCATGTACACTAACACCGGTCAGCTTGAACAAAGAAGCCATGGAGAAACTAGATGAGATGCATTACACTCTCAGCTTCCCGATCCCGACAAAAATCCAGACATCCTGCGGACAGGAAGAATTTATGATCGCCCAAGGAAGTTACCTAGCTACCATACCACAAAATTGCTTTATAAAAACTCCCGAATTCACAATCTCAAACATTAACAATCGAATTAAAGGGCACACATTGAAGATAGCACAACTACCCCTCAACCAGAGCGGCATACCGAGAAATGAAGAATCGCTAGTAAAACTGAACTCGATAAATCTCGAAAATCTGCATAGCAGCTACCAGAAGATCTCAGTACAACCTCCAATAAAACTCACCCATACTAACGTTGAGAGTATCTATCATACCACTATACCCGTATACTCACTACTGTTAGGTGCAGGCGTACTCGGAATTATATTCATGTATCGACAATATGCGAGAAAGAAGGCTGGAAAAGCTTGCCCTACACAACCAGAAACCGCCCAAGAAATCTACGCTCAAGTGGAACCCAGAAGAAACATCCAACCAGAGGAAGTTATAATCGACACCAACCATCTAGCAGCAACATTGTCAACTTCGTTCAACAAGTAGCTGCTGTACTTCGGGGGGAGGTGTTACGCATCGGTGTAACAGGAGGATTGCTAGACACGCTTCGGTATAATAGAAGGAATGCTGATGTTAGCTGACACCATTCCTGCGCATCGCGACCGCGGCCGGCACGAGGCGCCGACTCAGCAAGTGCGTCACTACATCGCGCCACCTTTGATTCCGCAAACTCGTAATTAATTATGCATGTAAAATTATATTCATTCTTGGTACATACTTCGACCAATTATCATTACTTTTAAATTGTAATTTTGTTATAATTAAATTTGTCCTAAGTAAATTGGTTTTTTTTGCATCCTCCGGCTCCAGTTCACATAATTAGGTGAGGTATTATTATTAAAAGCAAACAACAACAAATGCATCGAGGTACAGTATGAGGCCGCTAAAGTGGCACATCGAGTTGCGAATATTTTTTACATCACTATGAAGGAGATGTGCGAAATTTATACAACATTTTATTAATCCAGGATAATTGAAATAAAAACAAATTACCAATGTTTTTCTTCTGCAAGTATTTGCACCGTTCTAGTGTCCTGCTGAAGACTTTTCAAGGCTGACTGGAATGCTGAACCTTGGTCTGTTAAACAATTGGAGTGAGACCAGTCTCGCCAACTGCCTCCACAATTATTATTTTAAGTACTTATTGATTTAATTAAGCTCAATCGCTTTTGTAGCACTTTCGATCAGTGGGTCGTCAGAAATAATAAGCTATTGCGTGCTTCCATTTGTATATAGCAGCCATAATAATCATGAAACTAAAATACATTTACATGATCCAAAGTCGTTGGTAAGTTCTGTGGTGTGAGATCAACAAATTCATTAATCTCATCATAAATCTACAAAATTTTAAGTAGGTCCCCCTCACAACAGCTCACCTCGAACCTCAAATAAAATTAATAATATTGTATAGTAAAATTAAAAATATAAGTAACAATATTATCAATTTTGCGACAAAACCATGTTGAAAAAGCTTGTCTAATACTAACTTTTTCAAGTTGGTTTATTTTGACGTTACAGACGTTCAACAGTCGTTTTGCTCAAAAGTCATTTATTCAAACTAAAGTCTGTTTTTTAATTTCGTAGACTAATTTGACATTTCAAGTGGTTGTTGTTTGTTTTTTCAATTTGGAGTTTGACATTTGCACCTGTCAAATTAGTCTACGAGATTAAAAAACAGACTTTAGGCTGAAAATCAGCACTTTTCGAACGTCAAAATTACATAAGACAGTCCCCTAAAACTTCCACCCTTCACCACTTCCTATGTGCCTGTAGCTGGGAAGAAGTGGCGCAACAAACTCCCTAGCAGCACAGCTGTCTGTTCAAGTTAGATTGCTGCTGTCAGATAGCGCGTCATGGTATGAAAACTCTATACAAAAAAAAGGTGAACGGTTTTCGTAAACGTCAACGCAAAAAGCCTGCTGCAGGCCTGCTATTAGGATGTCATAGTACAAAAAAGCAATGCAGTTCAACTTCTGTCCTGCTATAAGAGCTCGTGGTTAGCCCCATGATGTGGAACAGTTCAACAGAACCTAAAAAGGGTACTATTAAAGCTACGGTTTCCTAGAAGAGCGGTGGCCGCACGCTGTGGCGGCTGTCATGAAAATGTCGATAGCGGCAAAGATTTCAATCGTTAGGTTCGCCCTAATGGGTCAAAAGATAGTCGTTTTTTCTTTTTCGTTTTGACACCTTTAACACATAACAACGCAATGACTACACTTTATTTGTCATGGAAATGCCATTTATAAATGTCTGAGCTCATTCTTCTCAGTATGGACACTTTTTCTTGTGACTGTTATTACGGTGAGGGCAAATCTAGTGATTTCAATCTTTGGGGCCGAGCTTTGACTGACCATTGTCAAATACTGGGGTTTTAAAGATTCTGGCGGGAACTTTAAAAAAGAGCGGTTCGGATTTTTTTTTTAAATTTTTATTTTTGTTAAATATTCGCTAGTTTCTTGCTTAAAAGTTAATTAAAACAATAGTGCTAGGTGCGCAAAACTGAAAAATGGTGGGAAATGAGGGGGGCGGGGATAACCCGCCCACCTCACATAAACGTCCTCGGCCTGAGGCCGGAGGCGGAGGGACTGGAATGGACAGCAGTGATGGCGGCGGCGGTGAGCATTCTGACTATCCACCTTACATGAAACCAGACTATGAAAGACTATATCCAGAAAATGCCACTAATGTGGACTTTAAAGTATTCATTGAAGCTTCCAACAATAAGGATAGAATAGGCAATAAGAGCCCTGTCTATCTCAATCACATATTTTCCAGCGAAATAAAAGGGGTGACGGCTATACAACGAATAAACGCAAATAAAATAGCAGTAATATTTAAACAGTATAATACGGCCAATAATTTTATTAATAACAGCGCTTTTCTTAACAAGCATGGCTTGAAAGCATTTATTCCGGCTGCGCAAATAGAAAAAACAGGTATAATTAGATTTGTACCAGCAAACATTTCGAACAAAGAACTATACACCAAACTATCATCAATTTATGAAATAATAGCTATAAGAAGATTCACTAAGAAGATAGGACAGGAGCGAGTACCACTACAAACAGTTAGCATTACTTTTCTATCGAATATTCTTCCAGACAATGTACAATATGATTTGTTTTCATAACGAGTTTTTGAATATGTTCCCCCATTACAGCAATGTTCCCGTTGCTTTAAATTTAACCACTCTGCTAGGGTATGCAATGGCAAACAAAGATGTTCCATTTGCGGAGGTGAGCATTTATATAAAGAATGTGATAGACCAACAGAGATCTGCTGTTGCAATTGCAGCGGGCCTCATCTTGCAATTTCTAGATTATGTCCAATTAAGTTAAATAAAATTTTAGAAAAGAAAAATAAGATTACTTATGCAAGTACTACATTGACGAAACAACACATGAGTGATAATACTGAATTTCCACCTCTACTACCTCCAAAAATGAAACCAACTGACATTGTAAATAACTCTGTAAATAAAGCTGTACATACATCTGTAAATAAGTCTGTAAATAAATCTGTACATACATCTGTAAATAAGTCTGGATTTGTAAACAATACTGTACATAGTGTAAATAAATCTAAAGATGTCCCTCCTAAAGTAGACATCAAAGCCCAAATTGTTGCCAACAATGATGTACTAATGGCCCTAGTACAGACATTGGTGGAACTGGGTAATAAGGGAGATAATACACCTACCACCGTAAATAGTATTAAAGAAATATTACTTAAAAATCTCAAGTAATGGATCCAAGTCACACATTGTCTAAGCTACGTATTGCTCAATATAACATTCAAAGTGCTAATAGTAAAAAACCCTTATTGATTCAATTCTTACAAAACCAAAATATTGACATTTGCTTACTTAACGAAACATGGTTTAGAGACAATAGTTTCAGAATAACTGGATATAATATTTATAATAAAAATTCCAAAAATACTCATAATGGTGTAGCAATACTGATTAAGCCATATTTAAAGTACAAAGTTTTAAACACTAGATTTTATGAAGACATTCAAACAGTTGCTCTGTCCTTATCTACTACACATGGTAGCTTGACTATTCTTTGTGTATACTGTCCTCCTTCTAGTGGACATATACGGATCAATAGATTACATAATATTATTAATGATCTTCCAAAGCCCATATTTGTCAGTGGTGACTTTAATGCACACCACATTGCATTTGGTTGTCTATCGACTAAGAGCAGAGGTCATGATTTATTTAATATAATTGATGACTTGGATTTATGTATTTTAAATGATGGTAGTTCTACAACTGTTAACAACCCGAGACGGAATCCGTCTGCAATTGATGTTAGCTTTACTAGTGCTAACCTCGCATCAATATGCGAATGGTCTGTACATGATGATGCCATGGGTAGCTATCACTACCCAACAATAACAGAGATTTCACTACAAATAGATAAATATCATATTAATCCCCCTGTTGATAGGTTTATATATAAAAAAGCAGATTGGGAAAAATATAAAACTATTTCTAAAACAATATTCAATGATTTAGTCCTAAAATTGCATGATCCTATTTCAACCTATAATGATTTTTGTTCTCGATTGGATACTTTAAAAGATATGACAATTCCTAAACTTAGTAAACCAAATAATTTTAAAAGCAGACCTCCAGCTCCTTGGTGGAATGACATTTGTGAAAAAAGTGTAATTGCCTCTTACAACGCATTAAAACTATATAGAAGTGAACCTATTATGGAGAACTATTTAGATTATAAAAGAAAAGATGCACTTAAAAAAAGAACCATATCGGAACAAAAAAGAATAGGTTGGGATAACTTATGTAACACATTCAATAGAACTACTCCTATAAGTAAGATTTGGAATCTTCTAAAAATGTTTAAGGGTATAAGAGCTGGCAATAAATCATATAAGGATGAGTTTATTTCTCAATTTCTAGATAAATTATCCGACAACAGCAATCTCAATAATGTTAATAATTTAGGCAATATTTTCGAATTAAACAATCATAATCTAAATTCAAAATTTTTGTTAGATTTTTTTACATGGTCTGAATTTAAAATGAGTTTGTTATCTCGGAAAGACACTACACCTGGTTTAGATGATCTCCCCTATTGTACTATTAAAAATTTAGATGAATATGCACAAAAAATGTTTCTTAATATCCTTAATTTACTCTGGCATTGTAAATGTATTCCACAATCGTGGAAAACACAATGTATCATTCCAATACTCAAACCAGATAAACCCTCAGAGCTTGCCAGCTCTTATAGACCAATATCACTGTCTTCATGTCTAGGTAAATTATTTGAAAACATGATTAAAAATCGTTTGGATTGGTATATGGAATCTAACGGCATCATTCCACATGTACAATATGGATTTCGTCGAGGGCGAAGTTGTGCAGACAGCTTCACTTCCTTAATTTCAGACCTGAAACATGCAAAGGATAGAAAGTTGAACACTGTTTGTGTATTTCTAGATGTTCAAGGTGCCTTTGACAGCCTAGATCCGACTATACTTGTACAAGTTATGTCTAGGTTAGGTGTGCCTGGCCAACTATGTAAATGGATATATAATTTTTTGAATAATAGAACACTCTATGTAAGACATAATAATACATTGCAAGGTCCAAAATGTGCATCTAGGGGTACAATGCAGGGTGCTACACTATCTCCTTTGTTATACAATATATACACAAGTGAAATCTGTAAATTTATTAATAATAATGTAGATATTCTGCAATTTGCTGATGATATTGTTTTGTACAGTAGTAATTATAATGTAAAAATTGCAATTGACAATATTAACAGAGCCTTGTCCAAACTATTTCACTATTACAATGATGTGCTACATTTAAAAATTAATCCCTCCAAAAGCAGTGTTATGATATTTGGAAATGAGAACACAAATTTAAAAGTAGTTTATAACGGAGAATCTATAAATCCAGTAAATTCAAAGAAATTTTTAGGCATAGTAATAGACAGGAAATTAACCTTTGAGGAACATATTAAATATATATCAAAGAATGCTCTAAAAGGTTTAAATGTAATTAAATGTCTTGCAGGTGTCTCATGGGGAGCAGACCCGAAAATATTATCAATTTTGTATAAAAGTATAGTTAGAAGTCATTTTGATTATAGTTCACTACACTATTTGCGCTGTAGCATGGTGCGGGTGACAGTTTCAGTAACATTTCGTTTCACTCTTGAAAGTTGCCGCGATTTACAATTTATGACTTAATATTTCAGTTGTACCACATTCGTAATATATTAAATAATTAATAACTGTAGTAAATTAAATTAAACCCAACCAGAATGTTCTAATCAAGAAATAAAATCAAATTGAATGAAAAATTAAGCAAAGTGTTATGCGTATAACGTAACGCCATAGACGTATTTAGTGATGGGATGTACTGCTACGATGGATAGTCGATATTTTTTATAATAAAAAACGTATATTGTGCGTAGGTCAATTTTTATTTTTAAAAGGTCTAATTATACAACAGAACATTTATAGGGTAAGGTTGCTTAAAAGGTTGCTAAAAAAAAATACATGTTATTCGTCTAAACTCATATCAGAGTCAGGAACATCTGAATTGTCACTCAATTCATCATCTGAATCTGTGACGGATATTATTAACGATGACTCAATTATGTTGTCAATATGTATGTCACGATCCCAATCAGACATAATGTCCCTTTTTGTTTTATTCACGACCTTCGACCAGTCTTCAGGTTGAACATTGTTGATGGCCTCTTGTAATAGGGCCAACATCTTATTTGCCGTAAATGGCGGCGAAGTATTATTTCTTGCGGCGTAACCTAAAAATAAACGAACTTATAAAAAAAAGTATTCAAATAATCATCAATCAGCCTAATCTAGTATCTGGTAATGTTTTTAAACTAGGTACATGCTACGATCGGAAAGCTGATTTTTTTATAAAGCTTCAAAATGGGAATTGAAATTAAAAGCATACCTTTTATTTGGGCCCAAATCAGCTCAATAGCGTTATACTGGCAATGGTAGGGTGGTAGTCGAAGGACCTGGTGGCCTTTTTCTTTTGCCATCTCGTCCAGAGCATAGGTAGGAGTTGGTGGCTTATGGCGTCGGACTAAGGCAATAAGCTCCGTCTTTAACATTTTTATATCTGCTGTAACTCCGTTTTCACTCAGCCACTTCACCAACTCGCTTTTGCGGTTGGATTGGTTTGGGGGTTTATTAACTTGCACCGAATGGTAGGGTGCGTTGTCCATTATTATGGTCATAGGCTCTTTTAAATTGTTTAATAGACCTATGAACCAATCTTTAAATTTTTCGTAATTCATCTCCTCATGATACTCCGTAGTTTTTTTTGACTTAAAAGCCAGCAAACAATCAGGGACGAATCCACTTGCTGTACCTGCGTGACAAATAATAAGGCGTTCGCCTTTGCCTTCCGGCACTTTGGTACACGATTGTGCCGTATCGTCGGTCCAACTTTTACCCACTGTGTGGTTGGCGTTTAGCCACGTTTCATCCAAAAAGACAACTTTGCTCCAATCACTTATGTTTTTGGCCTTCCTTAAAAATCTACATCTTGCTAGGGCAATGTCAGTCCTATCCATAATAATCTTTCTTTTGTTAACTTTTTTGTAAACAAAGCCAATATCTTTTATAACTTGCCGTAGCGAAGTAATACCTCCTTTGAACAAGTCAGCTTCTTTTAATGATTTTAGAAGCTTGAGCAATGTGGGTAGCTCCATTCTTCTATAATAATCATAAATATGATTTCTAATAGCAACCTTAGCAAAATCATCCAAATCTGTGATTGGCTTCACCTTGGTCCGCTTTTTGTTGGGTGTCGATAATTTATTTTCAAACATCCCATCTTGGCCAATTTTCTCACGTGTTATACGCGAAACAGTATTGCGGCCAATATCAAGAGCTTCGGCTACTCGTTCTACAATATGATTCAATGGTAACAACGGTCCATTATTTTGTTGTTCTCTTTCAAAGTAGTCTCGGAGGCGAACAACAAGCTCCCTGGCCTGACTACCCAAAACAGTTTTTTTTGTATGCTTAGGCATGGTAATAACAACAAACTCAACAAACTTATAACAAATAACAATTTAACAAAAATGAAAACAAACAATGAAATCGTAATACGTGTCACATTAAGTCACAATATAACGCGCTTGCACTCGTACTCGCACTCACAGCATCGCACGGGTAAACAACATGGCCGCCGCGCCGATGCACCATAGAGCAAAAATGTTGTCACGAAAAAAAAAACATAAACCCGATTTTGATTATTTTATATAAGTACAAAGATAATTATGTAGCCATAAAACATTTATATTGACAAGTTTATACACGTAGCACACACGTAGTTACACTGCACAACTGAATAATACACTAATTTTCATAACAATATTAAAGAGAACTAGATTCACGCTGCGAGTATCGTTAGCGATAAAAATGAATTGCATAACCTCACATCCCTACGTGGTACTGACAAATGTCAACGTCATACGGGCAACTGTCACCCGCACCATGCTACAGCGCAAATAGTGTAGTGTATATAAATAGTACTCATGTAAATAAACTAGATCTATTGCAGAACAGGGCTTTGAGAACAATTTCTGGTGCAATGTGCTCTACTCCCATAAGGGCCATGGAAGTGGAGACTAAAACTATGCCCTTAATTTTGAGACGCATTTTACTAGCAGAGAGATTCTGTCTTAAATTAATTGCTGCAAATAACAGGAAAATAATAAACAAAATTGTACCTTCTGTAAATAGAACTCTTGGGCCTCTAACAACAGGAAAGGATCTCTTGAATGGTAAATCCCCAACATTGTCCAAAATATTGTTAGAAACAGAAAACAGTTTTACTGGTATTAGAAAACAGTGCCGATGGCCATGTTACTCCTTCTCTTATCAGTGTATTTCACATCCCATTAAAGAATTGCAGAATCCCATTAATAATAATTCAGATATGTTACAGTTTTTGGCAGATAATAATAATTATTATGTTATTTACACTGATGGCAGTAAGGGGAGTGATTATGTACGGGCTGCTATATATGATCCAAAAGCTAAATTCTCTCAAAGCTTTACTCTGTACCATACATGTACTATATTCACTGCGGAGGCCTATGCCGTTTATCAGGCATTAATACATATTCGCCAAATTAGCAATTGTAAATACTTTTTGATTGTTTCTGATTCACTGAGTTTGATAAAAGCCTTAACTAACCTTACAGTTTCGTTTAAGTCAAATTATATTCTGTATTTCATCAGAGAAATAATTCATCAATATTATCTTAAGCACATAAAAATTGTATTCCTGTGGGTACCTTCTCACCGAGGTATCTCTGGCAATGAAGTAGTTGATAAAACCGCATATGAAGGTAATAATGCTATTGATGTTAGAAATGCAATGGACATTCCTATGACTGACTTCCTGCAATGCATTAATGAAAATATATGTAAGCTATGGTTAGAAATGTGGAAGAAAGACCAAGTCATCAAAGGAAAGTGGTATGGAAGTATTCAAGAAAGATTACCTGTTAGACCCTGGTACAATAGATTGAAGGAAGCCAGCCGAGACTTTATCACTACGATAAATAGATTGCGCTTTGGCCATAATGCTGCTCCGTCACACCTTGCTAGGCTTGGCATTATTACAAGCAATACATGCCCACATTGTGAATCCCAAGAAGGAACAATGGAACATCTTATTTTTGACTGTCAAAACTTCTTACTTGACAGATTAGTGTTGGCTAGTGAACTTAGTGATGTGAACATTAAGTGCGATTCTTTATCCCGCCCGCCGCCACTTGAAGAGTTATTAAAAGACAAAAATACTTACAAACCGATACATAAATACATTAAAAATACTATTAAAACAATTTAAAAACGAAGTGATAGTGCAGTGTTCGAAAATAAAATAAGATTTGACCTAAAGGTCCAGTAACCAGGTCATAAAATTCCAAAAAAAAAAAAAAACAAATACTGGTGAAAATGACAGATTCTCATGACGACCGTTATAATATATCGGAACCGCTTTACTAGGAAACCAACGTAGTTCTCTATGTAATCTGTGAGGAAACCGTAGCTTTAGACGTGTTCTGTCTGACGTACCCGTACCTGTATTTTTTCTTTCTCAGTTAGTTTTAATGATGATCTAGCAGTTTGAGTACTATAAGTGGCCTACCCAAATATCCTTTCTTTAGTATAGTTCATCGAGTCATTGAGCTACACGATTACTGACAAATGCTTGCACTGACTGGACAGGTTCTTTCAAATTTATGGAAAGAACTTCACTGGTAGTTCTTTCCATAAAAGACTATTTCAGACATTATAATCTACATGGTCCTCATATGGCCTGACCAAGTTTGTCTGGACTCTAAAAGAGACTGCGACCTCTGAGTTTGTGTCAGCCTTTCTTCTCAGAGTATAAAATAAGTAAAAGTATACAGTTACATATCTTATCGATAAAAGAACTAAAACTTACCAGACATAACTTCCTTCTCCCTCAAAATTACGAAAATACTGAAAATATATTAAACAAATTAAATTGAAATAAAATAAAGCCACTCAGGCTCATTCAGCACGCAAACACATACATACGCAAACACACCACACTCAGCACACACATACACAGACTCTTATGTTCATACTCACACGCACGATATTAATGGGGATAAAAACTGCCAATTGCTCACTTCAGATGGCGCTGATCTCTAGTGTCTTATAATTTGACATCTACTCATAATTTTTTTTGTAAACAAGTGACTTCTTTTACGCATAATTAATTATTGAGCCCAGTTGAGCAGCTGTTTACTGTAAAAATATGGGTACCCATATATTTCCCGAAAATTTTATAAGAATAAAACTGTGGGAGAAAGCTATCTGAAAAAAAATTGAAATCCGATTTTTCGTCGAGACGATGTGCTATCCTTTAAGCTTGTTATGGGAGAAAGTGGTTTGAAGGTGGTGCTCCCAAGAAAATTAAGTCTGTTTTCGTTACATACAGGCACTTGTGATGTGATATTATTTAAATTATAGTTAAGTATGTGTTTGTTTATATTATCATATTAGATCAGTGCTAGAAGTGCTATCTCTAAGGTTTTTCCGTCAGGAAGATCATACCCGAGTTGGTTTTCAACTCTAATCAGGTTCTATCGTACACTTCCAGTCTTTAACATAAAACGAACTTAAAGTCAAGAAACACAAAATAACCTATAAATTTTAAATCGTTCATAATTTATTGACGCTTTCACTATAATTATGCTGCTTTTTTACAAGTAGTAGGCGCTTCCCCTGTCCTTAGGTCGTCTTTTAATAGTGCTACACTCCAAGTCTCATACATATATATCTAGTTTTCGTATAATTTGTGATCGACACAAAAGTAAACATAAACACAAAAATGGCGATTTAGAGACGTACAACTGCGCTGCCACCTGTTATGAGCGTTCAATTTTTACCTACCCTACCTACCTACCCTACTTACCTACCCTACCTACCTACCCTACCTACCTACCCTACCTACCTACCTACCCTACCTACCTACCTACCTACCCTACCTACCTACCCTACCTACCTACCCACCCTACCTACCTACCCTACCTACCTACCCTACCTACCTACCCTACCTACCTACCCTACCTACCTACCCTACCTACCTACCCTACCTACCTATCCTACCTACCTACCCTACCTACCTACCCTACCTACCTACCCTACCTACCTACCCTACCTACCTACCCTACCTACCTACCCTACCTACCTACCCTACCTACCTACCCTACCTACCAATCAACCGAGATATCAAAATTCATGCAAGCCTAGTACTTTGTGTTAGGATTTATGGCATATACCGGGATATCATAAATACAAAATTTATAAAAACATTTTTCTTCATATCTTTTTTTTTTTTTGTGAATTTTTCCAATGTTTTAATAGTTATCATCCTATTCCGGAAGAAGACATGTCCAAAAACACAAAAATCATACAAATTGGTCCAGCCGTTCTTGAGTTATAAGTGGTGTAACTAACACGACTTTTTTTTATATATATAGATTGATAGATGAACTTTGGTGATTTCGATTCCCGCACGCAACAAACATTTGTATGACCTACAAGTAGTTGTTAGCCGGGTCTGGCTGTTTGTGTATGTGAGTTTAATTAAATGTTTGTAAACGCACCCACAATACAGGAGAAATTCCTAGTGTGGGGTAACTTAAAAAAAAAATGTAAAATTAAAAATAAGAATGTTGAAATATAATTATAGCTATACATGTAAACTAAGTTATTATTATTACCTGCTCCAACAGCAAGCGCACGTGATTAGGTATAGTACATTTTTTAAATGAAGTGCGCCACACGGATCTAAACTGCGATGCGGCAGCCGTGCTGCTCACGCGCGGCTGTTCTTATAATGTGAAGGTATGTGCTTCTGCCATGCTACTGTCACGCTGCTAACGTCCTAATGTGAAAGTTGCTTTAGGATGTCATTCAGTACAAAAGAGCTACGCAGTTCAACTTCTGTCCTGCTATAAGAGTTCGTGGATAGCTTCCTTGTTGGACGCAGAGCTGTTTGAAATTTGGTCGTAAACTACCATCTACACGGTTGTAAACCACCAAGGTCACCTTTGTCGGGACGCGATTAGCAGCCCTGTGGCAGGCACTTAAGTTATAAAGGCTAATTTAAGGTACAATAATTGTAAATAGGTTTAAGTCTTGAACAAATAAATATTGTTTATTAATCAGTTATGAAACGCTGGCTTTATCTTATTTTTATATGACGTGTAAAAGTGATTCCGATACCCTATTTACAGATTTGACTATTTCATTTCATTTCACTTGTCTCTATCAAGATGGAGGTCTAATTGAATATTTTATACGATTTCGTTTTTTGAGTTCGTTTGTGTGGATGTAGGGGGTTGTGGTTTACTCTAAGCGCTAAGCGTGTGGGAAGCCGACTTTAGTGAAGTGCAAAAATAAATTCAAGGCTGCATTTTGGTAAGTGGCAACATTGGAGTGCTGATTACTTGTGCTGTGCGCTATATCGGCCATTTTCCTTTTTCCACCATTGTTCTACTAGTGTGCAATCAAAGAAGTCGCATTGATCTTCTGAAATTTAGTTTAGAGACCGTGCCTTATCTGTATCTCCATCAAGTCGTCTACTCTGTTTAATACGGTGTGATTTAATTAAGTCACCATGTGGCGACAACTCGTTTTGCCTCTGGCTCTGCTATTTATAGCGCTCGGAGTTCCCTCAAACGCACAAAGTAAGTGTAAAATTTGTATTGCAACTATGTTATAATACGACTAGACTTCGAAATTACTGTTAAAATAGCTGACTCTCATGATGGATAAGATAAGGATTACATGAATTTGGCTTGGTGGCGGGTTGTGGGTCGCGCAACTTTCCTGGCTCTGGGGCCGTGCACAACGCAGGTAGACGATCCCGCCGCAGATAATGGGCGACGGCTGCTTGTATGATGTCACTGAATGAGTAATAAGTTCTTTCGACCTAATTACGTTTAATTAAAACAGTTAAATGGTCAGTGGGTCGTCTTAGGGTCGGATAACGTGCAGCATTGCGGGCGCAGTGCGACATTACGCACGACGTGTTCTTCAAATATTATTTGTATGTAGACCAAGGACAGTCGTCATCGACAATAATTACTGCTTGGATCAATGACTTTATTACAATTCTTAATGACAATATTATATTCTTGGTTGGATCGTCGTAGCGGAATACCCTCGTTCTCCTTTTGGCTAGAAGAGTACCCACTCTGAGTTAGCCTCTATGATGAAACTTAAGTTTATTCAAAAAATTATGTTCATTTACTCTCATCTAGTAGTATGTATTGAAAAGCCCCAGCATAGGTAACATAAATTAAAATTTTATTTCAGGAACTTAATAGTGTGATAGAATTCTATTTGAGTGTAACAGGCACATCATGTCATTAGATAAGAAGCACATTTCATTTAAAACTCCTAATCACAGTAAATGTTAAAATGTTGAGTACACATAGCATTGCTATTAACTGTAGATAACAGTTTACCTGGTCTTTGCGTTGTGTATTTCTCATCTTACCTTTATCAGTTAAATTGAACAAACACACATGTAGCCATACTGTTTCTTAAATCTTAAAACAATTTGCATAGTGTTCATTTAGTAGGCTTTGTAAGTGCAAAGCTAATAACTAGAAGGTCATGAATAACAGTGCTCACAGATCACGTAGCTAGGTCCCATGCAGCATGCAAGTGCTACAGCCCACACACTCCTGCATGTATATAGCAGTGCTTACAGATCACGTAGCTGGGTTCCATGCAGTACAAAGCTACTACAGCCCGCACACTCCTGCGATATCAATGCTCACAGATTATATAGTTAGGTTCCATGCAGTATACAGCTGCTACAGCCCACACACTCCTGCATGTAGATAGCAATGTTCACAGATCACAAAGCTAGGTTCCGTCCAGAAAACAGCTGCTACAGCCCACACACTTCTGCAAGTAGATAAGGTAACATGAGGCTCGTAGTGGTGGCTATTCCACATCTAAACTACATCTGTAATTATTAGTTAGGTACCAGTGTTACTGTTTTCCATGACATGAAAAGCTTTGTAATATTGTGAATAAGTTACAAGAAGATTTTATACATATACCTTATAATTTGAAATAATTCAAAAACATAAACCATCATTGTTGCATTTCCCGAAGAAAAATATAACTGTCTTGTTATCCATGCTGGCATTGATGAAATACCACCTACTAGTAGTCTGGATAGGCAAAAGTCAAATACAGACTTTATATGTCTGTACTAAATAAAAAATATCATGATTTTGTTGTTGGGCAGATTTATAAAATCATGTAAACAGTATAAATGTTTTTGAGTATTCTTTATAAGCAGGCGAAACAAATTGTTAAGGCTCCCAGCCTTAATGTTTTTTATCAGATAGTCGATTACATGTCTGATTTTTGATCAGATAGTTGGATCTGATAATCTGATCTGGATATGAGAAGGCGTTGGAGCCATTATTTTGTGTGAAAATTCAACACACGTCTGATCCTATAGTTGGATAGTTTGCATTGTTCTGATAGCCGGATCAGACTATGTGATGAAAAAATTGGACATGTATTCACAGCCTAAAGCTCAACGTGATTTTATTGCGTCCGTGCGAAGATCTGTTTATACTCATGAAAATGAAAAACTTTTAGGCCAACATAAAAATACGAAAAATCCGCACACAATCATACCAAAATCACAGGCTGAAGATCACTTTCTTTTTGGCCCAATTTGGAAATCTGAAAGTGGACTCTTGACCACGGGGCTCCTATCTGAGATTTTTCAAATATACTTTCAGTGTTCTCTTGTCATGCCGCACCTACTCACTAAAAGTAATTATAGCTTGATTTTTTCTCACTGGATAAAAAATTTCAGATTCTTTAATGTGTTCCAAAAGTATCTGGTGAAAATGTATACTAATGGATCAGAAAACATACTGTTACATACTTGTGAAAGCCAATTCGTATTGCCTTGCAATTCGAGTGCTTTGGATTTGATTATTGGAATACTTAAACACAAAATTCAAATTTTTAATTACTTTTTAAATTGTTTTTCATTTCTCTAAGGATATTTTTTTATTACCGAAATTTTCTTAGATGATTTTTCAGTTACAATGTAAGGGTCCATGCACGAAAAAATACCATTTGTCAATTACTTATCTAATTGTGAGAATGTTTGAAATAATTAAAAGATTAAGTCTGACTACAAAATTACAGATTTCGTGGAGCTAAACCATTTGTGTCAGCACAGATTAGTGTCACTCAGCATCTGTTAATAGTTGCATCACTTTAGCACCCTTGAAAATATGGTATATTTCGCATTTGATTAATTAATGAAGATATTGTACAATCATAAAATTATTATTTTTATTTTGTTTTAAGAATAGATGAAGGCTAATGTCTGATTTTTAAATTTCTTGATATGTATGGTTTGCTAAATAACGAAAAAAAAACTATTTTTTCTGACTGGGTTTTTTTTAAAGTAGTTTTTTTCAACTTTTTTTTTCTGCCAGGTATATTTGTATCAAAGTTGCAAAAGTGGTTCAGCCACCTGCCAGTAGACCGTACAATGATGTTGATGATATTTTTTAATTTTCAAACTCAAAAGTTTCTTGTAACAAAATGATCAGTCTCGCGTCATTATTCGGAAAACTTGTTGCGAATATTGGTGATTTTCCATGAATACTTAATTCACTGATTTGAAAAATCCCTTTGCAGCCACATGAAAAACAAAGAACTCTAATTTCCAAATCAGGATTTTGTTTAAATTCTTTTTTTCATTCTTATAACTAGTGAAACAGAATAGATCAACATCAGTTGATTTCGTGTACGGCCCCTTAATAATATTATTCTAACAATAATTTTTGGAAAAAGTGGTGGGATATAAAGTTAAAACCCCTTTGATCAGGTACTTTTGGAGCAGACCATAGCCGCCACTTGATCAAATATTATGGCCCTATTTTATCAAATGCCCACACAAGCAGCATTACATTTTAGTATCAATTATTTTTAGTGAAAACGAGCATTAGTCTTTTATTAGAATACATTTATTTAACGTGATTTATATCAATCAAATTAACTCAACAACCACTATCAAAATTCTAATCATGATTTATGAAACAATGTGACAGCATGATTGTGTCAGTTTTTTTGCAGTAAATAAAATAAAATACAAGTATACAAATAAAATTACCCCTTTGAAAAAGTTTTAAAAGCATTTATCAATTAAACCATTTACAGACACTTTGAATTGTTAAGGAGTCGGTCAGTCAGAAATATAAAGCTAGTTGCCCATTCCAAAGCGTAGTAATTACCTATGGAGAAGAACGGGCAAGAAACTCCATGGACACTATTTTATATTACATTGTTAAGTACAAAAATTTCAGTCAGGTACGATTATTAAGATTTTCTCACCCCAATGGCCTATGTTTTTATACCTGTTTCATGAAACCCATATGATTCACTTCAACTATTGTAAAAAGTTTGTAAACGTACTGCACGTTTACAAACTTTGTATACATGCGGATGATAATCAGATCTTCACGTAGAATATTATAGACAGAAAGCCCTTATAATAGTTAGTTTAAACACGACTCGATTCGAGGCACCCCGTCACTTGTGTAACGGCAATGGAGAGCGAGGCGACTTTCGCTCGCGTAGTGACGCGTGCCGTGCGCAGACGCAGACGTGACGGTGGAGGAGGGCGCGCCGCTCACGGTGGAGTGTGCGCTGCGCGTGGAGGAGCGCGCCGAGTGGCGGCTGGACGGTGCTGCGCCGCCCGCCGACCTGCGGCCCGCAGGCGAGGCTGCGGCCGCTGGCCGGCTCACAGCACGCCTGCACGCGCCCGCCGCGCGCCCGCAGCACGCCGGCGTGTACACGTGCGCGCGCCAGCCCGCCCAGCGCGTGCGCGTGCACGTGCGCGCCGCCACTGCCGTATCTGCCGCGCCCGGTACTGCACGTAGTGCTCGCATGCCGCTCGACGACCCACTCCAAGCGCTGTATCCGCTGCGGCCGCTCTAAGGCCGTGTCTACGCTAATATGCGATCGTAGTGTTCAATTTATTCGGCGACCCCGAGCGCCTCGTCGTGCCGACAGAGAGCACATTCGGGACTTCAGAACAAATGAGTCGCAAAATAATTGATCGCAACGGTCACGTATTCGTGCCATCATCGCTTATATTAGGACAGCCAGATGCTCCGCACTCCCGTATTTGCTGTAACACTCCTGTAAGCAAGCGCCGACGCGGCGATGCCGAGGCGTCGAACGGTGGTTGCTTTCAGTTTAGTCATTTAGGAAATCAACTTTACGTATTTCCAAATTAAAAAGTTATTGATCTTTAATACACATTAAGTCGTTTTGTATTGAAACAAGAAGAACAGCCAGGCTAAAATTTTATAGTCTGTAACTGCCAACAGAATGATTCCTTTCCGTCCAACACGTACAACTAGGTATGAGCTCTACGGGATTTATGATGAGCCTAATTTTAATAAGACTATAAAAATTGGACGTCTTGGATGGACAGGCCATGTCGTAAGAATGGACGAGACCAGTGCAAACGTATAGAAGCAGATGGACGGAGAAGCTGAGTTCCGCCCAAGCTGAGATGGTTGGACCAAGATTTAAAAACAGTTCGAAATTTGAGAGAAAAAGCCGGAAATAGATCACAATGGATAAAAATACTCGATCTGCACCCTAATTGCGTAATACACAATCAATCACAATCTGAATCATTTTGAAAGAAATTGCTAATCCATTGTTTCCTAAGTTTGAAAAAAAAAAAACTGCTCCTTGAACTTTGAATTGTCAGAATGAAACAGATTAGTCTTAATCATTTACGAAAACGTGTTACGCAATTAGATAGCAGGCAAAGGCCCACCCGCGGCTTTAAAGCATTAGAACACACCCACATCAACAACAACACACACTTGATCTTCATTCATTTTGTGACACATACATCATCGTCGCTGTCACTAATCATATTTCTATCAACAAACAATTTGTTACTGGGCTGTAAATTGCTAAAAACGTAAGAAAATGTGATTTTGGCGGGCTACCTTAGCGCTTTTCCCATAATCAAGGTCCGTATCATAGGGGCAATCTTAAAATCAAAATCTTTCATTAAAATTAGCCTGAGAATCGCTTTTTGAACGTTCATACAGTCCACCGAAACTTGTTCTCTCACCACTTCCTAGTGCTTTAGCTTGGAAGAAGTGGCGCACAAAACACCCCAGCAGCACAACTGTCTGTTAATAGTCCAGTAGAGATACAATATTTTTTCCACAAAACTTTTTATAATTCTAAAGTTTTTTATTTTTGCTGAGTGAATTCATTGCTATGATGTACAAAAATGCTACTGTGGAATAATGGAAAACTGAAAATGTCCTGTAACTTTTTCAATTATTTCTTTAAGTTTATAATTTTGCGCCGAAATATTGGTATTAATATACTTTGCCACCATACAAAAGTTTAGACATATACGTGCTATTTCTATTGCCTTTCCTTGAATAAATAAAATACAATATGGATATTGCGGGGCGCGATGAAGGTACGATATTTCGTGTCTGTCTGACCATTTCGCGGAAAATCCATGCCACAGTATAAAATATTTGCAGTTGATCAACTGAATTAGTTTTTCTTATGTTAGATTTTTACTTAAGTTTACATTTTATGGCACCTACGGTGTAGTGAACTAAATTATTACTTAAGGCCGGGTTATTCGAAATTGACTGTTTTAGAATCAATTTTAAATAGTCAAATTAGTGTATTTACGTCCTGAAAAAAATATATGTCATAATTACATCCTTGTTTGAGGGAAATTAACGGTTAACAACACGATAAATTGTAATTTGCTCGATGAAAAAAAAAATCCTAAACAGGGTCCATTTCAAAACCATTTTACGTCTCATTTCCTAATTCCAGCACAAAATAATGTGAAAATTGCATGTACCATGAGATAATCGTATTTTAGAGGGAATTTAACGGTTGAATTTTTGAATTCAGTAGATTTAAAAAAAAAAAATGTAAATCTGGCTAAATTAGCTCGCGCTTAGAGGCCTGCGGGACGTCATCAAGGTTGGACCTGTGTCAATTTATTTAAAAAAAATGTTTCTCCCACCGTTGAAAAAAATGGCTAGTAAAAAGAACAAAAGGAAGAAGTACTCGGCTTTAGTATCCGAGTTCTTCTACAAAAGAAAGAACTTGACTTCCTTTTGTTCTTATTGCGGAAGATCAGACAAAACATCGAGTAATTATATTACTATTTTAATTCATTATTATTGTTTTCGAAAATGAAAATATTTCTATGCGTTGTTATAACATTTTTTGACATCTGACATTAGTGTTATCATTTTAGATTTAATCGATGAAATTATAGTCAAGTGTGAGTCGTATAAATCTTTGCGATTAGTAAGTAGGTTGTTACATTAAGACGTTTTAGTAAACCGCATAATCAAAAATGTAACCTAAAATGTAATCCTTATTATCTACACACTCGGACGGTGTAATAATACGGGGTGTTTTTTTTTTTCAATAAAACGAGTTCGATTCCTAGCTAGAGAAATTAGTTTTTCAAAAATCGAACGATGCAGTTTTAGTTTTCATCAAAATTGACCTCAAGACTCCTTTAAGTATTTTTAGGAACTCACACTCCGAACCTCAAAAGAAAAAAATAAGTATTTTTAGGAACTCACACTCCGAATCTCAAAAGAAAAAAACGGAACACTTATAGGATCTGACAGACTCGTCTGTCTGTCTGTCCGTCCGTCTGTCACAGCCAATTTGCTCCGAATCTAATGGATCGATTAAGTTGAAATTTGGTACAAATATGTATTTCTGTGACACAAACACGAACGTGTAACGTAAATAAATGAATTTTGAATATATGGGTCACGTTTGGGGGTAAACTTTTTGCTGGAAGGTATTTCACATTGACTTTGTAAAGTACACTATTAAAATAAAATAAAAACTTCTTATTATTATCTAAATGTCATCATGTCTCGTATAAAAATGTTCAAACATTTACATCATACAACAATCATTATTTGTAGAAATGTAACTATATCTTAGTTAGCTAACAATCATTTGGTGTTCATTTTTAGTCATCAAAAAAAATCTGAAACTACACAAGTAACAAAATAAATCAAACTCAAAGCATTTATTTCAATTAAAACATTTACAGGCACTTTTGAATTGTCAAAGAGTCGGTCAGTTAGTCAGAAAGTTGAAGCTAATTGCCCATTCCAAAACGTAGATCTCTATGGAGAAGAACGAGCAAGAAACTCCAAGGACACTCTTTTAAATATAGATATTACAAAATCCTGGGTACATCATTCTTGTTGCTTCTATATGTGAGAACAATATACAAAAAATAAAAGCAATTGAAAATATAAGATTAAAAATAAGCCCTGGCAGATAAGAGATGACCAGTTTCAACTGACGGCGCCCGTTCACGAACATGCCGCGTGGATCAGCACCATCCAGCTCAACCATTTTGTAGGGAACCGAATGATCCAACACACTCGCCACCATCAGTGAGACATTTAAGTGAGCATGACATATTCTCACTCAATCATTATCAAGTATTAATTAAAAAATCTGAAAAACATTGTAAAAAAATGTAAAAGTACTTACACTTTATCTATGAGGTTTTTGTAAATAAACTCAGGTGTTTTTGTTTCGAGTGGCTGTGTTTCAACATAATTCAAAGCATCGTCTTCGCCTTCATTAGTCTGATCAGCGTCAGTCTCAAACTCCAATGTTAGTATTTAGCGGTGAGGTGATTGAGATAGAAGGAACAGCAGAAAAAGTCCGTTGAAACGATGTGAGTCAAATCTAATGATTGTAATACCGTAATCACGGTATTGAGGTTTCACTACCAGTATTGAAAAAGTTCAAAATAAAATCCGTGATTACGGGATCCCGGAATACCGGTATTGAAAGCCTTAAAAGCAACAGACTCAATTTTAATGGTTCTTTGATGAAATTAATGAAAACATAAGCGTTAATTATCCATTTCGTAATGGGGCATTAAAGTTTGTCTTTGTGCAACTGGATGTTAACCCGATTTACAATATTTTGTTTATTAAAAAAAAAAAACTACTAACCCAAAAAAAAACCCTCTAAAATACGTGGTAACTCATGGTACATGCAATATCATATTATTTTGTGCTGTAATTAGGAAATGATTTCGCGCCTTATTCAATGCGTTCGGACCGGAGTGTCACCGCGCCGTACGAATCCGCGCCCTGCAATATACAAATTGTATTTAATTAATTAAAAGAAAGGCATAGCACGTATACTCGTGCAGCATATTACTTAGTTGTTCGAACTTTTGTTGTAAGGTATAACAAAGCCATATAAGGATATAGGCCCACGCACAATGGTCCACCTTACGGACGAAGTGCGGAAACCAATCCCCGTAACATAGAACATAGAAGGATATAGGAAATGATTTGAAAAACTTTTTTTTTATTGAAAGTGTTCGGGTCATTTTTAGTTTTCCAATGTTCCACAGTACCTATCTGTTAGCATTTTCACTAATAAAAAGTGTAGATAGTACTAATAAAGAAACAAAGAATTTTAATTAAAGTGTTATAATTGTTGTAACATGAAATAATAGGAAATACCTACTTTATACCTATTGCATAACGCTAAACTGTTAGCATTTTTGTACATAGTTATGAATTCACTAAAGCTATCCACTCAGCAGTGTAGTGGTGGCCCAGTGGTAACGGCCCCGACTTGCGAGTTGTATGGTCGTAGGTTCGAACTCAGGTAGGCGCTTTAATTTTTGTATTTAATTTCATCACCACTGCTCTCAAAACGGTGAAAGAAAACATCGTGAGGAAACCGGCATGCCCTAGAACTAAAAAATTCGAAGACATGTGACATCTACCAACCCGCGTGGTGGATTACAGCCCATTCCCTCTCACCGAGAGGAGGCATGTGTCCCAGCAGTGGGAACATATTATAAGCTGATTATGATGATCTACTCAGCGAAAATAAAAATCTTTAGAATTATCGAAGGGCATATTCTTCTGGGTACTGGACTATAAGTTAAATATAAGAATTTGATTCTATACAATAGTATGCACAAAACATTTGATTACATTATTTGCCATATTATGTCAGCAGCACGCCTATATTTTTTTTATTTTCTTTTTAAAGAAAACGTCGCCCCACACTAGGAATTACTCCTGTATCGTGGGTGCGTTTCACAAACACTTAAACTCACATACACAAACAGCCAGACCCGGAACAACTACTTGTAGGTCATACAAATATTTGTTCCGTGCGGGGATCGAACCCGCGACACGCAGCGCAGCAGTCAATCGCTTAACCACTGCGCCAACCGTGCCGTCAGACCAAGAAAATAATTGAAAACAACACTCGAGCAGAAAAAAATAAACTTCTGTAACAATATAAAAAATAAAACTTATAAAACTACAACCCAACCACGCCAAAAAGTAATTTAAAAAGGTATTTAAAACAAGACATCACAGACAGTCAAATAAAAAATCCAGAATTGTACGTGTGAGGGCATAAATCGAACAGATTACGTGTAGTTACTGACTATAACTTAAGGAGCTGGCCTTCTTACTTTATTGATGTCGTCGGTTGCGTACGAAAAGCAAGCAAATCACGCGCCGCTAATATCAGTATAGCAACCGCAATGCAATTCTGGATGATACAAAGTGTGTTGCTACGTCGTCGGACCGGTGCGACAAACGCACGCGACCGACATGCGATACCTAACACTTCGGCTTGGCTGTTCTGCGAAGTTCCAAGGAAATCGACTTAATAAATTATCTTTTTCCATACCTTGAAAACAAAAACAAAAATGTTGTGAATTGTAGAACAATATCTAATACCTACAAACAAATATCGATCGGTGGGTCGTCTCGCGGTAGTGGAGCGCACGTCATTTTTCGTTAGCATGTGCTGTTGGCGCCGGAGCGGGGCAGCTTACAGGAGTGCTGGCGCTCGGTAGAGGCCGGGGGCTGTGCGGGATCTAGAGCAGCACTACGATTAGCTATGGGCTCCTTCAGAACTACAGTATTTATTGGTAATTATTGCCCATAAATGCGGAGATCAAGTTTCTAAGTAATACATTATATAAATACGCATCGCGCGGTGTAGAGCGCGTGGTATGCTATGAAGGAGTCCACAGCCGGTGGTGGGCCGCATGCTGGGCACTGGCAGCTGGAACAGAGCCAGTGAGGCCGCCTCACTCTGGCACGAAGACTCGGTGGCCACGCTAACTAGCTTCGCTCTACGTACACGTCCGTAGTTTGAATTATTCGTATATTTACTTGAAGCTATTGATTCTTCTTTCAAACGGTATTTTTTTTTATTTCTGTGTATGTGTCGTTACGTTTAGATATTACAGTAGTTATAACAAAAAGATATTGGCTTATAAGTGGCATATGAACTATTCACATTCAGTACACTATCAACATGTAACTTGCAAATATTCTTATTTTTTAAAGCATTGAAGTAAACACATTTACGTTCAAAAGTAGAAAATAATTAAAGTTGCTGGCGACTTGCGGGCGGGAGTATTTTTCAGAAACTAGTACCAAATTGTACCACTTGTTAAATAAAGTACCGTGGGAAAGTAACTTATTGCAATAGCTTGGCGGGTGTAGTTTTGTGTTGCCAAGATTGCTGGGAAGTTAGATATAAAACATACATGGATATTCAGCACTTAATTGGTACCCCTTTAAACATACCAGTGAGCTGTCAGTCCACCTGATGCTAAGTATCCCTATAGTCAAGTATCGTCGATTTCCTCTACAGGTACAAGAGCTCATGACCAAAACTTACCTCATCGTTTTACGACCAAAACCGTAAGCAATCGTTATTCTGAATCCAAAATCCCTATTTTTAGAAATTTTCCGCGTCTTATCTGACCTAAACGATAGATTTAAGATACCGAAAACACAATTTTCAGACACCAGTAGCGTCACACCGTCACACGTATCCAGGAGGCCATTTGAGAAAATTAAAAACTCGGCCAAGCGCGTGCCGGACCACGCACAATGAAGAGTTCCGTAGATGGAATGAATTTATCCCAAGGACAAACAACAGTGTAGTTGAAAAACGTGTTCTCCCACATACAGAATGTATGGGAGAACATATTTTTCAACTTCAAATGTAAGTTGGTCGATTATTACTCGTTAACTTGTAGAGCCTACTTAGCTGTGATAGTTTTCCCTTTTAATTTCGTTATATATACTACTGCTTCACTTCACTGGTACTCACATTTTTTAACATTGTATACGAGTCCATGTGCAGAAGCATAGTCCTCGCATACTTTCAACATCTCTCAAATGGAACCTGCAGTCGGGCCCAGCAGAAACCATGTCTTCCGCATAGCTGATACAGTTAATATTAACACCACCAACCCGATAACCGACACGACATGAGGTCATTAACGTAAAGGCTGAAGAGCCCGGGAGATGTCAACCCCCCCGTCTCACACCGCAATCCAGCCCATACGCTCCAGACAGTGTAATGTAAGTAACATTATTAGTTTGGTTCGCGCCAATACTGCAAGATTTTACGAACTTCAGCCGGTACATTCCTGTCCCCAAACTTCTTACAGAGCACATCGTATAACACGAGATCGAAGGCCCTGCAAAGCTTAATATTTCGCAAATATCCATTTTGAAAACTATTTTGAAAATAAAACAACAACGAACAACAACAACGAACATCTACATTTGAACATTTACGAACATTTTGTTTTTATTGAACTTTTAAATAACTATTTATTTATTTAATAGTTTTCACAAACTCACAATATTTTTAAACACCTTTCCAACGACTCCCCACACCGTGGGATAGAGGAGAAAAAATAAAATATTCCCACTTTACGTGTAGGGGAGGTAATAATACCAGCCTATCCCACTGCTGGGCAAAGGCTTCTTCTCATACAGAGTGCGCGAGCATTGATCACTACGCTTGCTAAAGATGGGTTGGCGATTTCAGACTTATATTAACTATAAGTCCAGGTTTCCTCACGATGTTTTTCCTTCACCAATGTTAGTAATGTCCAAGATAAACTCAGAACCTAAAAAACCAAACTTAAAACAAACTGTGATTGATCATGTATTACGCCATTAGGGTACTGTACTGCCCACCGAGTCGGGTTCAGAACCGTCTAAATTAACGATTTTATTCGTTTTTGGTTTTAAAACGATGCGACATGGTTGGTCGTGGGCTGTCGTACAATATTATATATTCTTTGTGTCAAACAAATAACATATTTCTACAGATTACCAGATAAATCACTCCATGTACTTACGCGCGTTAACTACCTACTGGCCGCCGGGCCGCACCGGACCCATTTCTCAGTGGGTTATATATATTTCAGTCGACCTAACGTACTTAGTTTCAAATTCTTATAATATGGCTGGTTTTGGTGTATTATGCTGATGGAAGTAGATCCAGCAAGAGAAAGATAAAAACTTATCTTTGGTCAGTTTACGTGCTGATACAGAAATGCGAGTATCTACGTAATTTGTTTTACTATAGTTTTTTAAATAGGTAAATTCCTAAAACTTGCATGTTTCATGTTTTGTATTTTATTGGTGGGTACGTAATTCTAACACGTAATCTGTGCTTCTACTATGCCTCTGAGATAAGAATTGAAAGGTCAATGACCTCCATTTGTCAACTGTCATTTCAAAATTACGTTTAGCAAAAATCTACTTTATGCAAATTAATTTTAAATAATATTTATTATTATCGTTATTATCTTGTTAATGTTATTTTGATATTATTATTGTTTATTTAAAGGCTTGCAAGTGTTAGAAAAGCGTGTATGACGTGCAAATGCTTAAACATTAAAAAGCATTTTATTTTATTTCATAAAGTGTGCTACCTACTGCCATCTTTATCGAAAGATGCAGCCCTGGCAATTCACAATAACCACGTGGCGGCGCCCAGCTACACACACACATACACAGCAAAACTCACTTTAAGCTTGTAAGGTTAGGTACATGTTCATTCGCAGCGTCTAGCGACTCGAAGGTGTAGGCTATTATAGCAGTATCTGTGATATTGTAACATCCCTGTACAAAGGAACGGTTGTAGATGAATTTTTAAATTTCCGTCGAATGAGATTTCTCTGACTTAAGATATGTTGAAAGAGGTACCAAATTCCCAATTAGGTACTAAATAAATATCCATGTATGTTAGTAACTTCCCAGTAATCTTGGCTACATAAAAACACAAAAATACAAATACACCCACCAAGCTGACGTCAGAATGGCGGGTGTATGAAACTATTGCAATAACTAGCGAACCCACGAGGTACTAATTATTTAACAAGTGGTACAATTATGTATTATTTTTTTTAGATACATTTCGACAATTTTTGAAAAATACACCTGCTAACCTGACATTCACGATGCTCAGCAGTGGCATCTCAGTGGTAACAGTACCGCCACAATAGTATCACACTTGGCGCTTCCACTCCACATTATCTGTTTTATTTTTACCGAAATCTAGCTTATGACGTATTGCAGATTCTGTATAAGCCTGTAGTTAAGTCTTAGTATCTATGTAGGTATTATTAATTGTAGTATGTCGTTGATTTATCGCCAGTAGAATTTACCTACTTTATTTAATAAGATAAGGTTGTAGTTATGTTATGTGTAGAGATAATAAGTACCTTTGATTCAAGTAGCATAATGACGTCGTGTAAGAAATAAAACGAGATAGAGACCGTGTGCCAATCAATGCCAACCTAACTTACGTCCTCAACTATTGGTCAAGTGATTGACAGGACGCTTTCTCCTTTCATGTAATGATTTGATTCCAAGTACTTTATCAGTTCCGCGGTAGCGGTAGCAGGCCAGCTCCCCCAGAAACAAAGATATACCTATTGACGATAATTTATTTCATTTCCAACCAAACCGTACAAATATTTTCATTTTTCTCCCGTCGCATATAAAAGGTGGCGCAAAAATAATGTCATAGTGTGAATTGGTTGCCATTTTGTTGAAAATTAAAATAGTTAGGCCCTGTTTTCACGGAAAGATGTAAAGGTGTAAAATTGATGACACTAAGTCGAAAAAATTATATCGGTCAAATGACCATCTCCTGAGTTGATGCACATTTGTGCTCGTTTAACGGCATTTAGAATTAATCTGGCTCCAATTTGGTGATTTCTTATTCAATGTAGGCTATCAAGACTTGCAAGGTCTGTGGTTTGTGTTTGTAAACGCGAGATTTCGAAAAGCCCCAAAGGAAGAAGTCTGTCGCTGTTAGATCACGTTAAATTGACTTCGTCGTATAATTAAAAAACAAACCCGTTGGTCCCGGCTATTATTCGTGGATCTTTAACAGTCATTGCGGGTCGTCAGAAGCCTGAATGTCTGACAACCATTCTTACCAAGGGGTATCGAATTACCCAGTTACTGGGCTGTGGAGTTCAGATAGGCAGTCGCTCCATGTAAAATACTGGTATTCAGCTGCATCTGGTTAGACTGGAAGCCAACTCCAACATAGTTGGGAAAAAAGCGAAACTTAAAAAACTTTTAAACAAAAAATTTTACCAAGAAAAAGAACTGAAAAGTGAAAAATAAATCAAGTAATAAATTTTGAGGCGGCGGCAAACACACATTCAACGAAGATCCTAGGAAAAAGGCTAGGCAAATTGATTTTTCAAAAATAGTCTGCCTATTGGTTAGGTAGTTTACCTTCGTAGGAAAGGTCCTAGGAGTTGCATTTTATTTTTCTAGAATATGCAATGTATCAAAATCTTATTCAAGTCATCCCAAAAATGGGTTTTTAATTAAGATGGGACTTTGGAGCGATAAACGAAAACCGCAACCATTAATATAATGCATAATATTACTCAATGCACTATATAGGAAGGCTTATTGTACCAAAAAGAGATCGGGTTCCAATCGGCACACTAGTCGCTTTATGAAAACACAGTGCGCTGGGACGCACTCTTGTCCCAGCGCGTTGAAAAAACACGCTATTGGATTTTCAACTCTCGTCGCTAAAGCCGAGCGTCGAAAATCTAGTGCACGAAAAAAAATCGCCGCGATTTTATTACGTCCGTGTGAACGTCGGCTTAAGCAGTGTTCAAGTTTTTCTCTTAACCCTTAGTTACTCGCGTGGGGTCTAATAGACCCCAGCGTTCAATCAATCTGTGACATTTCTTGTTGTTTTACAGTTTACCGTCTTTGTTATACAATGTGTCCCAAGGATAAGTGACCGCCCGGCGTTTTTTGAATATTGGTACAAAATTATTAATAATTACATTTATATTTGTGACTTAGCGGCTTGCGGCAATAAAGACCGGTTTTTTTTTACCTGCGTCATTTTTTTGTTTTGTAAGGAGTAACGGTCTGAAGGCCCCTACAAACAGGCGCGACACGCAACGCGACACAAAGGTACGTCGCGTCGCGCGACGAGCGGTGTCTTTGTGTCGCGTCGCGTGTCGCGCCTGTTTGAAAGAGCCTTGATTCAAGAGTTTGTAGTTTGGTGCATGTTTGAAATAGTAACAAACATTGTTCTGAGCTATTGTAGGAAATATCATGTAGTTAATTAATAAATTAAAAAAAAATGTAATATTAAGGGGCATTTTTCCATTTATTTTGAAAAAACTGAAAAGAAGAGTTTTTTTTCTTCGAATTTTAATTTTGTTTTTTATTTAATAAATGTTTTACTACATTTTAGTTATGTTTAATGATTTTAATTGATAAACTATGATGTCGGCTAGCCAGTAAAAAAAAATGGAAAAAGATGAACAAACTTAGGAAATATCGTAAAAAAACTGCAGCACGTCACGCGTCTCTACAAAAAAAAAAAAAACCTAAAAAAAAAACTAAAGCCGCTAAGTCACAAATATAAATGTAATTATTAATAATTTTGTACAAATATTCAAAAAACGCCGGGCGGTCACTTATCCCTGGGACACATTGTATAGTAAAATTATGAAATGTTGTAAATAAAGGGTATTATTTACAACAGTTCCACAGGTAGGCGAAACCGAGTGTGATAATAGTGAGAGAGAAACACATGAGTGTTTTAATACCTAATTATGTACAGTTGCATATCTACACCCATGAAAGGAATCCTCTATAAAAGGTTCTGAAACCATACATGAAAGGAATCCTCTATAAAAGGTTCTGAAACCATAGGGTTTTGAAAAATATTGTTTTCTCGACTTTTCTGGTAATAATTGGTTAGAAATGTCCTTTGCTGCATTACAAATATCTGGTGCCCCCTGGCAATACACAGGCAACTGAAGGAACACGGGTGGATTTTAGTCAAAAGAGTCCGACACACCCTCCCGCTCCGCCCAGAGCGAGAGAAGTTATTTAATAATTTTCCACCCAAAAAATAATAGTTTAAAAAACTAAAAAACGCGCTTTATATGGAAAACCAAACTAAAAAATAGCAAATAACTTTTAATAAATTTGAATTGAAAAACATTTTCAATAAATTATGAAAAACATTTTTTTCTTATTTACACTATTATTCATTTACATTTATTAGATTTTTTTACACTGTTCTTAATTCAAATTTATTAAAAATTATTTTCTATTTTTTAGTTTGGTTTTCCATATAAAGCGCGTTTTTTGTTTTTTAAACTATTATTTATTTTCTTCTTTTTAGTTTGGTTTATTTATAAAAGCGTGTGAAGAACTACAGTAATCAATAATTTCAATATCCTGCTATGAAAATCAATGATTTTCAATAAATTCAGGAAGTCATTGATGAAGTCAGTAAATTATCCGAGAAATGAGGGATTCGGGCGTCTGCTGCCTCCCTTAGATAAGATAGCCGTTTCTCAGGTTCCCTCCGAAAATTTCATCTTAATCAGAGTCGGTAACTTATCCGAGAAATAGGTGATCGGTGCGCATGGTAGTTTCCCTTCTTGGTCTTGACGCAAACAAGTTACACTGCCATGTCAACTTCTTAGCGGTTATTTTGTTGAATTGAAAATTCTCTTTGGTATTCGGAAATTGGTTAATATTAGAGAAATCGGCTAAAGATAATGGTTGGGAATTAATTTTAACATCAATTCCTGCCTTATCGACTATAGATAAAAATTATATAAATCGACAAAAACCTTTCTTTGCTAATTGAATAATGTAATAATTTTATCAAATTAGTGTTTTGTCATCGGTCCTCGATAAATCTACAAAGTTTAAATGAAACGTGGCCGTTTAAAGTGGGTCAAAATCGCGCCCTAAGGAGTCCGTAACAAACATACAAACAAACATACAAGTGAAGCGTGTAAAAAATGTTAAATCAAAACTTAGTCAAAATTTAATGAATTTTATTTTCTATTTTTTAGTTAAATTTTCTATAAAAGCGTGTTTTTTAAACTCAAACTCAAACTCAAATTAAACTATAATTTATTAAGTCAGTAACATATCTGGGAAGTGGGGAAATCGGGCGCCTGCTGCCTTCCTCAGATGAGGCAGCCGCAGGTGACCTCTCCGAAAGGTTCATCTTATTTAAAGTTAATGACTTTATCGACTGTAGATTCTAGGCTAAGCTAATTATTACTAAATATTATTCCGCAAAATAAATAATTTGAGATTTCTGTCCTGAATATTTTGTTTTGTTGTATATAAGAAGCTTCTTTGTAAATCACGGTTATCATTATATTATGGATATTATGAAATGATAATAGTATGCGTATTAGATATGTCGGTACATTTATATATGTATACGGAACAAAACCATGAGTCAACAAAGCAACTACCATGAGTCCCTACGCGGTTGTGCTAAGCCGAGTGCCCGATTAAAGAGTAATGCGGAAAAAAATTGATTGTCATCGGTCTTTGACAGGTGTGCAAAATTTGAATGAAATCTGGCCGTTTAAAGTGGGTCAAAATAGCGCCCTAAGGAGTCGGTTACAAACAAACATACATACAAGTGAAGCTAATATTAAAGCGTGTAAAAAGCTTGTAAAAAAGGTGTAAGTATAAATAAATAGACAGACTTTAAGTAATTGACTTTTGTATTTATCGTTTACTGATATTGTTTTCTAATGGTTTGTTTTTACACTTGTCTTGTGAATTACATAATTCATTTCTATGTACCTAATGTATGCCACCAAGGTTAATCACTTATTAAGCCCAACATGCTGAGAAGAATATTATTGAAGCATTGTACTGTTGAGAAAATAAAACCGCAACTACTGATGTGATAACGTCTTCACTAAATTGATGAAATTGGCAACCCTGTACGGCTCAGTCCCAAAATGACCACTTCTTAAAATGCCTCCTGGACGCAAAATGTCAATTTCTCAGAATGTCTCTTACTCAAAATGTCCCTTTTTCCAATACACATTCAATCCTTCATAACAGTAAAAAATTAGTCAAGTGCATTTGTAACATAATAATCTTTTATTCAGTTGTTTTGTATGTTAAGCGATTATTCCCGCCAATTATGAATTGATTTTGATGATTTTTTTTTGTTTGGTAGGTCTTATATAAATTTTTTTCAGAGGTGGTCTATATAATTTTTTATTAACTTTTCTTGGGTATTATTGAGTTAGCTTCAATAATACGTATCTTTCCCCACGAATATGTGTGGGGTAAGTAGGTACCACAACTAAACAGAGAAAAATGAAATGATTTTTGCATAAAACAAAAATATCGGACTTAAAAAAAAAACCACTGCAAAGTAAAAAATTACTTTAATTTCGAAAGTCGGTGGCAAAAACGAAAATTCAAAACCAAAGACCGAAATTGCCGAAATTAGTTATTTTTTGACTTTTTATACGATCATTTCGTTGTCTGTCTGTCAGTTTGTCTAGACGTTTCTTAGGGTACTGTACCTCGAAAGGAAAAAAACTGATCCCTTACAGGATCACTCCAGTGTCTGTCTGTCTGTTTGTCCGTCTGTCTAGCACAGCCAATTTGCTCCGAATCTAATGGACCGATTAAGTTGAAATTTGGTACACATGTATTTCTGTGACCCAAACACGGACGTGTAACGTAAATAAATAAGAAAAAAAAAAAGAAATGTTTGGCAAACTATACCTTGTGACATATCAAATGAAGGGGCTTGTCTCAAATATTTATTTTAAAATAAATTCAAAGATATTTAAGAAAATAGATGAAAATTGGGGTACACTACATAAATACGAAAAAAAATATTCCGTCACACAAATACGAATTTCAAAATACCGATTTTCATGATTCCCAATGATTCAAAATTCCTAATATAACGTGTGCGTTACTCCAGCGGAATGTTGTCGCTTTTCAGGATTTTGGCTCGACAGATAATTAGTACCCCATCTCGTGTAAATGTGCCCGAAATTTAGAATTTGTGCGTCCAGCCGATCCAAAGATATTCACGAAAAACAGATTCCGCTGGAGTAACGTTACCCCAGCGGCATGATTTTTAACCGGTGGTCGTAGCTGAGCACAAACTAGCTACTTAGATAGATTGAATTTGTGCCTAATTGTGCCCAAAAAATGAAATTTGTGCGTCTTGAGGTTTCAGAGTTATTCAAGATGCCGCTGGGGTAACGTTTAGCAAATTGCTGTACCTCTCAAACGGCATGACATACAACTACGATTTTTTTTACTACGGTGGGTCTTAATTTGTGCTTATGCTGTGCACTTTTATTTTTTCTATAATCTACACCGTTGGAAGAAAAAAAATTGATTTTCAAAAACCCTAAAATCGATCCTTGCGCTTCAATGAGAAACCCTAGAAACTTACCAATTATGGTGGTTTGTACCTTTTATGAACTCAAAGCATCATGCGAAATTAGATGTTTCTATTCCAACTCCTCAGAGAGATATTTCATTTTAATTAAATTCTGGCTACGCTAAAGTGTAACACTCCAATACACGAGTTATTATTAAGTGACGGTAATTATGATTCGACAAATAATTAGTACCTTTATTCAATTGCTTATCCTTAAAGTTTCAGCTGAAAAATCCTTGTAACTACACAGATATATGAAGAATACCATAGGAAAAGAAATTTCACGATTAACCGAACAAATTCGAATGACTGTATAAAAGCGGCCGCGCAGTATATTGTGCCAAACTTCTTAAATTTGTAGTATTATAATAAAAATTTGATGGGTACAGGTGCGTACAAATGTGTTAAATAACTATTTACTTACTTTTGTATAAGTATGTAACGTAGAGCGTTATCTATCAGAGAGTAGGGACTTTATTGACGAGTTTATTACCTACAAACATAATGTTAATAAAGTTTGAATGTAGATTTTGAACATAACTCCATACTTAGGTACCGATATTATTCTCATGGCTTTATAAGGTCACATATATTATTATGTATGATGAGTATGACAGCACTTTTACCACTTACCGTTGTTTTTAATTACAACGTAGCCGTAATTTCATAGGTCTTAAGTCATTAGGAACTATTGGGTGATTTGCAACGGCGATATGACATCGCCACGGCGCCGGCGGCGGTGGCTTCTTTCTCTAGTGTATCAAATTGTGCAAACCATTTAAGAGGTATATATACTTACCGTAAGCAGCTTTATTTATGGGAAATTAAAAACAAGAAAGTGTTAAGTATTTATCTTTAAAGCTTTTGATTGAAAAAGTATGTTCGTATGTTTAAGTATTATTATTGATAAAAGTGGGTATCTAAATCACAGATCTTTCACTTAAAGCTATGCACAGTTTTATTTAAGAGGCTGGTTGAGAGCTCTTCGCCCACTCAAACCATGCAACCATTACCTAAATCATTAGTTTTCTGTGATTAAAATAGGAATCAAAATCACAGATCTTACACATACGTTATTGTACAAAGTATTTTTGTATGTTTTTAGTGTTGTTATGATTAAAGTAGGCGTCAAAATAACAGATTTACAGATTTATTTTAGTAAGTTTTAGGGGTTTATTTATAAACGTTACTTAAAGTTAAATGACGTTCAAACGTCAAGAATGTATGGTTAAACAGTCGCTAATCATTACTTAACTTTAAGCTACGTTTATAAATAAACCCCTTAATGTTTAGACAACGAGATATTAAAATACTTTATATTTATAATAGGCATCAAAATCACAGATCGTTTAATTAAGTCTATATATAAATCATTCTTTTTACGTTTATAGTGTTATCATTACAGTATATATTTAAATCGCAGATTATTTACTTAAGCCTATACAAAATGTATTTTTGTATGTTTTTCGTGTTATGTTATGATTAAAATAGCCATCAAAATAATAAATCGTTCACTTAAGTGTATGCTTGTATAAACTATTTTTGTACGTTTTCAGTATTATCACTACAGTAGGCTTCAAAATCACAGGTCTTTTACTTAAATGAATGATTATATAAATTTACAACGTTTTTTTGGAAGTTTTTTGTGTTATGTTATGTATGATTAAAGTAGGCATCAAAATTTAAATCACATAAATTACTTAAATTTACTTAAATAAAAAAAAATACAATAATTTCGAAAAAAATACTTAAATTTATGTAATCTTTATCTAAGCAGGAATACAGAGTATTCTTGCTTATTATTTTAAACAATATTTCAGTTGTCACAAAATTAAGTAATCGCTGTCAAATATGAAAAACAGATGCTTTAGTACGTTAAATGTTATTCACACGTGTAAATGATTGCATGTGGAATAATATTATTACTACCGTTTTGAATTTTACTATACACATCGTCATAACATTCAAATGCTTTGTTGTTCATTCTATAGCAATGTGCCCTATAATGTCCAATACCCTCCGGATTTTCTGGAGGCTGAAATTCAATAATTGCTAAAATCATATAAACTTTGTTACTTAATTCAATATTAATGGGAACATCGTCCTTGTTAATATAATTATCATGAAATTCGAAAATTATTAAATCATTCAGGTCATAACTAAATATTGCACGACCTATTCCACAGATGTGACAAATTGGATTATCATCATTTGTTAAACATGATTGGACTGACTCTCGCAAATATTTAACACCTTTTTGTATTATGATATTCATATTCAACGGTAAATACTTGCAATAATATTTATTATTATTTTCATGACTAGTACATGTTTCGTTAGTACAACATCTTTTCCTTGTTGTAGAAAAATATAAATTGCATACATCTTCAAAAATTTTTGTGACATTACATTCACAACCAACCGTATAGTATTTACTGGAACTTTTCTCAGAAGAATAAGAAAGTTGAATCAGTAAATTTTCTCTTTTTTCGTACAGCCTATGTCCATATTTTTTGGTATTAGCTAATTGTTTTATTAATGACGTAAAAACGTCATTAGTCATTGTTTCAGAAGCATCCACTTCTCGTCTATATGTAGCTCTGTCTTTATAAGCTACAGCAAAAGCTTGTGCTACCGAATCAAATGCGCAAGTATTTGTTAATATAACTCCGCTCTGATTGAGTTGACGATTTGAGTTGGCGATATTACCATTCTGTAAAATATACAATGGTTTTGATGTAACGCATTTGGTTTTATTACGAGGGGCAGAAAGTCCTCGCCAATTTTCTATTTCTATGGGCTCATCTTGAAATATAGATTCTAATTCGAAATCATCATTTAATTTGCGTTTATGCTCTCGTTCATCGAAATCATCATTTAATTTGCGTTTAATATTTTTACTGGCCTCCAATTCATGTGTATAGTCACTGGAACTTAGTTTTACTGTTCCGTTAATAAAACTATAATGTTGGATTAAAAATTCATCTAAGCGTATACGTTCGTCTTTTGTATTAAAATATTATATTCTTTTAATATCTTTAAAATGATTTTCGACATTTGAACTACTCGCGTCATGTTTGGCGTCATCATAATGTTTGTTCATGACATTACCCCACATTGGTAGTTTTTTGAGTAGCCTTTTTAAAGTAGTATGAATTTCAGGCAAATAATATTCATTTTTATTGTAAGTCGGTTCGAGTAACTGTATATATAATATTTCAGTTTCTATAGTCTTGTCATAAAATGATATAAGAGGAATAATAGTAGAATCTCTTTCAATTTCTGTATCCTGCATTATTACATCAGATTCAGAATCTTCGTCACTCTGTTCAATGTGAATATGGTTTGTTTTAATTTTGGTTCACACATCATGTTGTGCTCACATCTGGAATCTGTATCGATTAAATCAATTCTCTTAAATTGATGTAAAGATACCGTTATTAAATCCGTTATGATTAATTTTACTTCCTTGTAGCAACAAAGTTGTTGGATCTGTTTTATACAGTCGATATAAAAATATTTACATTTTTCTGAAGCCTTATCAAAACAACTTTGTTTATATAATTTTTTTATGAAGTGAGACTTATCCAACCGTATGTAGCATTTTGGGACATCATTGGTATCTTGCCCTTCAAGAATAGAAAAAGATTGTTTCAAATAGCTATTGCAATCTGATTTAAGGAAAGCATTAGTAATAGACCCTATCAATGCAGAAGAATCATCACAAATGATCTCATTTGGTAAAACTCTATTTTTAATCCAGGTTTTTAACCATGCGGCTATTGTATGAATGGTGTGTGACTCTGATGCCATATAACTTATTGGAACACTGGAACTTTTAGTGTAAGCTATAAGAGCATACAAAAATATGTGTTTAGCTTTGATATTTTTTAAATGATCATTTGCTTCAGGAGGAGTAATCTTACGAAACAATGAACCAGTGGCGTCAATGGACAGTATCTTATAAGTACTTTTTAATACTTCATCATAGAAACGGCTTTGTTCGTTTGTCCAAAAATATAAAAAGAAAGGAACAAGACAAAATGTACGAATAAATGTATTATATGGTGAGCTTTGAGCCATGGCGAAAACTGACAAGACGGTGTTTTTGTCAAATTGAAGTGCATTCTTTACTTCATATCGCATTTTTCTTAAATTTGGCAATTTTGGTAAAGTTGGTGGTTCCTTTGGATTTTCCATATCCATAACTTCATTTGCGATACTGTGTCGGACTCTCAACGCTTTTTCATATTTAAGTTTTTCTTTTAGTTTAACTACTCTACTGGAAACAAGTCTGTTCTTAACGCTCGGATCATGAACAAAGGTTTTATTATAATTTTTCATTTCAAGAGTTACAGTTGTAAAATTCTCTGACATGAAGGATATATTTATTAAGATATTCGCTGCACACTGTGTACAATTACCTATGCATTTAATGTCATTTGCTTGCATATCTGTAGGGACATAGTTACTTTTAAATGCGATCGTACACTTTAAATCAGTTTTTCTCCATATTTGGTCCTGTATGTAATTAGTCCAACTATCTTGAGGAAGTCTGTGGTGCCTAGGTGTAATGTTTTTGAATTCATAAATATCCATCTGGAAACAAAGACTTCTACAATAATTAGTATCTTCATTTTCAGCATGGTCATTTCCTTGACAATCAATATTTACGTCGTTGTAATCAAAATCAAAGAGTTCTTTCTTATTTCTTTTAATACACATGTATATGGCTTTTATACTCATTTCTTTATTATAAATTTCACTTAACTCCCGCTGTATAGATTCATACACATTATGAGTAACGGGTGGAACAGCTGAAATAAAGATGTCCTTATATTTGGAAATAACATGTTTTTTATCATTTAAAGATATAGCGCTTTTCCTGCCTGCCATTTTAGTAATATTTTAATTGTTGGTTCGGCGCGAGTGGAAGATATCAAATTAATGGTAGAAAACGTTTTGACTGCCACGTTACGCCACCCTTTGCTCGCAAAGCACGCCGATGGCGTTTCGTTCGCCAAGGGTCATGTATTAGGCTCCATCCGCTTAAAATAAAAAATAATTTTTTTTAGCGAACATTTCATGTTGTTTATGAATTTATTAAGGTAAGTCAGCACCCCAATTGCGTAATACACGATCTATCACAATCTGAATCGTTTTGAAACAGATTGCTAATCCATTGCTTCATAAGTTTGAAAAAAATATCTGCTCGACAATGTAAATAACGCAATGAATGTTGTTGTAGTGTCAAAATGAAACAGATTAGTCGTAATCGTTTACTAAAATGAGTTACGCAATTACATAGCAGATCTAGATACCTTGTAATTGTAATCAAAAGTGACATGTGCAGCGGAGTTCCATGATAACGATTATCGCTCCTGCTCCCGTGTAGTGTTGAGAGTGAACATTCGGAAGTTTGCATTCGTCAGTGACAGCGAATAGTAACAAGCCTGTGTAATGGAAACAAACAAAATAAATATGTTTAAGTAAGTTTAAAAGTAAAATATATATAGTAATTTAAAATACAGTTTATGGAATGGGCACAAACAGGTGGATATAAAAACAAGGAAAACTTTTATAAGCGGGCGTCACGAGCATGGCGTACGTACTCCGTCCACTGTCGGTTGGCGGGAGTGTGAGGTCGCGGGAGGGGATGTCGTCTCCCGTTGCATTGCGAAATTAAAATTTTCGTTTTTTTGCAAGTCAGTGTCGGGTTGTTATATTAACGTAAAAATAAATTGAATTTGGCGGGCTATCACTGCGCAATCACCTTAAGGACAAGTCCGTACTTGTTTATACAAGTCCGGATTTACGACGTGTATTATTGCGCAATGATAAAAGGAGACCCGCGGGCTAATTGCGTATCACACTAATAAATATGTGTTACGTGTGTGTGACAGTGTGTTACGCTTTACGCAATTAAAGTGCAGGAGCTGTGGACATAACTCTTAATAAATCGAAAAACAAACAGATAAATAATTATAAACTTACCTTAAAATCAGAAAGTACACTCGTGATTATACACACAATGCCTTGGAATTTCTGGGAAAAAAACAATTGAGCACACACCCTTCACGCACGAGTAATTAGCGGCAACTGACGACACCGAACAGGCAAAATTTCACATAGTATGAAATGCTATTTTATTTCAATTGAAAACAAAATCTATAAACAGAATTTTTATTTTATTGTTATATCATAATTATCTTTTTTAGCAATAAAAAATACCATTTATCGTCAAATATACATATTGCAGTCTTTATTAAATTGCTGTAGGTAGTTATGTTTTTCTGTAGGTAGTTATGTTCTAAGTCAGAACAAGTACCTACAAAAAGAACTAACATTTGACTGAAAGTTAAAGATTTGCAAATCCTTAATATAATATAACTTACATATTGTGCGTGTATACGTACGTGTTTTACAAACCAATAAATAATTTTATGTAACACTTTTGTGTGAGACTGTTTCAAAAAACGAAATCTTGTACTACAAATTTAAGAAGGTTGGCACAATATACTGCGCGGCCGCTTTTATACAGTCATTCGAATTTGCTCGGTTAATCGTGAAATTTCTTTTCCTATGGTATTCTTCATATATCTGTGTAGTTACAAGGATTTTTCAGCTGAAACTTTAAGGATAAGCAATTGAATAAAGGTACTAATTATTTGTCGAATCATAATTACCGTCACTTAATAATAACTCGTGTATTGGAGTGTTACACTTTAGCGTAGCCAGAATTTAATTAAAATGAAATATCTCTCTGAGGAGTTGGAATAGAAACATCTAATTTCGCATGATGCTTTGAGTTCATAAAAGGTACAAACCACCATAATTGGTAAGTTTCTAGGGTTTCTCATTGAAGCGCAAGGATCGATTTTAGGGTTTTTGAAAATCAATTTTTTTTCTTCCAACGGTGTAGATTATAGAAAAAATAAAAGTGCACAGCATAAGCACAAATTAAGACCCACCGTAGTAAAAAAAATCGTAGTTGTATGTCATGCCGTTTGAGAGGTACAGCAATTTGCTAAACGTTACCCCAGCGGCATCTTGAATAACTCTGAAACCTCAAGACGCACAAATTTCATTTTTTGGGCACAATTAGGCACAAATTCAATCTATCTAAGTAGCTAGTTTGTGCTCAGCTACGACCACCGGTTAAAAAACATGCCGCTGGGGTAACGTTACTCCAGCGGAATCTGTTTTTCGTGAATATCTTTGGATCGGCTGGACGCTCAAATTCTAAATTTCGGGCACATTTACACGTGATGGGGTACTAATTATCTGTCGAGCCAAAATCCTGAAAAGCGACAACATTCCGCTGGGGTAACGCACACTAATATAACTACTCCGATTTATCATTCATCCTATTTTTATAATCCCAAAATGTCAATATTCCTAACGTTTTTTATTATTCTAATTACTATTCTCAAAATACCTAGTTTCAATAGAACGAATAACAAAAAGTCCGACATAATTCGAAACATCAAAAATACGAATTCCGATTATTAAAGTACCGATTAATTAGAATTCCGAAATAAATAAAAATATTTTCTTTCATTGGTCATAGTTCTAACCTAACCCAAATGATTCCTGCCGCGGCACGCTCGCTTCTCTCGATCGTCTTCGCGCTTTAATGGTTACAGTTCTATAACGTAACTCAAATGATTCATCGACAATAGACCCCTCTATTGTTCATCGACAATAGAGGGGATCTGGCATTAATGGCCAAGGTCCTACCCCACCCAACCCAAAGGATTCAATAACTGTAGATGGTACCCAAAGCAGGTATATACACGCTGAAATTTTAATGGTTGTTTTCCCGCGGCAGAACGATTTGCCCTAAGTAGTACTATTGAATCATAGAGTTAAACTTAAAAAATAAAATGTTTTTGTTTTCAAATAATTCCAAAATATTTGCATAAACTTGAAAGCGTGAGAAACAATAGTAGCTACTAGACATAACGTAGGTACTTCTCGAACCGCACGAGTGGCTGCGCGCTTCCGACAAAGCGAACAGCTGTTCGTAAATAAATGTTCAGACCAAAATAAGCTGTCGCGCATAGTGATACGGCTTAAACTAGTCCGCACGCACGCGGGCGGCGGCGGCGAGCCTCTCCTCACGCACCCCCAACCCGCGCCGCCGGCGCCGGCTCACTCAGTTGACGCGCGATCGTCGTACGACGCGTTATGCGGTATCGTGATTTGCGAAAATGGATCGACCTTTATTCCAATTTGGTGTACGGTGGGCTGCATCAATTTGTCGCTATGGTACAACCCGTACGGTAGGGCTAGTTATAACTTTAGGCGGAACCGCAAATCTTGGAGTCGCTCCGTCTTCGCGGGGTTCTGAATGCCCCATGTCCCACAGGCCCGGACGATCGTAGCTGCGACGCAGTTGCTACTCGATCATGGGCATTTCAAGACACCAGCGCTTGCACAGGACAGAGGTCGATCGGCCGTTCATTCGCCAGATCTCGACGAGGAGATCATCGAGTACTTCAAACTGGCTGCGGCTAAGTTTGACGCAAGCCAATACTACGCCTGGGAAGACGACACAACGACAACAACTGTGAAGTGTGTGTGACTGAGAACTGTGCATCCCTATCATTTTCGTAGATTTCATGCACTCTACGAAAACGAATGCGAAAGCGAATGCGCTGCGCCGCTTCGTCCACAATTGTTTTTGTCAGTGGTTGATAGAAAATCGTTACCGGGAAGTGTAAGTACCTACTCGTACCTTTAAATAGCGAACAGCAGGTTGGTTATTAAAATCATTGTAAATAAGTTCATTACAATTTTTTAATACACCTTGAATACTTAATTTTTATTGTACTATAGCGACGTACTCTAAAACTGTAATTTCGATCCATTTTATGTATTAAATTCAGAAAGTTGTAGGTAAAAAGTATTTATGGCGGTTCTAAACCCGTAAAAGTATGAAGGGAAAAATTGGAATAACTTTTAGGTTAGTATTCTGTTTCGTTAACTCAGGAGTAGGTAGTTATCAGATGTAGCGGGAGGGTCAACGACCGCGCGTCGCTCGCGCCTGTCGCCTAGTCGGTCGTTCGCACTGTAGGTATTTCCTACTATTGGTTCTAGGTTGCTCTCAAGTTTTGTTTTTCACAATTCTAAATCCGGCATTTTTTTAATCGTTTTTTATTTTTTTTAATAAATCTATTGTACTACTACCAAGACAAAATCATTTTGAAGAAGAAAACACAATAAAATAATATAAATACACAAACATAACAAAATAGACGTTTTTAAATGACATTAAACGTTATTTATAGATTTCGAATGTATATGCGTAACTGAATATTATACTAATTGAATTAGAAACAAATTCATAAATTTTAGCAGTTTATTCGAAGTATTGAAAATCGGCTTTTCGTTTTTCAGACCGAGAACCCATCGAGCATTTGTTTCTTCGAGTTCGAACGTATGAAAATCGGGATACAAACAATTGCATTTACGACTTTCGGTAAAATAAATTTCGTGATTTTAAAAAATAGACATTATAATTCTTAGGTATTATGAAATTCGGACTTCTAAAAACCGGAACTCATAGCGTACTTTACTTACTCATCATAGCGTAATATTCGAATTATAAACCTCAAAACGAGTTTATATGTATTGACATACTAAAAAAACACAATACCGAAATGTAAAAATTGAATCATACTAGCTTTTGCCCGCGTCACAGATAATTTAATAAGAAAAATGTCTCACGGGCACGTACTACCGGGACTTCATACCTAATAGCTGTGGAAGAAAATTTTTGACTCCTACCGCTGCGCCCATGTTGCCGTCAACCAAAACTATAAGTTACGCGTAATTTTGTATCTGTGATATCTTTTAAAACCGCTCATTTAAAATTTTAAATGAAATCATGTCAAAGCATATTTTAATCTAAATAAATGCTCAATTTAAGTAACATAGTTTATTGGATAAGTATTAATATAATACCGGTCAAAACAGCTTCGGAAATAACAATGAAATTTTTATCAAAATCTGAAAGTTAACAGGAGATTATTGATATACTCCCCATTTATGTTGATGACTAACCCTGTCCAGTCCAGAACCCTGTCGAATATCCTCCAGTGCAGCGGAGAACAAGAGTGCAACAGTTTCGTAGAGATAACGTCTCTCCGTCTCACTGTAGAATAATAGGTTTCGAGTTCTGGTCCTGCAGTCGGACTAACATAGCGGCGTTTTCGTAGCACCTCGATGTAGCGATAGTCGATCTAGCACCGTTGAAGAGACTGCAGTACAGCCCATGTCTCGATCGAGTCGAAGGCTTTCTCGTAGTCCAGAAACGCTAAGCAGAGAGGCAGGTTATATTTTTCGGTCTTCTGTATAATCTGCCGCAGCGTAAATATGTGGTCTATGGAACCTTTACGGAATCCGCATTGTTCGGGAGGCTGGAAATCGTCAAATATGTGCGCGAGACGGTTCGTGATGACTCTTGAAAACAGCTTGTAGACATGGCTCAGATGTGTGATGGGCTTATAATTCTTAAGCAGGGCGTTGTCGCCCTTTTTAAAGAAGAGTACCACCACACCTCTGTTCCATGCTTGTGGCGTTTGACTCTCGAGTATAACGGAATCGAAAAGCTTCTGGACGGCCTTTTAAGAGCGGGTTTTCCACTGGCCTTCAGGAGTTCGGCCGTAATTGCGTCATCGCCTTGTTGTTTTTAAGCTGTACTACTAGTATAACTGTCCATAGAAACTCTCGACCTCTCTCAATAGTTCAGGTTTGGCGGATACGGTTCTGCCATCATCGGTCTTCAGTTTCGCAAGCTGACTGGATTCGGAGGATTATTCTCAATCAATCCTTTCTTATAAGAAAAAAAAAACCCGTCGATGTGGACGAAGACTATCCTAAATCTTCGGATTCGGAAACGAAAAGTTGGACTGCAGAGAAGTATGAAGACGGGAATGGAGTGTGCGTTGCATAGTGACGGTTTAATTGAACGAATGGAGAGAAACAAGCATTTTGGTGAATTCATTGCACAGGAACTTCAACATGTAAAACCATGCAGGCGTAATTATGCTTACTCACACATTAAAGACCACCAATTAAAATTTATACACTGAAATGCTCATAGAGTAAAGCATATAACACCGTTATTGTAACATTGCAAGATGGCGACTTGAGATGAAAAAAAGCTTTATTTACAAAAAAAGAAAAAACAAACTACTAGTATTTTTTTTGTAAAAATGTTTTTATTTGTCACTTTTTAGTGGATAGTTTGTAATTTATCTAAGTTACAATAGTAGCACAGCAGATTTTTTACAAATAACCGGCGAAAAATTTCAACTCATCCCTCCTGGGGTTCAGAATCATGTACTGAATCCATGGTAACAGTTTTCGCGTCGATGTTCCTGCCACCCTGTATTATTGAGTAGTTCTGGTGGCCATCTGTGTCTATCATCAGTTCCACTTTACCAAATGGTGCTTTCTGAGAGCAAATGCACGAGTTACTATAAAAAAAAACCAAATCGCTATAGATGTGCTTATAATATTTAAGAAAGAAAGAAAATATTTTATTTGCGACACGCACAGGAAATGAAAACAGTAATGAAAAAAACAAACATTAACAAAAATTAAAAAGCAGCATTATAAACTAACAAAACTAATTACGACCTGTGCGAAGCCAAAAAGGCTCCTATCTCAGCATGATGTTGCTATTTGAACAGTTCCCTCGATTCTTCAAGATCCCATCATCAGATCGTGACCAAATGATAATGTGACCAACTAGAAAGTATACCCTTTTAAACAAAAAATATTTTTTATATCGATTCAGCCGTCTTCGAGTAATCGGGGAACATACATTTAAAAAAAGGAAAAAAAAACTTTTTACAAAAAAAAAAAAACAGTAGTGATTTTTTGGAAGCCGGTTGTATTCTCTTTTTGAAAAAAAAAAAAAATGTTATTTGTCGCTTTTTAGTGGGTAGTTTGTAATGTATCTAAGTTACAATAGCCTAATCTCAACTGCTCATCACCTTTTACAAAATATGGCTTTATATGTGGTCGAATTGAGAAACCTCTTTTTTTTAAGTGGGTTAAAAATGACGGACGCGAGCGTGGTCGGAAGTTATGTTGTTATGTTGAATGCGTTAGTGTGTGTATGTGTAGGTACTGAAGATCGTCGCGCGTCGTTGTGCTGCGCGTTGTTGCCGTACTGTGCTATTATACTTAAAACTATCTATTTTCAGTTACACATATTAATATTAACACATATAAAAGGTTACTCTTTAATTCGGTAACATTATTGTATCCGTTACTTTTCAAAATGTTTTTCTGTTAAAACAGTTCTTATTACGCGGTTACAATTTGAGTCCCTGCTAACAGGTACAATAGTGTAGGCGGGGCGTTCGTCGTCGGGATGAAGCGAGCGGGGGGAGAGGGAGAAATGATCGTTAATTAAAATAAAAGATGGAACATGCTGTATCTTTAAAATATGTCAAAATATATCTTAATAAACATCACGCCTGTAATCCCCGAAGGGTTAGGCAGAGGTGTACCTATAGTACACCCACATTTTGCCAGTTATGTTTAAGTCCCATGTAATAGGGGGCGCGCCTATTGCCATCAACCGGGCACAAATCCAGACACCGGGCTGTTACTGAGAAATTCCAGATGGAAAACCCAATAACACTGCACGACCCGGGGAATCGAACCCAGGACCTCATACTCAGCAGTAGCGCTTGCGATCACTAGACCAACGAGGTAGTCAATCTATATATCTTAATATGAATAGGTTTTGCTATATATCCACATAATTTGGGTAATGTAATGGAAATATAATTATATTATAGCTCCGTCTGTGGTCGCTTGCAGATTTCTGTGGAAAATATAATTAATATGCCTAGCAGTTGTCCTGAATTTTGTAGGGTTTTTTTTAATTCTTGATCTTTAACTTTGATCTTTTATTTAGTGGGTTCAATCCCAATGTATGAGAGTAGATAGTGTATGAAACTGCACATTACTATGTATTAAAACAATGTGATACTATTAAACATCCAATGCTCAATACTCAATTCTTATGGCATTCCATATGTATTACATAGATGGTATAACAAAGTAAAAGATCAATATGGAATATAGACCCTGTTGGGCACAGCAAAATTAGGGGAGAGGAAGAGTGCTATATAGCAATTCAATATTATTATAAATAAAATTATTAGATGTGTTTAATTGGGCCTCGCGTTAGGCTCGGTTTTTAAACACACATTCGTGTTTTAATACCCCTCATTATGCAACAGTTTCATAATAAATTATTATTACAACAAATAAAGGTATTTTTGTTGGACATTTTAAAAAGGGTTAATTTTTTTTGTATTGACAAAATTCAGAAACTTGTTTTAGAAACAGTTGTAGTAAATACTCAAAGTATGCATTAAATACTTGTTTGTATTTATTATTCTTAATAATCTAATTTCGTATTGACATTGTGTTTTTCTGATTGTCACCAAAAAAAAAAAAAAAACATGACGTTTACTACTTTGGCTCTTATTTAACTTAATTATTCAATATACAACATTCGTTATCAGCGCGAAGTAAAAAAGTAGAAAAATGTCGTGTGGACCTGCTGGTATATCGATAAAACCGTTGTGCGAAAGAGCCGGCTATAGCATCTGGAAATTCAAAATGCGTATGTATTTGATGCATGAGGATTTATGGGAAACCATAGAAGGTTACTCAGGTGAGAAGCCCTCTGATGCAAATAAAAGGGATCAGAAAGCTTTAACCAAGATTTGTTTGACAATCGACGGAGGCGCAATCGCACATGTTCGGAGCGCTGAGACTGCCAGGCAAGCATGGGATGCTCTTAAAGATGCTTTTGAAGATAAGGGAATGGGCAGAAAATTGGCCCTGGAGCGAAGGCTGTATAGATATAACTTGTCAGACTTCGATAATGATGTTGAGCGTTATATTGGCGCAGTCGTAGCTACTTCGCAAGATTTAGCAGACATCGGGAAGAAGATTGATGATGAAAGTTTGGCAGCGATTATGCTCGGAGGTTTAGGACCTCGCTACGATCCCTTAGTTATGGCTCTGGAAAACTCCAACTTAAAAATCACAAGTGAATTGGTGAAAAGTAAGCTATTGAATGAGTTCTCGAAAACCGTAGACGTTCAAGCTCCGGAGAACAAACCGACGACTTCCGCTCTGAAATCTTCTCAAGGTAAAATTTCTTCCAATAATAGTAAGAAGAAAAGAATTATCAAATGCTATGGATGCGGTGAACCAGGTCATAAAAGGCCCGATTGTCCTATAAGGAAGGACGAGAAGGACAAGCACGTAAAAAATGTTACTCTGAAGACAGCACTCAATGGTGTAGAAGGAGAGAGTACCACTTTTTTCATTGATACTGGAGCGACCAACCACATGTGCCATAATATTGATTACCTAGAGAACGTAAGGTTGAATAATGAAGCAGGTAGTAATGATACTGTAACGGTTGCAAATGGAGAGAAGATAAGTTGCAGAGGTATAGGTAATATTTCTTTTTCTACTAAAGATTGTGAAGGAACAATGACTGGTGTTGTTGCCGTGCCTGACCTGAATTGTAATTTACTCTCTGTTAGGAAAGCTTGTGAAAACGGTTTACATGTAGTTTTTGATAAAAATGGTTGTATTTTTTATGAAAATTTTTCTTGTACTGGAAAGGCTCTTTTACGTGGTTCTGTAAGTAGTGGGCTGTACACTTTAAATTGTACTGTAAATGTTCCTAAGAGAATTGCCTCTAATGCGCTCCTTGATACGTCAGATTGCAGACTTTGGCATAGGCGTTTAGGACACCTTTGCCGAATAGGTCTGGATAAACTTAGAAAAGGTGAGGCTATAGGTGTGTCTTATGATAAGGTGGACAATGAACCATGTATACATTGCTTGGAAGGCAAGCAGTCAAGAAAACCATTCAAAGCAATTCCATTTAAAAGAGGAACAGCTTTGTTGGAACTAATTCATGCGGACCTGTGTGGTCCGATGTCACACGATTCTTTTCAGGGAAACAAATATCTTTTGGTTTTTATTGATGATTTTTCGAGAGCGATTTTTCCTTTCTTTATCTCGTCGAAAACTCAAGTAAAAGATAAATTCTTTGAATTTCAGAATGCAGTTGAAAGGCAGAAGGAAGCAAAAATTAAAATTTTCAGAACAGATAACGGGACTGAGTTTGTGAACCAAGGTATGAGAGACTATTTGACTTCAAAAGGAATTAAGCATGAAACGACAGCTCCTTATAGCCCTCAATCTAATGGCGTAGCTGAACGTGTAAATCGCACACTGGTTGAAAAGGCGCGCTGTATGCTTACTGAAGGTAAACTTTCCAAAGTATATTGGCAAGATGCAGTTCAAACTGCTGCTTATTTGAAAAACAGGTCTCCTCATCGTGCACTCGAAAATAAAACTCCTTTTGAAATGTGGTATGGGAATAAACCAAACCTCTCACATTTAAGAGTTTTTGGCTGTCGAGCGATGGTTCATGTCCCCAATTGTCAAAGAAAGAAGCTTGATGTCAAATCTACGGAGCACATTTTTGTAGGATATGCTGATGATATCCACAGTTACTTCTTTCGTAGTTCTGAATGCCCACGTCGCTTAGTTAAAGCGAGGGACGCAGTATTTTTTGAAAATTCTTTTACAAATTTAAAAGAAAATTCAGATTCTTCTAGAAGCCAAGAAGAAACAGTAGTTCCACTACGATTGAGCACTGATCCTTGCAATGCTGTTGAACAGATAGTTAATTTGGATGTTCCTACAGCAAGCACTTCCATGGATGTTCCGGACGTTTCCCCTGATCGTTTTCATGATGCTTCAGATGTAGAAGTAGAACAAAGCAACAGTGTTCTCGGTGAGTCAGTGGAAGAACGTCGCTATCCAATGAGAGAACGGAAGAAACCAGATTTCTTGTTATACAAGACCTGTACGGAAGAGGTAATAAATGAAGATCCATCTAGCTACTCAGAAGCCATGCACGCAGAAGATAAAGATAGTTGGATTGCTGCGATGCAAGACGAGTATGATTCCTTAATAGAAAGAAAAACTTGGATTTTAGTCAATAGACCTGAAAATAAGAAAGTTATTCCTTGTAAATGGGTCTACAAATTGAAACGAGATGCTTTAGGAAATTCTGTAAAGTATAAAGCAAGACTTGTAGCTAAAGGTTACAGTCAGGAGGCAGGAGTGGATTATTATGAAACATTCTCTCCTGTGGTGAGGAATTCATCCTTACGTATGCTGTTAGCTTTTGCCGTTGAGAACGAATATAAGCTAAAGCATTTGGACGTGGACACAGCATTTCTTAATGGCAATCTAGAGGAAGAAGTGTTCATGCTACAGCCTCCTGGATTTACACAAGAAGATGGAAAAGTTTGTCTTCTGAAGAAATCCATCTATGGGTTGAAGCAAGCTTCGCGAGCTTGGAATAAAAAGCTCGACGAAACTCTTAAAAGTTTGGGTTTCAGTAGGACCTCCTCAGAGTCATGTGTATATACGAAACTTTTTGGTTCGTCTGAACTAGTTATACTAGCTGTCTATGTCGATGACATTGTCTTGTTGCACAAAGATGACTTGACGTATGACAAAGTCAAACATGACTTGAGACAATTTTTCGGTATAAAAGATCTGGGAAATCTAAATTATTTCCTATCTCTAAATGTAAAATACGATAATGGGATAATTGAAATAAACCAAAAAACTTTTATACTCGATTTATTAAAACGTTTTAAAATGCAACAGTGTAAAACGTTTGATACACCTTTAGCGAGCAGTAAGTTGGAACCTGGAATTGGTGAGAAACCTGATTATCCTTATCAGAACTTGATTGGCTGCTTGATGTACCTCGCTGTTAATACTAGGCCAGATATAGCGTTTGCTACCAGTTATTTGAGTCAGTTTAATACGACTTATGACAAAACGCACTGGACAGCAGCGAAGCGTGTACTTCAGTATCTTAAGGGTACTATAGATTATTCCATTGTCTACAGGAAGACTGGTGAATATATCTCTGCATACGCTGATGCCGATTGGGCTAACTGCACAATTGACCGCCGTTCGTATACAGGCTATTTTGTGAAATTGGCTGGAGGACCAATTTCTTGGGAGTCAAAGAAACAGCCAACGGTTGCATTATCTTCAACCGAGGCTGAGTATATGTCACTGAGTGCCGTAACCAGAGAAGTTGTCTTTTTGCGCAGACTCTTGCAAGAAATTAGTGGCAAGGTAGGACAAGTTATTATTTATAACGACTGTCAAGGGGCGCAAAAGCTGGCGTCAAACCCTATTCACCATAATAGGACTAAGCACATAGATACAAAACATCATTATATTAGAGAGATTGTATCTAAGAATATTGTGGACTTACGGTACATTCAGACGCATGATATGAGCGCTGACATTTTGACAAAAGCCCTAGGACGTGTATCACATTTAAGATGTGTTAAGGGTATGGGATTTAGTTAATTATAGGCTTCTTTAAATCTTAATGTCTCGCTTATAGATCTTAGATTATTTCGATTAAGTGGGGGTATGTAGTAAATACTCAAAGTATGCATTAAATACTTGTTTGTATTTATTATTCTTAATAATCTAATTTCGTATTGACATTGTGTTTTTCTGATTGTCACCAAAAAAAAAAAAAAACATGACGTTTACTACTTTGGCTCTTATTTAACTTAATTATTCAATATACAACAACAGTATTCTCTGAAATAAAAAATAGAACTTACTTAGGTAAGTAAGTTCTATTTTTTATTTGAAATTTTATTTTTCCGCTGTCATAAACTAAAAAATTAGATGTCAGTTTTTTTTTTAACCGATTCGTTGCGGATGGCACGTTTCAGTGCCATCACTTCTTTTTAAGTGTGGCGTCAGGCACGGATATGTGTCATTTTGAAATCGATGATAACTCCTTCAATTAAGTTTTATGGAAGTTTTACCTGAAACCAAACTATCTTCATTTTTCACGTATATTAAGCTCGTAGCCTTCGTTTCTGGATACTGTAATATTTTTAAAAAAATAGGGGGCACCAACCTTTTTGGAAGTTGAAGTATTTGATATTAAATCATCATATGATAATAAATTATAAATGTATTACAGTAAAGCAGCTAAATCACTTTGCTGCGGTTGTCTTTAGCTTGTCTTCTATAAAATTTTACACCCGCTCTAAATAAAGATAAAATTTAAACAATAAAAGTATTTATATAGAGATGTTTCTTCTCCTCTTTTAAACAAGCCTATGTATTTGTCTCGCCATAGCCTTAAACCGCGTTTTATTTATAAGAGTTTCAGTGGTCACTCTGAAGCCCCATCTGTAAAATGCTATTACATGCTATGCATTAATTAATTAAAAAGTAAAAACAAAATGGCAATGGGTTTTAAGCGTACGGCTATCTGCCTGTATTACGACAGAGAAGAAAATAAGGAGTTCTTTGAATAACTTGTTTTGCTTTCGGTACTAGGTAACACGGAACAATAAATGCGCAAGTATGACGGTTTTTGAACATTGTGGTGTTGGGCGTATGTATCAGTAAAGTTTACGTGTGGTAGCAGGCGAGGCGCCGAGCACGGCGCCGGCGGGTGCAGGCGCGGGCGGCGTCGGCGTGGCGCCGACGCTCACGTACTACGACGTTGGTCGCTTCTTCTCGTTCAACTGCACCGTGCCACGCACCGCGGACGCCGGCAACTTCGTCTGGTCAGTCACCACATTTCAACTACACACTCGATTATTAGTTTAAATCCATGATTACTTGCATAATAAACCAGGTTATTAGCATCAAAGAGTTTGTAAATTGATAACTTTCACAAGACACAGCATAGCTAGATAGTAAAGCAAAAGAGACATTATCCAGACCTGTCGGTTTATTACTGCATTATGTGTAACCGAACTTAAACACAGCTGCTGCCCAGACTTTAAAACTGAGGCAAGCTTCAATTGGTCGAGTAGTTCCTGCACCCTAATTGCGTAACACACGATCAATCACAATCATTATGATAGTTCAACAACATTGATTGCGTTATTTACGTTTTTGAACAGACGACAAATTTTTCAAACATGTGATGCAATTGATAAGTGGCTTCGTTCATACTCATCATGTACACATTGGGGATGAGTATGAACGAAGCCGGATTAGCAATATCCTACAAAATTAATCGGAAAATTATTATGATTGATCTTGTGTTACGCAATTAGGGTGCAGAGTTACAACTTGACTTCTTAAAGTGACTGCAATGAGTGTCGTGTGTCGCAGGAGGAAGAACGGCACGTTGGTGGAGGAGCTGTGGGACCTGCGCGACCGCTACAAGGTGGAGGATTCGGTGTTCCGTATGACAGTGCGCACCAACGAGGACGACTTCGGCAACTACTCGTGCGCGCTCGGTGGCGCCGCGCCCGCGCTCGCCTGGGAGCTGCGCGGCCGCCCGCACGCCAAGCTGCCGCCCAACACCAACGTCGTCGAGGGTCAGAAGCTCAAGCTGGTGTGCAAGGTACGAGTTGGTTGAGCTGCGCATCCCCCCACCCCCTCCTGCGCGCCCCCTCTCACCGTTCGCTCTCTCCCGCAGGTGGTGGGCAAGCCGTACCCTGACGTCAAGTGGCTGGTGTCCAACTCGTCAGACGAGGGCAACCTGACGGACGTGACTGCGGCGCTCGGAGCCCGCGCGCAGCTGTCGCGCTCGGAGCAGGGCGTGGACAACGGCGAGCTAGTGCTGGAATCGGCTGTGCGCGCCGACGCAGGCGTGTACACGTGCGCGCCCAACGAGGGCTTGTCTGCACCCACCGTGCTGCGCGTCAAGGACATGTACGCGGCGCTGTGGCCCTTCCTGGGCATCTGCGCCGAGGTGTTCGTGCTGTGCGCCATAATCCTGGTGTACGAGAAGCGCCGCACCAAGCCCGAGCTGGAAGACTCGGACACCGACAACCACGAGCAGTGAGTGCGTTCGGCCCGGCCCCCCTCCCCCGCCGCCCCGCAACGTAGCGCTGGACGCTCACGCACTCTGCTTGTGTGTTGCAGGAAGAAGTCGTAAGCGTCGTCTCGCGCGGCGGGTAGCGGGCCGCAGCCAGCCACCTTGTTGACTTTGTGATCGTTGTTATGTTTCGTTCGCAATAGATTATATGTATCTCCCCACGTTGACGACGGCGTCGTTCCGCCTGGCCGGCCGGTCGCACGATGTCTCGCTCGCTGCTCCCTTAGAGTCAGTTCGTTGAGCGCCTGCTGCGTCTGTCGGTCGTCGCGGAACGAGCCGCTAATTTAACAATATATTATTAATTAATCCGAGAGAAAAGTACATTAACGAAAGGCATGCTCTACAGCGTTAATTCTTGTTTAAACCTTGCAATGCAATGACTGAACTCAAATGATACTGTTTGTACCATAGCTTTGTAATATATTATGCGCTGACTTCGTGTACTTATAATTTTATAATTTTGTAGATATTGTTATTAATCGTTTATAATAATGCTCCACACTGCTATTTTAAAGCCGAACTGCGATGATATTAATTGAGTTAAATAAGCGGGTCTACTGGACTGCAATAGTTAAAGAAATGTAACATTTGATAACAGTGCATTCCGGCCGGAAGACAGTCTAGCAGGTAAAACTTACAAGTAGTATACAATATACATGTCGCGCTATCACCTGTTCTCTTAATAATATTCACGCAGTCGCTCGATGCCGACCATAATTATGTATTTAAAAACCAAAATAGTAGATTATATTAAATTATTATGTTGATACCACTGTTTCATTTTTAGATTATGACTCCTTGCTTTTCAGGACAGGTCCACAGTGGCGGATTGGTTACTAAATATTTAAAGTTGGCGCCCAATATTAAAAGCCCGCTCAACATTCTCTGCAAAACTACACGAGACTTGCCGAATACGAGCGTGTAGAGGGGGAAAAATTTGTATCTTGTTCTCTCTTGTTCTTTCGGTAAATGTTCTCGCCGAGACGTCCGCCGAGAATGGGGTGCGGGCTTGACTAAGCGTATGCTGCGACGCAGGTGACGCAGCACAGTACAGTACAGATTTTGAAGGGTAAGGCAGGCGACGCAGAAATAGGCCGCGAGCGTATGCTGTGACGCAGCTACACAGACATATTCGCGTCCTAGCTAGTACAAACAATATTACGGTTCTTGAAAGAGTTTTAATTAAGACGAGGCACCAAATTAATAATGATTTCGTTAAACGAACGCGACATTTTTTCCCCAATGGTTCCCCCTGGTCCCGCATCTATTCCAAGAGTTGGATAGGTTAAGAAGTACTTTAATTAGGTACCTACGACTTGAATACACAAAATGAACAAGGAGTAGGTAGAAATTATTCTTTTCTCGCTTCGCTTTTGTATCGTATTACAATAGATAGGCCATCAGTTATGACGATGATGCCGGCCGGGAACAAACAATAGATGACACACACCACCCCAGTTTTTAATAGCCTAAAGGTCATCGATATGTATGAATCCATCGCTTTTTAGTAGTCATTCGAATTTGGTCGGATAACCAGCCGTTGTTTACATATTTTGGTTTTTTGTTAATATTTACTTAATGCGTGTCAAAACTCAACCCAAGGTCTTCGATTAAAACTCGTATAAAAGCGCTATAAGGCTATATTATAGATCAACCACAATACAGAATTTCAACCAAAATTATTATTTTTTTTTTTTCTGTTGGGCATCTCGTAGCTGACCTCTGAGGTCATGACTACTTAACCGGTCAATCCTGTGGTTGCCTTAAGCTGCTACACTCAAAGCCTCCAGCCAGGGGCATACAAAACTAAGCTAAAAAGCTAGGTGAACGCTCGCTAAGGGTACCCCCTGTGGGGTACGAGCCTCGGCTTAGGGCGTCACCGGAGGGAGGACATCAAAGATGGGACGGGCTGGATCAAGGTTTTGATCATTATTATTAATCGGGGAATTTAAAGCTACGTGCACAGCCGAAACCACTGCTGGCACCTCGTTATCGAGCAAGGGTCGGGGAGGAGTATCATTTACTCGGGGGCGCGGGCGCGATCGCAAAGGACCTCGACGGCGAGGTCGGAATGACGGGAGGCGTCTGTATTTGTGTAGAGTACTAGTGGCCCTATTGCTCTCCTGGAGGAGGGTTATGGGGTCATCTGGGTCGGTGAGAATGTGCCTAGGACGGCGGGTACGGCTAATCCTACTTGGGACATAACTGGCGGCCTCGACAACCAGAGGGTTGCGATGTTTGACCGCGGAATCGAAGTAACGCTTTGCAAGGCGTTTTAGAAATTGGTGGATCGTGGGAATTCTAAGGTCGAGATGGAGACTCTCGTTCCTAACATACCAGGGGGAGCCTGTGGCCCTACGGAGGAATCGGTTTTGGAGCGTTTGCAACCTATGGATATGGTGGGGTTTTGCATGAGCAAAGACGGCACCCGCATAAGTCATGATGGGACGAATACACGCTGTGTAGATTCGCAATTTGCACTTAAGTGACATCTTGCTGCGTGCGTTTAGGACGAAATGGAGCCTACCGAGAGCGAAAGCGGCTCGCGAACGAACCTTCTTTAAGTGCTACCAAAAATCTACCGGGTCGTCGCGACGTCCCCGCAAGGGGACGTGGCGAGCGGGGTCGGGGCATCGCCCCTCGCCCGCGGGAGCCATACGGTGACCCATTAATATGGGCCCCTCAATTGGATGCGCCTCGGACGGCGTCGTAGCATTCGACGTATCTTGCGAGCAAGATACGTCTGTGTGTTTGGTTGCTATGAATATTATTGTAGGCGCGCCACGGCGCTAACTCCTGTAGCGCCGCTTTCTTCACGACATCCCGGCGGTCAATCCCCGCCAGGTGAGACCCCCAGTTACCTGGGGGAGGCCCAGCGAAGACGACCAGCGACGAGGATGCCGACTCGACACACCTACATGTTAATATGTAGTCTACCTCTCGCCCCGTTCACAGATCGAGCCGTTTGCGGATTGAGAGGCAGGCAGTCTCGTATGTATGAGCGGCTAGTGTTGTAGAGTAACACCGCTCAGTGTATTACGTGCGTCGCGGCCCGCGTCGCGCCCGCTCGTGTTGTGTATAGATGCATGTATAGATATGGTTGTCTGTATGCAGTTGCGCGACATGCCTATATTAACTTAGAACACGCCGCACAACAGATGTATGTGTACATCTGTAGAGTCTTATTATATCGAGTAAGCTGCGTGTAACCTGGGTGCTGCTTACTCGAGGCGTCATATCCGGTGCGATGGGGTCAAGGGTCCGCTACCAGGTCGCGGGGCAGGGGTCTCGCGTCAGGCGGCCGCGCGTGCAGGGGCGCTATCTGCCTGACATGGGGCCAGGCAGAAGCGTCGGCACGCGCGAACATGGCCTTCGCGAGTCGCCGCACAAACTCATCCAGGCTCTCGATTCCGAGATCCCGCTGGATGACGTCATTCCTCACGAAGTGAGGAGCGTCAACAATGGTCCGCAGCGCAATATGCTGTTGCGCGCGGAGCAGCTTTCGGCTCAACTCACTCGTGAGGGCGAACCAAGCGGGGGCGGCGTACGTCAAGACTGGGCGAATGTACATCTTGTACACGCTCAGCTTGACGCGCGCCGGGATGCTGGAAGAGAGCACTGGGTAAAGGAGGTTGCGGGCGACCTTCCCCTGCGCGACGACCTTGCGGACATGGGGCCCCATCGTGAGGCGGCGGTCGATGGTCACACCCAGGTACTTAGCCCGGGGCGACCAATCGACTGCTGCTCCATGTAGTGTCAGGGGTGGTGGGAGGGGCGCGCACCCGGTGATGAGTGCCTGCGTCTTACCCACGTTAACCGATAGCCGCCATTTTGACAGCCAGGCGGGGAGTGCGTCTAGGGCGCGCTGCATCTTGGACGCCGCGTATTTCGCATTGAGCGAAGTAGTGATGTACGCGGCGTCGTCCGCATACAGCGCGAGCATCGCATCCGTGGTGGTGGGGATGTCGTCGGTGTAACGTGAGTAACACGCAGGCGAAAGGCAACTGCCCTGCGGCACACCGGCGAGCACCGGGCGGGCGCTTGACAGCGCTCCGTCGACCACCACCCTGACAGTCCTGTGGGAGAGGAAGCTAGACACCACCCTTACTACGCGACGGGGCGCGTCCGAGGTGGTGAGTTTGAATAAAAGGCCCTCGTGCCACACACGGTCGAAGGCCTTCTCCATGTCGAGGAATACTGCCACCGAGTACTCCTTCTTGTCTAGCGCTGCTGTCATATGGTGCAGTACCCTCGACAGCTGGAGCGTCGTGCTGTGCTCCGACCGGAACCCGAACTGCTCAGGTCGCGGCGTGATGTGTGGTGTGAGGTGTCGCAGCAGGAGCACCTCGAACACCTTGGAGATGGACGGCAGCAGGGTGATTGGCCGATAGCTCTCCGGCTTCAGGATATTCTTCCCCGCCTTGGGCAGCATTATGACGCGCCCCTCCTTCCAGGCCGCGGGAAAGGTCCCGGTGCGCAGTATCGCCGTGAACAGGCGCGCCAGTGCCGCTACTGTACGGAACGGCAGGTGGCGCAGCACTGTGTTGGTGATACCGTCAGCACCGGGGGCCTTCTTGGGCTTGGTCCGCAGGATGGCGCGTCTCACTGCCCCAGGCGAGAAAAAGATGGGGTCTTCTTCGGGAGCTATCGGCGTCGCGAAGTAGCCTCCAAGGTGTTGCTCGACTGCTGCGACATGGTCGTGATCAGTCGCAGGGTTCGGCCGGAACTGACGCTCCAGGTGACTGGCGAAGACCTCCGCCCGGTCCTCCGATGCGTATTTGAGCGCCCCGTCGCTATTCAGTAGAGGGCGCGGCGGGACTGGGGTACTCGTTAGTTGGCGGCAGAGCGCGTGTACCGACGGCCAGCTGTCCGTCGTCGCGTCTATTCTTTCCTCCCAGCCCGCGGCGGTGTGGGCCACTAACTCGGCCTTCACCTTCTCCGCGAGACGGTTAAGTCTTGTCTTGAGACTCGGGCATCTGAGCTGTTGCCACTGCTTGCGTAGGCGCCTCTTCTCGGCGATCATCCTCGTGATGTGTGCCGGCAGGGGCGGCAATAGCCCTCTCCCCTGCGGCACTGAAGTTGTCGCCGCTTGTAAGGCGCTTTGGATGCAAGCAGTGACGTCACCCGCTGTCTGGTCCACGTCCGCGGAGGTGACGATGGGCCGAGCTGGCGTGGTGGCGTCTAGCATCTCTCCGAAGGTAGTCCAATCGGTACGTCGACGTGGCGCTAGAGGCTTCAATCGGGTCGGCACACCCGATAGGACGACGAGTACGGGTTGGTGGTCGGACCGTAACTCGTCGTCGATCACTTGTTGAGTGATCTGGCGGTGTAGCCCTCGGTGGACTACGACGTCCAGCACATCGGGCATTCGCGTTGGGTCATCCGGGTAGTGGGTTGGCGTCTCCGGGCCGGACACCGTATACCCGAAGGCTTCCGCGTCCGCGAAGAGCCGTCTCCCCCCGTTGTTAATATTCGTAGAGTTCCACGCCGGGTGCTTGCAATTTAAGTCGCCGGCAAGGAGGACCGCGTTCCCGTTACGCGTGCTAAGTAGGGCCCGCATCTCGACCATGTCCATGGGAGACGCGGGCGGCTTGTAGCACGCGTAGATGTTTATGTCCTCGCCGGCAACATGTAGTTGCACACCCAGCGCGTAGAACGTGCTGAGGCTCGGCGGGGGGAGCTCCTGATGGACGACTCTCCGCCTCACTAATACCGCCAGACCACGGTAGCGGGCGTTCTGTGCCGACCTTTCATCCTTCCGATACAGGTAATATCCTGGGACCCTGACCCTATCTTCGGGTCCCAGGAGCGTCTCGTTGACGAGCGCCACGTCGACGTCCTGTTCCCGAAGGAGGTGGCGGAGGAGGGCGACCTTTTCCCTGAGGCCGCGGGCATTCCAGTGTATGATCCTCAACGGCCTAGCCATCGCAAAGGGCGAGCAGTGTGGCCAGGCCGTCAAAGACCACCGATTCGATATCTCGGCCCTGCCTCAAAGCCCTTATAAGATCCATTAAGAGCTTTATTGCGCAGGTTGTGAATTCTTTAGTGTGTGATGATGGCTGTTTCTTTGCCGATACATTCGCCGATGTATCGGCAGATGTTGCGATTTGAGCGCCGCCACGCGTCAGTGCAGGGAAGTTTTCCTGCACTGTGATTGGCCGCGGCGTCTTCGTGACTTTCGCCGCGGCGGTGGCGGCGCCATGCGGCTTTTGGGCGAACCTCTCTAGTGCGGCATTTTGCCGCGGTGCCGTCTTGGCGCTAGTGGTAGGTTCGCCCATTTGTTCCTTGACTTTCTCTGTGTTCACAGCCTGCGCAGCCATGGAGGCAGGGGCGGCCGTGGGGAGGTCTCCTTTTGCGCCCGGGGGGGAGTTTCTCTTTCTCCCTTTCCCCCCGCGCTTCTTCTTCCTCCGCCCAGAGGAGGGGGCTTGCGTCCTGGTCGTGGGCTCATTTGCCGCCGCCATCAACGTCGCGCCATTCGTCTGGGTGACGGTTGCCATCTGGGCTTGTGGCCCAATGTTTTGGGCCCGTCTTGTGGCCGTGATGGCGACGGTCCCCGCTCGCTTATTTCGAATTTCTTTTTCGAAAACGGGGCACTTGGTGTTGTTCGCGGGGTGCGGGCCACCACAGTTTGCACAGGTGGCCGGCTCCTCCCGCGGACGCGGACAATCGCGCGCCGCGTGTTCTGCCCCGCATCGCACACAAGCGAGCGGGCGGTGGCACTGGTGCGAGCTGTGACGAAATCGCTGGCACCGGTGGCACTGTGCAGGCCCACGCTTTCCACGCCAAGCCTCTATCTTGACACCCCTCATGTTCATAAAAACGGTGGTGCCATAGATTTCACGTACATCCGGGGTCTTTTTCAAGATCGCGTGGAACACGCAACCGGGTCGTCCGAGTGCGCCCTTTATGTGGCGCACATACTCCGGCTGGTGTCCCATCTCCCGGAGTTCCTCCTCTATCTCCTTGGGGTCCGTGTCCGCCGGTAGGCCCCTGATGGCGATCTTGAGGTTTTTCTCCGCCGGCAGCGAGTACGCGAACCAACTCACGCCGCTGCTCTTCTCCAGGCCGGTCAGGTAGCGTTGGACCAGCCGATACTCATCCTCGGTCTCCGGGGTGAACCTCACCCCGGTCCCGTAGGGACGAGCATTTGGGGGCCGGCCCAACTTTTCCCGGATGGCCCGGAAGTGAGCGGCCCAGTTAGGCAGCGTCTCCACCACCAGCGGAGGGAAGCGCAGCTTCTTCTTTTTCCCCGGCGCCGTAGACGGTAATGTCGTCGTCGGGGCGCCCGGGGTAGCAACAGGGGGGTCGGAGGTTTTATTGGGGGGAGGCATGGGTGCACTCACCCCGGTGGGGGACACGGAAGGTGTCGGGGATCTCGGCGGTGTGCGCCGGCGGACCGCGTCCGAGAAGGAGGGCGATTGCGGCGCGTCCCGACCCCGCGGCGCGCTTTCGCGCTGTGGCCGCGGCGGGTCTAGGCAATGCCGTTTCGCCTCCTCCGACGCGGTCTCGCCGGAGCTTCTCCTGCGTCGCTGGGGCCTAGGCTCGAGCTGATATTCGAACTCGAGCCCCAGCGATAGAGTCGATGTGGACAGATAGGTGGCGGCTTCTCCCACGATGGGCCGCTGTCCGGATCGCGAGGTCATGTCCGGGGACATGTCTCCGCGACCAGAGGCGGCCGAGCCCGCCGACGCCAGCGACATGCTCGACCCCGCACGCGAGGAGCATGTCGACAGCATCGCGGGCGAATCGTATGCTGAGGATCTGGGAGGCGCCGGTGATTCGGGCGCCTTAACATTGGGTTGTGCCGGCCGTACAAGCGGCCCGGCACCGGTCGCCCGCTCACGCTCAGCCGCTGCCGGACCCGCCAGCGAGAGGCGGGGGCCGGGGGCGGCGGCGCGAGGAGCGGCTTGGGGTTGTGTAGGCGACACGAACCTCGGTGGCGGTGCGGAGGTACGCGTCGGTGGAGCTCGGGCCCGCTCTGCTGTTACGGGTGTACGCGGGGGGGGCAGCGAGGGGAAATCAGGTTTAGTCGCGCCAGGGCGCGTGACAGGCAATTGTTGCTGTCCGGGCGCGGTAGCGCGCGTGGACGGCGTCGGGGCACGCGCATGTGATGCGCGGCCGGTGGTTGCGGCCGGTCCCGGAGCCTGTATCGGCACCGGACGGAACGCGGCTGGGCGGATTGGTACAGCGTGCACCCGGCTCGTCGACGGCGTGGGCGCAGCGCGCGCAGGCGCCGATGACGCCGATGGGCCAGTTGCAACGGCGGCACTCACCTCCCTCTTGGTTGAGGCTGCTGCTGGCTTCTTTTCCTCCTTCCTCTTCTTCGTTAAAATCTTCGGGGGGCCGGCCGGCGGCGCACCGGACGACGCGTCGCCAATATTAGGCAACGACATCGCCCGGTCCAACGTCGGGCGGGCCTCTTCCAGGTTCCCGGCATCGCGGCCTAGCGAGCCGCGCTTGCCGGGCTTCGGCATGATGGTGGGGGTTGTTGGCCTCCGCGACCGCGACGGCGAACTCGCCGGGCAGCACGGGGCTGCTCTCTCTGTGTGCGCACAGGGACCCGACGGTGTCCTGCACGTACACAGAGAAAGTAGAGTTTAAAAACTTAGGCGATCCGCGCGGATTACGGACTCGACTGGCGACTTGTTTGGTTGCTAGTGTGTCCGGTGACCAAGTGGCAAATCCAGACCAAAAATATAAAAATTTTAAACTACTTATACTATCAACGGTAACGAAACCATACCGCGATCTAATTTGACGCCAACGCCATCTAGTTACAAAACAGGTACTAAATATGCACAATCTTACTTACCATAACTAAAAATGTTTACATTAAATATGATATGGTTTGACATTCCGCCCACCAAGGACATGCTCGAAAGAGTTGTCCTTTAAATTGAAGCCACCCACCATGAGGTCAAGGGAGCTATAAAATAATAAAGGAAAACAAAAAAAAATAAAAACCATATCAATCACTGGTTGGCAATACGCAGAGTTTACAAATTGGTCTTTTAAATGTGGAACCATTACACTTTATGGTCACCAACCGTGTGAGTCCGTCCGAACCAGGATGCTTTTCTAAAACCCTACCCAGTAACCATTTGCCTGGAGGTAGGTTGTCCTCTTTTACAAGGACAATGTCGCCAATATTCGGCTCTGTTTCTTTTTGCGACCATTTATAACGCTGTAGCATTGAACTTAAAAATTCTCTAGACCATCGTCGCCAGAAATCTTGGGTCATTTTTTGTAAAAGTTGCCATCGCCTCAACGTGCCCACAGAGCTATGCTCATAATTACGTTCCGGCACAAGAAATAGAGGTTCCCCGATAAAAAAAATGACCAGGTGTAAGCGGCATTGGATCATCAGGGCTTTGAGGAATATGAGAAATCGGTCTTGAATTAAGGCAAGCCTCAATCTGCACAAGTAACGGGGCCATTTCCTCGTAGGTAAGAGTGGAATCACCAATGACGCGCTTCATGTGGAATTTTGTTGATTTGATCCCGGCTTCCCAAAGTCCACCAAAATTTGGAGCATGGGGAGGGATAAAATGCCACTTAACACCTTTACAACTAAGCCAAGTCCTAATTTCGTTAGCGATCGCTGATTGTTCAGCAGCGACTAATATCTGCAGTTCCTTAGCTGCGCCTACAAAATTTTTTCCATTGTCGCCCAAATATCACTGCAATGGCCTCTTCTAGCGACAAATCTCTTGAAACCGGCTATAAAACCTTGAGAGGTAAGGTCACTAATGGCTTCGATGTGCACAGCTCGAGTGACCATGCACACAAATAGGCAGATGTACCCCTTGTAAGCTTTATTACCACGACCCTTAGATACCCTAATGTCAATTGGACCGGCGAAATCAACACCTGTATGCAAAAATGGCTTGGCTGGAGACACTCTACAGGTCGGCAATTGACCCATGAGTTGATTTTTAAACGTCGCTGAGTGCCGAACACATACTACACACTTACGCACGTAAGCCTTTACTACATTTTTTGCAGATAGTATCCAGTATCGTGTGCGCAAATAATTTAACATTAATGTTGGACCTCCGTGAAGAGTGGTTTTGTGAGCTTCGCTGACGAGCAGAGTAGCGAAGTGATGGCGCTGTGGAATTATAATAGGATGTTTCATGCTGACTGACAGTTGAGACTTTTCAATTCTTCCTCCTACTCTTAAAATTCCTTGCTCATCCAATATAGGACATAAAGGTCGTAATTTGCTCTTCTTACTTACACTTCCTGTCTTCTTAATGGTTTCTATGTCTTCCTTAAATTCTTGTTCTTGACAGTTTTTATACAGATTTCCAGAGCGGCTGTCAGTTCCTCACTTGTCAGGTAAGTTTCTTTATGTTGCTTAAATCTTAAGAATCGTCTACAATATGCCACTACTCTAATCAATTTTTTAAATGATGAATATTTTGTCCACAGCCCATCTTCTACATTTGTTGTCACATTTTTTTTTTTTTTAATACGTTTAGAAAAGGCTGCACAAATATTGAAAAACCCTGCCTCCTAAACTAGGGGAACCCTGTGCCTTAGGAGTCAGTGTTCTACTGTAACTTCGTGTACTAAAGAAACCTTAAAAATAAGTGTGTTAATAAACCTATACTCAAACATTTAAGCTACAATGATTCGGACCTTAAAATTAGAATTTTGTATGATTGTAATGTGTGTGTATGTGTGTAAGGGGGGATGGGAGTGTGAATGGGGATGTGATGTGTGAGGGGGGGGATTTTGTGTGTGTAGTCGTGTGGGGTGAGATCGTGTAGTGCTGTACGTGTTTATGTGTTATTTATTTAATTATTTTATTTATAAATAATATTATAAGGTTATAGTTTTGCAGATTTATAATTAAAGTAAAAATGACGTGCCTACATTATTTATTAATAAGGTCTTCTGTACGGGAATAGTCCAGATTATACAGCCAGTTTTGCAATTTAGTTTTCAGTTCGTGTTTATTTAAATTGCAAATTTGAATATGTTTGTTGACCCTTCTGTAAATAAATGAACCTATAACATAAAGCTGGCGGCTAGCGAAAGCGGTTTTGTGAGAGACAGATGGACATGTGGATTTAGCTCTACGAGAGGTAGGAACTAGAGGAGGAACCTGACTATGCTTCCTGAGGATAGTGTTGAGCACAAAAAGCTGCCGGACAGTGAGTACCCTACATTCCGCATATAATTCATTTGTGGGAAATCTATACGGCCTGCCAAGCATCACCTTGAGCACAGCCCTCTGGGCGCGCTCCAACCCAAGTAGTCTAGTCTTAGCGGTGCCCCCCCAGACCGGAATGCAGTAATTGATGACAGATTGGCAAAGTGCTAGATACACCATTTTTAGTGTTTTAGGGTCAGCGCATTGCTTTAACGACTTAAAAATATAAATTAGTTTCCTGACCCGTGATGTAAGGCTTTCGACTTGAGAGTACCACTTCAATCCGTCATCAATCACTACACCCAGGTATTTGGTTTCACTGACACGGGATAGGGCTGTACATGAGCATGCGCAAAGAGAGAAGTCTAAGCATGTATGGGCAAGAACAGTTAAATCAGAAGGAGCTTTGGTCCTGTGGCTAATAGAAAAGGGAATGTAGTTTGTTTTAGCCAAATTAAGTGACAGAAGGTTATTCTGAAGCCATCTTACAACCGTGTTTAGTGATTGTTCTGCATGATATTTCACATCAGTCCATGTATCTCCACACACTACGATCGCAGTGTCGTCAGCATACGTGAATATCTTGGTGTTGGGGAGGGCTAGTGTGCAAAGGTCATTTATATATATTAGGAAGAGCGTTGGCCCTATCACACTACCTTGTGGAACTCCGTAAGTGATAGTTTCTTCATCACTTGTGTAAGAATCGACCTTGACACGAAGCTTTCTGTTTTGAAGGTAACTCTTAAACAGATCATGCGCTGTTCCCCGAATGCCGATGGCTTCCAATTTAGACAGGAGAGTGGGAACAGAGACTGTGTCAAAGGCTTTCTGAAGGTCCAGGAATATTGATAGGCATTTGCGATGGTCATCCAAGTTCTTAGCAACAGTTTCTGTTAGATCGGCAATTGCATCTTCAGTGCATACACCCTTTTTGAAGCCATATTGGTTACGAGCTATGATTTGGTGTTTGTATAAAAAGTTAAGAAGACGACCATTGATCAACCTTTCCATGACCTTAGATATCGCCGAAAGAACAGAAATGGGTCTGTAATTATTAACACAGTCTCTGCTCCCGCCCTTATACACCGGATGGACCAGGGCCCTCTTAAATGATTCTGGGAAAATTCCTGTCGCTATTGACACATTTATGATATGTGTTATAACGGGAACAAGAGGTTTGCGACATAATTTCAGGAGAATAGAAGATATTCCGTCCCATCCAGTAGCACTGTCATGTTTTAAATTCATGATGGCAGACTCAACATGTGCTTTAACACCTTTCAATGATCTTTCTTCGAGTTTAGTTGACATCGAGTTTGGTTTGACGTAGTCAATTGGTTCTTTCTTTAACCACAACGGACCGTTCTTCCACAGAGATGACTGTGAGAGTGCTGAAGGTGTCATACCTCTTGACGCGATATCTGCAGGGTTATGTGTAGATTTCACATGTCCCCATTGAGGATTATCCAAACAACTCAGAATTTCAGACACCCTATTACCAACAAAGGTTGTCCAGCGGCTGGGATGATTACTGAGCCAAGCTAGAACAACAGTCGAGTCTGTCCAACAGTGTATACTGTCTTTTGGTATTACTAGTATCTCAGCTACCTCCACAATCAATTTGGCCAACAGAACAGCACCCATCAACTCAAGACGAGGAATTGACAGTTGCTTTATCGGAGCAACCTTGGTTTTTGCCGATATTAAATTAATTTTAATATTCCCGTCGGCGTCAATTATCCTTAAATACGTAACAGCTGCATACGCTACATTAGACGCGTCGCAAAAACCATGTAGTTCTATGACTGCATCGTCTTCTCTGGATTCTACCCATCGTGGTACATGAAACTCAGGTAAATTTTGTAGTTCCTTTTGATATGTTTGCCATTCTTTCAATAAGTCTTCAGGTAATCGATCATCCCAATCGATCCCGGCAAGCCATATCTTTTGAATCATTATTTTTGCCGGTATAACACAAGGCGCTACCCACCCTAAGGGGTCGAACAGTCGTGATATATCTGATATTACTTTTCGTTTTGTTACAGATGCAGGTTGCGGAAATGTTATTGAATATCTGAAACTATCAGATTCTCTATCCCAAGAAAGTCCTAGTATTTTCACCACCTCATTTAATTTTATCTCTACTATTCCTTCCTGATTTGTACCTTCTCCCAATATTTCCTCAGCTAATTCCTTGTTATTTGTCATTCACTTCTGTAACGGAAACCCACCTTTTTCCATTACTTTCTCCATTTCCCTGTGAATCCTTTTTCCTTCCTCTACAGTTTGACATCCTGACATATAATCATCTACATAAAATTCGCTTTTTAATGTTTCAGATACCAGCGGAAACTCAGCTCCCTCATCGTGTGCCAGCTGCTGCAACGACTTCACGGCCAGGTAAGGTGCGGATGCAGTGCCAAAGGTAACTGTTAACAACTCATACTCTTTTATTTCAGATGCAGATTCACTCCGCCAAAGTAGTCTTTGGAAGTGTGTGTCTTTAGGAGCGACTTTGATCTGATGATACATTTTTACTATATCTGCACACAATACAATTGGATACGTACGCCATCTCATGATGATGTGACGTAATTCCGGTTGTATGGTAGGACCTACCATCAACATATCATTAAGGGATCCGCCATTGGAACCTTTAGAAGAAGCGTCAAACACAACTCTGACCTTGGTAGAGGTCTTATCCTCGCGGATCACCGCATGGTGAGGCAGATAGACTGCTTCTGACTGCTTAGTATCAGTTTCGCGACACACCATCTTCATGTGTCCAAGGTCAAGGTATTCTTGGATTACTTCGGTGTATTTTCTTTTGATCTCATGATTTTTCTTGAAACGCTGTTCAAGTTGATGAAATCGTTTCTGTGCGATGTCTTTGGTGTATCCGATTTTGCTTCGTGGATCTGATTCGCGAAATGGAAGCTTGAGTACGTATCGCCCGGTAGCGTCACGTCGTGTAGTACGAGTAAAGAATTCTTCGCACTGCTCTTCTTCTTGGGTAAGTATCTTTTTCTTATTAGTAACATCAGATTCGATCTCCCAAAACTGTTTGAGCATGTCATTGTCACTGAGGTGTGAATACATACTAACTATAACTTTGTGACAATTTGCTGAATTGAGATCGCAATCTGCGGGTGTTAATCCAGACAAAATCCATCCCAGGGTTGTATTTTGAGCAATTATGGGCCCTGGAGAGTGTTTGACTAAACCCTCTTTAAGAACTTGGCTGTAAACTTCTGCTCCAAACAAAACGTCGATTTTGTTTGGAGTGTGGTACTCTGGGTCCGCCAGAGTTATATCTTCTAGTTCAGGCCAAGTTGGTATACATAGTTTAATTGAGGGAATCAACGTTGTAATTTTACTTAACACATATGCTCGAACTTGAATAATTGCATTTGGATCGTGACGTGAATGAATGGTTACGCAAACCATGAATTTAGAGGCAAACGCGCCTTCATCAACTCCTATGCCTGAGACAATACTGTTATTTGGTATTTTCTTTAGTCCGAGCAATTGGACTGCTGACTCGGTTATGAAAGAGGCCTGGGATCCTTGATCCAATAACGCCCTCAGCAATTGTTTACGACCATTCTGAGTCTGTGCTTCGACTAGAGCGGTCGCTAATAAAACTCGATTTGGCACAACCTTTGTAGAAAAGTGTGTTGCTATGGTTGAAGACTCTGATTCTTTTGCCGTGCCGGAAGCAGTTTGCAGTGTGGACACTGCTGATTTGACAGCTACTGCCTCTACTGGATGACTATTGGGTGACGATGATCTTGAAGATGCCTTGGGGTGTAATAATGAGTGGTGTCTACGCTTGCAAACGTGACATGATGTTTTAGCACGACAATACTTAATTGAATGATTTGCGCCTAAACAATTGTAACACAAATTGTGAGTTCGGACAAACTCACTTCGAGTTTGGTAAGATTCTTTACTAAACTGTTTACAATTACTTATATAATGATCTGGTTTACAGAATGGACATACAATTTGCACAGAGTTGGTACTATTTGATTTGACTGCGTGAAAAACCTTTGGTTTACTATCTGTGGACTTCTGCTTTGACTTGGATGTGTCTAAGTACTCCAAAGAGCGAAACCTTGACTCTAAAAATGTTTTAAATTCTTCAAAAGTTGGTAAATTTTCATCTGTACTAATTTTCAATTCCCACCACTTTCGCGATTCACTATCTAGCTTAGCGCTTATTATATAAATGACTATAACGACCCATGATTTAACATCAATTCCGAGAGTACTTAAGCCATGCAAACAATCCACAGTGGTATCCAATAATTCTTTAACCGCGGTCGATGACTCTGTTACATTTGATTGATTTATCAATCTTTTCAACATAGAATTAGACAAGTATCGTTTATTATTATAGCGATAGCGTTTATTTAACATTTGCCAACATTCCTGATAATTTGTGGCTGTCACAGGAGTGTGACGCAACAATTGTTCAGGTTCACCCGATAAATGACCTTTCAAGTAATGCAGTTTTTGTACATCGTCAATTGAATCATTTTTGTGGATAAGCGATAAAAACAAATCACGGAATGAAGTCCACTCCGTATACTTGCCAGAGAAAGTAGGAATAACAACCTTAGGTAATTTTACATTCGAATACGTATTTGACGATGACTCTTTATCTACACTTGCTTTTGTAGGTGTGACTCTTTTAACTCGGATGTATAAGTTACATAAATATCCTCAGTATCATCATATGTCTCTGACGTAAAGTAATTATGTTTCAAATCTACTTTTTCTACTATGTTCCTGTGTGTTTTTATGAAATTAGACCACAGTTGTTCTAATCCTTCCAACCTGGTTTCTAAATAAGACAATGTTATCTGTTCTTTAGGAGATTTTTTATAATTTATTCTACCTTTTTCAATATTTCTCTTGTTATCTAGTTGCAAGTTAATTAATGAATCCATGACTATAAACTGCTATCAAACTATTGAATTAGTTCACAAACAAAAACAAGTTGCACAAGAACACAGAAATTTTACAAGTGTAAAACTGATAAAATTATTCTAAGTCTATGACGATAACAGAAAATTTTACAAGTGTTTTTAACTTTAAACTTTTTAGAAAATTGGGCACAGATTCCCCGTCGATTCACTTTTTTCATAAATATTCTAAGTCTAAAACTACTACAATTATTCTAAGTTTTGATAATTACGTTAAATTAAGAGTTCCAAATCTTGATAACTTCGCAAATAAAACTGTACTCACGGTTTTATTTTTTAAGTCCACAACACGTCACTCACTATTACTTCTCCGATTTATTTGTTGCTAACACCCGCTAGGGGGCGCGCAGTACGCTCAGCTTTGGTGCTCAGCTAGTTGGGATCCCACTTCCACTTCTTCTAGATCCGGTTGTCCACACTCGGGATGTCCGGAGGCCCACAGAACTTGCTGCGGTGGCGCCCTCTGCAGGCGACGTCCTCAGAAACACTCAGTCTCCGCGGTCACGCCCTCTGCAGGTGACGCTGAAGCACTTCAGTGGCAATCCACCACTGCTTTCTATGCTGATACACAAAAACTCGGTGCGCAATATTACTAGTGATGGTCGACTCGAGTAACTTACTCGAGTTAACTCGAGTTGAGTTTAACTCGATACAATTCGAGTTGAATTCTCTCTGACTCGAGTTTGAAAACCGAATGAAGCCGACATGGAGCGAAGTTTGCCGATCATTGGAGACTATATTCATTCAATAACAAACAAGTTTCACATTTATGTAGATTTGAGGTTAACTTTAAAGTGTCGGTTTTGTTGTAGTATTTCGTGTTTTAAATTCTGTTTTTGAAAAATGCCGGGTCCTAAAAGAAAATCTTTGGTTTGGGATGTATTCGAATCGCCAGTGAGTGGACGTGTTACGTGTAAACACAACAACAAAATATTTTTCGTTTTGCTACTTAGTGTAATTATCGTTTATAAGAAAAGTTAAGTAGAATATAATTAAGACTAAAATATCAACATATAATTTAACTACTGCAAAAATATTCTTTGTGATAGTAATTTGTTAATTTTCTTGTTCTTGAAAGTATTGTGATTGTGATTCTATAATATTATAAAACAATTATGAGCCTATAAGTGTACCTATGTACATACCTGCATCATAATGTTAGTTTGATTTTATTTTGAAAAGACTGCTGTATAATTACATAGTTTTATTAAAAATAAATATATTTTTTTAAACTTGAAATTCAAGCTTAAAATACATAAATAAATTATTTGATTTGAAACAATAATTTCCTTTTTTACTTTAGTTAGTATAATGTTTCCAATACATTATAAACAAAGAATATAAAAATGAAACAATTTAAACAGATAAAAATATAATTTGTCTGTTCTAATTTTTTTTTTACTATTAATGTGGAGAAATAAATTAGTGCATCTCGCGCTTTTGACCACTAAGGTCTTGGCTGCTTAACCGGACTTTCCTGTGGGTGCCTTAAGCTGCTACACTCAAAGCCTCCAGCCAGGGGCAAAAAACTAAACTAAATTAAAACTAGGCGAACGCTCACTAAGGGCACCCCCTGTGGGGTACGAACCTCGGCTTAGGGCGTCGCTGAGGGGAGGACAGCAAGAAGGGACAGGCTGGATCAAAATTTGTTTATATCATGATTATTATGCGGGGTAGTTTAAAGCTACGTGCTCAGCGGCAACAACTTGCTGGCACCTCGTTTTCGAGCAAGGGTCGGGGAGGAGTATCATTTACTCAGGGACACGGTCGCGGTCGCAAAGGACCTCGGCGGCGAGGTCGGAATGACGGGAGGCGTCTGTGTTTGTGTATAGTGCTGGTGGCCCTATTCTGCTCTTGAAGGAGAGTGATGGGATCATCAGGGTCGGAAAGGACATGCCTCGGACGGCGGATCTGACTAATTCTGGAAGGGACATAATTTGCTGCTTCGACAACCAAGGGGTTGCGATGTCTAGGAGCGGAGTCAAAGTAACGCTTGGACATGCGTTTAAGGAACTGGTGAATCGTAGGGATTTTACAGTCGAGATGGAGGATCTCGTTTCTGACATATGTACAAGGGAGCTCCCGTGGCTTTACGGAGGAAACGGTTCTGCAAGGCTTGCAACCTATGGATGGAATGGGACTTGGCGTGGGCGAATACTGCACCCGCATAGGTCATAATGGGTCGGATACACGATGTATAGATGCGCAGTTTGCACTTAAGTGACAATTTGTTGCGTGCATTTAGTACGAAATGGAGTCTACCTAGAGCGAAAGCGGCTCGCGAACGAACCGTCTTTATGTGCTCAGAAAAGGAGAGATGATGATCTAGGATAACACCTAGGTATTTGGCGCGCCTAGCCCAAGGGATTGGTTTGCCGAACATGGTGATAGGTCGGGGGAAAGGGGGGGGTCTAGTTCTCGGTTTAGAAAAGCTAACCGCTTGACTTTTGTCGGGATTTACTTCTATTCGCCATTTTCTAAACCAGGCGCCAAGGTTGTTGACAGCCCTTTGGAGGTTTAGCAGCATCGTAGCTGAATTTCCCTTACAGATGATCGCTGTATCGTCTGCGAACAGAGCCAACTGCGTCGATCTGTGTTTGGGGATGTCGCTGGTGAATAGCGTGAAAACGAGGGGGGCTAATACTGAGCCCTGAGGGACTCCTGCCCTTATGGGGCGGGGGGAGGAAAGGGCTCCTTCGATGCGGAAGCGAAAGGTGCGATTCGACAAATCGTCTCGTAAGATGAGCACGAGACGATCCGGCACACCGAGTTTGTAGAGCTTATAAATTAAGCCGTTGTGCCAGACTTTGTCAAACGCCTTCGCTATGTCGAAGAATACTACGCTCGTCTGTCGGCCATGGGTGAGAGCACCGCTGATCAGCTCGACGATACGATGGACCTGATGCACGCTAGAGTGCTGAGTTCGAAAGCCGAACTGTTCGTTGGGGATGAGGCCCTTGGTCTCTGCATAGTCTCTGAGGCGCTTATAAATAAGCCTCTCATAGATCTTGCCGAGAACCTTGAGCAGACTGATGGGCCTATAGCTAGATGGCTCGTTTTTGGGTTTTCCTGGTTTAGGGATACCTATGACAGTGGCCTCTTTCCACGTCTGGGGAAAAATGTTGTTGCTTAACGCACCATTGAAGATGGTGGTCAAAAGCATAATTAAGTTAGCTGGGAATAGTTGGACCACCCTATTGGTGAGTCCGTCTGAGCCGGGGGCTTTACGATTTTTCAGACCTTTGATAATCTCATGTACCTCATCTGGTTCGATGGGGGGCAGGGGAAAATCAGGGTCTTCAATGGGAGGGATAGAGGCTCTACGTTCGACTTCGGCGTCGACCTCATCGAGGTGAGCTTTGTCTACTGGTAGGGTACTGGGAGAGCATTGGGCTTCAAGACTGTCGGCTAGGCACTCGGCTTTGTCGATGTCGTCGAAGGCTAATGTTTTGTCCGGGCGGACTAAGGGGGGCATATGGCCTGAGTGAGGGGATCTGAGTTTTTCTCTGGAATTCCCAGAAGGCAAGGTGGGTAGGCTGAAGGTCGCTCAGCATCTTGTTCCAGCCCGTTTCACGCAGCTCCGCCATACGTGTCCTTACAGTTCTCTGTAAGTAGCGCATGTGGGCTTTGTTAGCGGCGCAGGGAAAGCTGCTGTAGGCACGGACAGCTGCGTTCTTCTCAGTCAGCAGGGCGCGCGCATCGTCCGGGAGTTTCAGGTAACAGGGATCTGTTGCCGGAACCTCCCTTGAGCAATCGCTCAGGACGGTTTGCACGTGCTCCGTGAGTGAGTCGATCGCAGCTGTCGTGTTAGCGACAGAGTCAAACTGGTCCGGAATAGAGTCTAGTAAGGGGGACGTGTTGGATTTCAGCTTTTCGCTTACTTTCTTCCAGTCCGTCACCTTTCTAGTGGGGAGAGGGTGGTTAGGGTCAGAGGGACCTATGCGGGATACAAGATGGATGATTACTGGGCGGTGGTCAGAGGTAAGCTCGTGCACCGTTTCTATAGAGTCAAGTCGTAAGTTTACGTTCTTAAGGAGCGTTATGTCAAGGACGTCAGGGGTGTAATTTACCATATGGGGATAGTAAGTGGGATTCATCGGAGCGATGATGTCGAAGTTAAGAGTGGAAGAGAGGTCGAACAAGTGTCGGCCCCTGGGGTTAGTGGTGTGGCTATTCCATGAAGGATGTTTGGCATTGAAGTCCCCTGCCATAATGACAGAGTCGCTCATGCCGAAGAGTAGCTGTAGGTCATCAGAAATCAGTTGGTAGTTTTCCGAGGCCTGAGCTGGGATGGGAGGGATATAAACCGACACTAGAGAGATCGGTGAGTGACCAGTCATGCCTAGACGACAGACTGATACTTCTAATCGGGAGAGAGGTGGAGGGTCCATAGGGATGCAATACAGATCCTTTTTATAATAAATGAGAGTGCCACCCGCGTGACAGCGCGTCCTATCATTTCGAATTAAACGATAGTTAGCTATAGAGTGGTTTCGTTTGTGGGGTTTAAGGAAGGTTTCCTGTATGAGGAGAAGATCTAACTGATGATCGCGGAGGAATTCCGCGATTTCATCTTTGTGATTGAATAAGCCATTGGCATTGAAGGTACCTATCTTTAGGGATCGGGGTTTAAACCTTTCATAAGAGGCGTTATACATTATGAGGGTCTAGTGAAGGAAGTGAGGGCGGAGGTAATATCCTCGTAAGCTAGGAACACGTTTTGGATTTGCTCGAAACATCCTGATTTCCTGGCTTCTACAATGTCTAAGGCCATTTGTTGAGCCCTGGGGGTACAAAAGGTTATGAACGTAGAACTAATTATGCTGAATGCATTTTTAGCGGGGTCCGAGTATATATTATTATTATTTTTATTAGCCACGGGAGTGGGAGCATGACGCGGGGTAGCCAAATTGATATTGGGTTTTGCGGGGGGCGCGGGGGGTGCGGGGGGTGCGCTACGCTGTGTAGGCACTTGGGGAGCGGGGAAGCCGGGGGGAGGAGGAGGACGGACTCGCGGGTCCATTAGGGAGTATAGCGGGGTATGAGGGGGAGGGGGCGCGGGGTAACCAGAGCCGGGAAGGTCTGCTGGTGGTTGTAATTTAATTGAGACCAAGGGCTAGGTCTCTGTGGGCTAAGCCTCTGAGGTATCTGGGACGAGGGGAAAGGTTGGTAAACCTGTTGGCGTTGCTGCCTAGCGTCTAAACGCTTAGACAGCTTTGCTGTGTTAGCCTTAGGGGCTTTGGGACAACCGCGATAATTAGCCGTGTGGCCTTCGAGGCCGCACAGCACGCAACTTGGCGGGGTGTCGCATAAGTTGCGATCCTTTGGACGGGTGCAGTCTGCCGTGCCATGGTCCCCCAGGCACTTGACGCACCTGGGTTTCGCATGGCAGTGCTTTTGACTGTGGCCATACAGTTGGCAACGGTGGCATTGCCCTATGGCGCTATTTTTCCAGGGCTTCTCAATAGTGAAGCCCACTAATTGACAAATAGTCTTTACATTAAAAATGGGGTGATGCCCCTCAGTAGGGGAGCACACGACAATAACCATGTCGTACGCTTCCCTGCCACGCGAGCGGTGCATTCGGTGCACGGTGCACTTCATCCACGGGGATGTTCTGCGACTGAAGGTCGGCAAGAATGTCCGCGGAGGGAATTTCTTTAGGGATCTTTTTGATAACGACCCTAATCTGTCTATCTTCTGGGAGGGAGTAGGTGTGGAATGACACACCTCTCTCTCTCAGGACCCTGGTTAAGTCCCTGTAGTCTTTCGACGTAGGGACGAGAACTTTAATACCCTGTTGGGTAGAGCGGGCGCTAGTGTAGCCTATCTTGAGGTCTACACACCACTTTGATACAGCCGTCCACTTATCCTTGTCTTGGATGAAGACAGGAGGTGGCGGCGCGACCTTTTTAGGGCCGGAGGTTGGCGCGGAACGCGGTGCGTCATTCTGCGAGGATGACGCAATCGGGCGGGGGGCGGTGGAGGGGGAAGCTACGGGGGTACAAGTAGCGGCGGGAGTGACAGTGGGGATTGCCTGAGGGGCAACTATGATAGAGTCGTCGATGACGACTACTTTGCTCGCTTGGGACGAGCTCTGCTTCTTCTTCTTCCTCTTGTTTCCTTTCCCGGTGACTTGGGTGAAGCCTTCGTCATCCGAGTGGGAAGAGGAGGAAGAATGAGCAGAGGCTTGAGCCTCTAAGTCGGGGGTATAGAAAGGATGGGGGGTCGGGGCGCGGATTGTAGCCGCGGTTGCGTCTTCTGCAATGTCCATGCTGTCAGAAGGACAGGGACTGAATTGCGCATCTATTACATCGCTGAAGTCAGCGATGGATGAGGACCTAATTTCAGTCTGCTGTGAAGCAGCGAGACCTTCGAGTTCGGTACCGAACTCGTTGATGAGTGTCGGGTCCTTTTTTAGGACTCTATTTAGGAGATCTAACAGCTTGGAGTTTTCACTCCTGAGGGATATGAGGTCGTTACGGAGTGACTGAATGTCACTCTGTACGGCCTCCATAATGAATAATTAAAATTTGGGACCTAATTTTTCCCTAATTAAAATCCTAATAACCTATTTCCCCGGGCGGACTACCGGGGATGTGTAAACCCTCCCTGTCGGGTATAGACAGGGAGGTTGTGTGCCTAATGGTAAGCCCTAAGCTTGCTTTTGCCCATTGCCTATCTTATTGTGCAACGGGGTCCTGACCAGACTAGTGCGCCGGGTGTAGACACACCCGACCGACACTAGGTGTGTAGCTGTGAAAGGAATACTGTCACCAATGCCGACTAGGAGACCCCCCAAGGCCGAACACTGGGACCCGGCCAATTGACTGCCTAACCCTGAAGGGGATCGGCGGGTGTGATTGGGTCAACACCCCCTCGGTTTCGTTGGCACCGTATGGTTTCCACCGAGGACCACGAAACTGTGGTTTTTCCCTGAAGGGGCAAAATGACTTGAGGAGTCAGTTGACGTTATTCCGTTAAAGAAACAGATAATTAATCGTATCTTGAAAAAGACTCCGATTAATTGGTCGACGATAGTCGATTAATAATAATCGACTATTCAAAGTCAAAGTCAAAGTCAAAACATTTATTTCAAATAGGCCCATGTATGGCACTTTTGAACGTCAAAATTTACAGAATAATATAATTGATTCTAGTCGCCCCTTCCAAAAGGTAGTTTTCGTATGGAGAAGAATGGGCAAGAAACTCCACCGTTACTCTTTTAAAATGTTTTACAATAGTTTGTATTAGTACGTACATTAGTTAAATAATTATATGTGAAGACGATGCACCTAGAATAAAATTACTATACCACAATGGGTAAAAAGAATTAAAAATGAAGCAACGACAGATAATTTAATTATATGATAGATACATGGTGCTCACATATTTACAAACATAGTAAAAGTAGACGATTTGCCTAATGTTTTTAAAATTAATAAGTCGGTGTGTGAGGAAGTAATCACAGAATGTAAAATCAATGTCATATAATACAAAATTATAAATTTAACAATTAAATTAGCAACCTGTTTGATTTTGTCTTGATTCTAAATTGTCCTATGGAGCAGGACCAGCATGTTTCCAAGCACTCTTATCTTGGATATAATCCTCTAATTTGTAATATGCTTGTTTACAAAGTGTACTTTTAATCTGAATTTTAAATTTTCTTTCATTTAATTGCAATATGTCACAAGGTATTTTGTTGTAACATTTAACACAGTACCCCATAAAAGATGTATGTACTTTAGATAATCTGAAAAATGGTTGATCTAGTTTATCTTTATTTCTAGTATTAAAATTATGTCTATCACTTATTTTATTAAAAAGATGTGGATTTTTCCTTACATACATAATATTTTCATAAATGAATTGGCAAGGTACCGTCATAATATTAATCCTTTTAAATAGTTTCCTGAGAGATTCGCGGCGACGTAGATTATAAATGGCTCTGACAGCTCTCTTTTGTAAAATAAAGATGGATTCAATGTCAGCAGCCCGACCCCACAGTAAAATGCCATACGACATAATGCTGTGGAAGTAGCTAAAATAGACCAATCGCGCGGTTTCTACATCTGTTAACTGTCTTATCTTTCTAACAGCATAAGCGGCCGAGCTTAGCCGCCCCGCAAGAGATGTTATATGAGGTCCCCATTGTAATTTCTCGTCTAGCGTGATTCCTAGGAAAACCGTTTGATTAATAAATTCCAGTTTTTCCCCATTCAATATGATGTCACATTCGCTACTTCTAACATTAGGTAATTTAAATCTAATGCATTTGGTTTTTGTTTTATTTAGTACCAAATTGTTTACCGTAAACCAATCTTGGACTTGTAGAATAGAGCTATTAACGTCTTCAAGATTTTGTGACCGTCGGTTTATTTTAAAGATTAATGATGTGTCATCTGCAAATAACACCATCTTCGGTTGATTTTGAAATAATTGGGGTAAATCATTAATGTAAACTAAAAAGAGGAATGGACCCAATATCGAACCTTGGGGAACGCCCATTGCCATTTCAGACCCTAATGAGTTTACGCCGTTTACCTGAACTTTAACCTTTCTATCTTTCAGGTATGATCTAAGTAAATCAAGAGCTGTATTCCTAATCCCATAGTGCTCTAGTTTCAGCAGAAGTGTCTCATGGTCTACACAATCGAACGCCTTCGAGAGGTCGCAAAAGATTCCAATGGCATCTTGTGCTTCTTCCCAGGCATTAAAATTGTTCTTTATTAGAGTGACACCGGCGTCAGTGGTACAACGCCCTTTGGTGAAACCGTACTGTTGTTCATGAAAGATGGAATTTTTATTAAAGTGAGGTAACATTTGATTGAGCATCAACTTTTCAAACACCTTACTGAGCACTGGTAGAATTGATACCGATTGCCTATAATTGTTGGGTTCTTTACTATCACCAGATTTGAACAATGGAACTACTTTACTGTGTTTCATGAGATCCGGAAAGACTCCTTGGTCTATACTGGTGTTAAATATGTAAGCTAAATAGGGCGCAATGGTTTCGATTATAGATCTACAGACTTTTACAGACATTCCCCAGAGATCTTCTGTTGATTTAATTTTAAGATCTTTAAAAGCTTTTATAACAGCCTGGGGATTTGTATGCTGAAACCTAAACTCCAAAGGGCAAGCCTTCACATTCTGTCTAAGTAAGGCAGCAGAAAGCGCGGGTGAGGAATTTAAAGCTTGAGTAGTTTTAAGGGGAATATTAGCAAAAAAGGATTCAAATTCTTGAGCTATTTCTATATCTGAGTTAATGGGGCCATGTGCAGTCTCTAAATTAAATTCAGTATTTCGCTGTTTTTTCCTACCTGTTTCATTATTTATTATTTGCCAGGTAGTTTTTATTTTATCATCAGCTGATTTTATTTTATTGCTAATATAAAGAGCTTTGGCTATTTTGCACACACTTTTAAAAGTTTTTGAATATTTTGCAACATACTTATGAAAGCTTGTATTATTCATATGTTGCTTTAGGCCATAAAGTTCAAATAGTTTTTCCCTGCTTTTACGAATACCTGGAGTCGCCCAATCACTAAATAAGAACTTTGTGTAAATACTTTTAGTCTTTTGTGGAAAAGTGTCATTAAATTGCGTGTTTAATAGTGAAAAGAACTCGGCGTAGAACTCATTTGGGTCATCTATATTATTAAAACTCTGAACACATAATTTATTGGCCAAAGATTTATTTAATTTCTCTAAACTTTTACATGTAATTGGCCTAAACCTTATTTGAATTTTTTGTAAAGGTATGTAGGAGCAAAATGTTATTGTTTGTCCACTGTGATCTGATGGCAACTTATTTACAATTTGTTTGTGTAGGTAATCACAGTTACAAAAAATATTATCTATACAAGTGGCAGAAGAAGCTGTCACTCGGGAGACACTATGAAGAGCGTCGCAGTATGCGACGAAACGATGACTCAGGAACAGGATCGCTTGAGTCACTATCGGGAACCACAATCAGCAGCGCAGCACGTCCGTCCGCGTCCGATGCCAGGCGCAGAGTGTGACCAAAAATATAAAAATTTTAAACTACTTATACTATCAACGGTAACGAAACCATACCGCGATCTAATTTGACGCCAACGCCATCTAGTTACAAAACAGGTACTAAATATGCACAATCTTACTTACCATAACTAAAAATGTTTACATTAAATATGATATGGTTTGACAATGCGAAACATTCCAAGCTGAATATTTTCACCATATATTTTTGACTAAAGGCACAAGATTTTGGTTTACACCTACACATCTGGGATTGAGCCGGTTCCTTGTATTTTGCCATCAAAGTTATGACACCATCGTTTTGACTTTTAGCAAGATTATTCAAAAATGCATGCATTAACAGATTTGAAACTTTGTATGGTTATTATTAGCGTCAAGAAGGACCGAATACAGTTTTCAGCGAACTTATACCTTCTCTCATTTACGCGCTGCGATGTTTTTTCGGGTTTTCATAAAACCGCGATAACTTGAAAACTACAAATATTTTCTTAAATCTAATTGGGGCACTAAGGGGCACACATTAAGAGCTACTCGTGTAAGTTTATTCTACAGGGGCACACGCAATGGTTTTAGAGATATACGATTCTGCAAAACGTTACTCCAGCAGGAAATGCAATATCTCGAAAACCTGAAGGGGCACTGATTTTATTTTTGGGGGCACATTTTGGCACACATATAAGCTATCTGGCCATGCACGATTTTTTTCTCTGCGATCATTCGTTTAGAATTTTCCTGCTAGAAAAACGTTACCCCAGCAGGAATTGTTTTTTCCGTTTTTTTTCCAAACGACAGGAGGCACACATTTTTTATGTGGGGGCACATTTACAGCAACTAAGGCACCAACTAAATGTTCCACTCATATAACTCTAGGAGACACTTTCCTGCTGGGGTAACGTACACAGTAGTTCGAGTGGCCAATCTGTGCTAAATGAATGCTAATGTGTGTTAAATAGTTTGAGTTTGCTAGTGTACATAAAAAGAAAACGAGAAACTGTTCTTCATGGCGGTCACCAATAAATACCATGCTAGAAAGAAATACAATACTGGTTTAGCTATTTGGAGTTGTAGTCAACAGAGTAAATTAAAGTGCCGTGGAGTTTTGAGAATGAAAGTAAGTCTTTTCTACTGGTTAACCAGCGGGAAGTACCCAGCAAACCGAGTGGAGTAAACCTTGGATACTTTGAAAATCCTTACTTGCTAAAGACCTTTTTTAGCAATTCGTTTTGTTTGGTCAAGTATTTTTTGACGTTTCATATCTGGCATCATTAGACACATATCTTGTGAATTTATTTCGAAACCTAGGAACTTTTGAATTTGTTTTAGTTTCCAGCTACTTTTTACTAATCTCTCAAGAACTTGTACTGGTACTGCTGTACTTTCTAGGCAACTATTAAAAGTTAGGAAGTGCCTCCGCTACCGGCGCCGGCTCCCAAAAATAACGCCATTGGGAACCGGCATGACATTACTGTCGGCAGCCGAGATTAAAAACATCGGCTGCCGTCACATTAAATACTGTGGCCGGCACCGCCGGATTCAATAATGGACACCGACGGCGAGGCGTTTATGGAAACCCTTCCAGTATTCAGAACTCCCAACTAAATAACTCTAACAAAAGATATTTCTTTCCAAAATTATATTCTAGTCGTAGGGGGTCACAGTTCTAACCTTACCTAACCATTTTTTCGAGTAAAAATATTTAACCTAATCTAACTGATTCCGTTCTCCGGGTAACTACTTAATACTTGATTACTGGGAATATGGAAATATAATACTGAAAAAAAAAAATGCTTTATTACATGTCACTCAGTGCCGGCAGTCAATTCAGCAACTGGTGCCGGCAGCCAATTCGGGAGTTGGCGCCGGCAGCGGAGGCCCTCCCAAAGAGTTATTTATAAATAACAAATCATCTAAGTAAACAATTCGGCCAGTATACAGGGTGTTTGGTGCATCGTGTGCCAAATTGAAATGGTCGACTGGGGGGGTCACCTGCTATCCTTTCAGACCCCTAAACACTTCTCATGCCCTGTGGATTTTTTTTCATCGACTTTTTATCGTTTTATAAAAAAAATACCCAAATTTTACATTCAAGTACAAATTAAAAAAAAAGTGTAAGTCGTAGACTCTGAATTTTAATTTTATTTAGCTGTGTATTGTATTACAGTTCTTTTAAATTCAAAATTAGTGACATTAGCCATGTAGTTTTTTTTTATTTACTCGCAAAGTTTCGGACTTCAATTAAAGCTGTCCATGTTACAGCTATTTACATGGCTTTAAAAAAAAATACAAAAGCGAGTGGGATCTTCCAACTCCCTCAGAAATTCTCTAGTCTATTCTCTTGCTAGTGATGTGCCACATGCCATAAAAATCTTTTTACAAATTTGTGAATTCGCTAGAATTGTGAATCGAGTTACAAAATACTAAATTTCAAATTATGATTTAAAAAAATATTTTTGCTTAAATGATACCTCAAAAACTCATTAAATCTGTTATCTCACTCTTATAAGGTAAAATCTGTCTCGTATCTCTCTTTTGGGGGGGAGAGGGTTTACTAAAAATAAAAAATAATTGCATTTTTAACATTTATTTAATAATTTTTACATATTCTGCCCAAACTGTTGGCCGCTATTGCGAATGCAGGCCCGACATCTATTTCGTATTTCCACAGTTGTTGTACGAAGTCGTATTTCCTCCTTTATTTTATTGAACGCCCTTTCAATGCGTTGAAGTAGTACCTCCCTAGTCGGAACCTCCGTGGCGTATACCAGCTCTTTGGCACGTCCCCAGACATAAAAGTCTAGCGGAGTTAGCAGCTTTAATTGAAGTCCGAAACTTTGCGAGTAAATAAAAAAAAACTACATGGCTAATGTCACTAATTTTGAATTTAAAAGAACTATAATACAATACACAGCTAAATAAAATTAAAATTCAGAGTCTACGACTTACACTTTTTTTTAATTTGTACTTGAATGTAAAATTTGGGTATTTTTTTAATAAAACAATAAAAAGTCGATGAAAAAAAATCCACAAGGCATGAGAAGTGTTTAGGGGTCTGAAAGGATAGCAGGTGACCCCCCCAGTCGACCATTTCAATTTGGCACACGATGCACCAAACACCCTGTATATGCAGGTTTGAGGCGAGCGATGGAAACTGTTACTACTTTGCCTTTTACCATCAGTTTGAACACTTTGTCACCTCGTTCGATAATTTGATGTGGGCCAGTGTGAGTTAAGGAACTATGCGATGCGTCTTCTCTTAAAAATGCACAGTCGCATGTGCTTAGGTCTTTGTAGACGAAGACTTTATTTTCTCCGTGGCGCGATGTCGGCACTGGCTGAAGTTTTTGAGCTATAGTACGAAGTCGTGCTATAAAATCTGTCACGTCAGTAGTGCCATTCGTGGTTTGCTCTAGAAATTCGCCAGGTAGCCTCAATGGCTCGCCATACACTAAGTCGGCTGGTGACGCTTGTAAGTCATCCTCGTAAGCGCTACGAACGCCAAGTAAGACTATGGGCAGAGCCTCAGTCCAGTTTTCATTTGCATGGCATACAATAGATGCTTTCAGATGTCGATGAAAACGTTCCACGAGTCCATTGCTTGCTAGATGGTATGCTGTGGTTCGGTGATTACGGAAACCGGCTATTTTACCCAAGTATTGGAACAGGGTGGACTCAAATTGGCGTCCACGGTCTGTTACAATATCTGTTGGGCTGCCGAACCTAGATATCCAGCCATGCAGCAAGGCTTTGCCTACTGTCTCGGCCGTGATGTCGGTTATCGTTATTACCTCCGGCCATCGTGTGAATCAATCAATGGCCGTTAAACAGTATCGATTACCTTGTGAATATGTGTAAAGTATACGTATATGTGTATATGCCGCTACATCTCCACTGAGCCACAGCGGTCGAAATTCCGACACAAAATGTGATGGTGTAAATAATAATAAACACTGAAACGTCAACAATCAAAATCGTTTTCTTACCTCATAATTCGCATTTTTAATTATTTACATCTATCGTATACATACAAAAAGCTCTGTAAAACACATTAAACAATAAATAATATACAATAAACTCTTATCTACAATGAAGAAAAGAAAAAGAGTAATACCATAATAACTCAAAATTGACGCTGTCACATACAGACCCACATACAAATAAATGCGATATGAAAATGTAATATGTTGACAAGATCAGCAGCTCGCAGTGCACGCCTACCACCCCCGGACTCGCCGCTCAGCTCCGCCTCGCCGCCGCCGGTACCCAACCATATCGTGAACGCTGTATCGACACCGGCCGCGGTAGTTGCGTCGAGCTCGAGTGACGAGTATTTCTCCCCGCCGACGTCGCCAACACCTGTACGTCGGCAGGGGAGAGGCCGGCCACCGAAGAGCTTGGGACTTAGGGGCCAACCGGCCCCGAGCCGGGTCCCCGCTGCCAGTGGTTGTGTGCAGCGCATGAGATGGACTCAGTCTATGAACGAGAACGTCATGCGCGCATATTACGGGTCTACAGAGGGAGGAACTAACCTCACTGCGTACCGTGTTAGGATGCTGTCTCTGTTTCAGGAACTAGAGCCAACCGTCAACGTCTCGGCCCAACGACTGTCGGATCAGGTGCGTGTCATCCAACGCAACCATAGGTTGGACGATACCGCACTTGATAGGCTGCGCTCAGAGGTACTGAGCAACCATATCGTCTCAGCTCGGGAACAAACCGCGGCAGAAGCGTCAAATATTGATCCTACCCCGCCGCGGTTCAATCATGGAGTTGAAGAGGAGGATGATAGGGTTGCCACAGTAAGTAGCCAGTGTAACAATCGATTGAGGAGCGCACTGGAGGATGCGTTTCGCGAGTATAGGTACACTCCGACCGAACTTAGACCACGATTACCACGCCTACCCATGCACAAAAAAAATAGGGCGCTGATGTGTGCCCTGGACTCGCAGCTTACGAATTTTTTCGAGAGCAGCGAGGATCTCATTGATACACACTCGATCCTGTATTGCGCGGCTGTTGCGGCATGTCGTTTAGCTAACGTCAAGTTTCCAAACTGCGACGGAGCTACTCGACCTAAACCAGCCGTACCAGCCTGGCAGTGCAGGATCGAGCGACGTATCGATGGGGCCAGGGTTCTCATCGGCAAACTATACTGCTTCAGGGAGGGAAATACACATACACGACCAAGAGTGATGCGCTTTGTAAGGCGGGCATTCTCGGGGACTGAAATCAGCCCACAAGACTACATGTCCCGTGTCACAGAGCGCATCGACTTCCTGAAGCAGAAAGTTTGTGCATGGGCGAGCCGTAATCGGCGGTATAAGCGGCGGGTTGACCGATACACGCAGAATCGCATGTTCCAGAGCGATGAGAGGTGGGTATATAGAGCTTGGGAGCGACCTGAACAAAATGTGACAGACGTGTGCCGCCCGGATGATGCCGCCACGAGTGCATTCTGGCGCAGCATCTGGTCGGTGCCCGTCTGTCATACTGAGGCTGGCTGGATGCAGGATGTCGAGCGAGTGTGTGAAACTATACCAGAAATGGATGCTGTATTTATCACGCCATTAGACGTAGCCAGAGCAGTCCGTCCGATACCGAACTGGAAATCACCGGGACCGGACGGACTGCATAACTTTTGGTTAAAATGGCTGAGTAGTTCGCACACTTGCCTGGCATCCCAATTCCAGTCATCCCTAGAGTCTGGGTCGCTACCTCAGTTTCTAACAACAGGCGTTACCCACCTGCTCCATAAGTCAGGTAATCCCGCGGAACCTAAGAATTATAGACCGATCACATGTTTGTCGACGGTCTATAAACTTCTTACATCCATTTTGAGAACGAAAATTAACACACACATTGATAGTAATTCAATTATGTCAGTCTCTCAAAATGGATGTAGGAACGGATCCCGCGGTACTAAGGAGCTTCTCCTCATCGACATGGCCATAAGCCAACAGGTTCGTCGATCCCGCAAGGATCTGTCGACATGCTGGATAGACTATAAGAAGGCCTATGACTCGGTGCCACATACATGGCTCATGAGGGTGCTGGAGTTGTATAAAGTAGATACAACTCTGCGCACCTTCCTGATGTCGTGTATGGGGCAATGGAGGACGGTCCTTCGCTACCCAGGATGTCGACGGACCCAGGGGAATGACGAGCCTGTATGGATTAAACGGGGAATATTCCAGGGCGACAGTTTAAGTCCACTTTGGTTTTGCTTAGCTCTGAATCCTCTAAGCACACTGCTAGAGGATTCAGGTCTGGGCTATAGGCTGAGGAGAGGTGGTCAGGTCATATCTCACCTCCTCTACATGGATGACTTGAAACTCTTTGCCCCCAACAAGTTGCGACTGATGGAGCTACTGAAGGTAACTGAAACATTCAGTGGCGCCATCAGGATGGAATTTGGTGTGGACAAATGTGCAGTCATGCATGTAAAGCGAGGGGAGATTATGGAATCCGAGGGAATCCAACTCTCGGACTCCATACACCTTAGACCCCTCTCCTCAGCCGAAAACTATAGGTATTTGGGTATGTCGGAATCGTTAGGCATCAACGTTGCTGACATGAAGCAATCGTTGAAGGAGCGCTTCTTTGGTCGCCTGAAGAAGGTATTAATTAGTTTTCTTTCAGGCGGAAACAAGGTGCGCGCCTTCAACGGTTGGGTCATGCCGGTCTTGATGTACTCTTTCGGCATACTCAAATGGACTCAGACCGAACTTGACGCCCTGGACAGGAGGGTACGTACACTCCTGACCGCAAACCGGATGCATCACCCACGTTCATCAGTGATGAGACTGTACATCCCGCGGAAATGCGGAGGTCGAGGGTTTTTAAATGCAAAGACCCTCCACAACCGCGAGGTGTGCAGCCTCAGGGAATATTTTTTTAAAGCCGATGTGGGTATGCACCGAGATGTGGTCGCAGTGGACAACGGGCTCACCCCGCTCTCCATGGCTAAAGAGAACTGGCGCAAACCTGTAGTACTTACTACAGATGACCGCAAGGAGATATGGCAAAGCAAGGCGCTTCACGGGCGCTTCTATCGGGCTCTTCACGAGCCCAGTGTAGATTTCTTAGCGTCCGTATCCTGGCTACGTTTCGGTGACCTTTTCGGGGAAACCGAAGGTTTCATCTGTGCAATTATGGACGAAGTTATCTTGACGAATAACTACCGGAGACATATTATGAAGGACGGTACGGTTGACGTGTGTCGGGCATGCCATCGTCCGGGTGAGTCCATCAGACATATTATCTCTGGTTGTTCGCGTCTAGCTAACGGCGAGTACTTGCACAGACATAACCAAGTGGCCAGGATTATTCACCAGCAACTTGCTTTGAAATATAAACTTGTAGACTCTGAGGTACCGTATTACAAGTATGTGCCCGACCCAGTTCTCGAAAATGACCATGCCACGTTGTACTGGGATCGGTCTATCATTACTGACAGGACTATTGTTGCCAATAAACCTGATATAGTGGTGATAGACCGATTAGCGCGCCACGCAATGATAGTCGATGTTACCATTCCACATGACGAGAACCTCGTGAAAGCTGAGAAAGAGAAACAAATAAAATATCTCGACTTAGCACACGAGGTTGTTGGCATGTGGAATGTGAGCTCAGCTATCATTGTGCCGATTGTCGTAACGGCTAATGGCCTAATGGCCAAAAGCCTCGATCACCATCTCTCGAGGCTCTCGTTAGGCGGTTGGATCAAACGCCTGATTCAGAAAGCAGTACTCCTCGATACGGCCCGCATTGTGAGGAGGTTCCTGTCTCTGCAGCCCTAGCCACCGGTAGCTTGGACCCTGCTCCCGACACCGGCGGAACTCTATTTTTTATATTTTTAATTTTTTTTTATACTTTTATTTTAAGAAATATTTAAAAATGTAAATTTTAAGATTTTAAATGAATAAACGGAAATAAATTATATGTTATAATATAAATAGTGTGTAGAATTGTGTGAATATGTGTAAAGTATACGTATATGTGTATATGCCGCTACATAATATTCGTTATTTACTGCTGATATGACCATTTTCACTTATCTTACATCTAAATAGTAGCGCGAGTTTCCTACGTGAGAGTTGAAAATTCAACAGTGCAATAATATTTCAGCCGTTCATTTAGAAGTAAGCTATGTATCCTACAGCCACCACAACACAACAAATAATAATATTTATGGTTTCTGCAACGTTTGTTTAGGTCTCGTCAATGCCATGTAATACACGCAGCACACTCGTGCCATAGTGTAGAAATGTACCTACAACATTTTTATTTATTATTTTCGGTAACGTTTAGGCACAAGCTCGTTAATGCGCAGTACACTCCTTACTAAAAACACTGTATCTATGTGAGATATGACAAACTTATCCATATTACATATTATAAACAAAGTCCCCCGCCGCTTCTGTCTGTCTGTGTGAACGCGATAAACTCAAAAACTGCTGTACGGATTTTTAAATGGTTTTCACTCATAGGCGGATTGATTCATGAGGAATGTTTTAGTGTATAACTTATTAAGATTTTGTGTAAATTATCACGATTATTGTTGAAGAAGTCGGAAAAAATAATACCGACTAGGATCTTTACTGGCGTGCACCGCGTAAATCGCAAAAGATACTTACAATTTATGTTCTACCGTATTGTTCATATTAAATAGTTCAACAAAAAAGTCCGCGATGACAAATGTCTATCTTCTACGGATGACACACAGTAACCATTATTATCCTTCAGGATTTGATAAAAATTGCATTATTATTTCCGAAGCTATTTTGACAGGTATTATATTAATCCTTATCAAATAAAATAAGTTATTTAAATTGGGCATTAATTTTAGATTCAAATATGCCTAATAATCATATCATTGAAATGAATAATTTAAAAGATAACACAGATTCAAAATTACGTGTAACTACATAATTATGGTTGAGGGCATGAATAGCATATATATAACTTCTCTGATATCATTCGTTGGGCAGTTGCCCGCTAGATACGACACCCATCTGGTTGGAGTATCCTCCCTTTTCTATAGAGTATATATATATATATATTTTTAATTGAGTCTCCAGCCTTCACATTATGTTTTACACAAAATAACATTGATACCTCTAAGTCTTATTGAATTACGATATTGTATTTCAAGAATTGTAATATAATTCTCCTAAAGTAAATGCTATTTGATTTGCTACCTACCTGCCTACCTACTATTTGATTTTGTTTACTGTACCACGAAGATTTCGCATCCTTATGGAAAGTTGTATAGCACGTGGCGCGTAGTTTTTAATCGTACCCGTATCCATGACCTTCGTGTCAGTCAGATTTTAAATCCACATTATTCACAAAAAAATATAAGAAGGTACCTACTTATACTTATTTTTAATTATTATTTATTAGGTTCAAGTTTATACAATACCTACCTAATCTATCGCTACTCGTTGCGGGGGCTGGGGTAAGCGTTGAATGCCTACTGCACTCGGGTTAACCCCGCCTTAAAGGGGCGTATTACGCCAGTGTTTAACCCGACATCCAGCGGAAACCTTGGTTTTTAGGGTTCCGTACCTCAAAAGGAAAAAACGGAACCTTTAGAGGATCACTCGTGTCCGTCACCACATGACGCTGGCAGAATAGTCGACATCGGCTCAGTTGCTAAAGAATAAAAATAAATAAAAAAATTGGTTAGTCTAAATCATGATTATAATAATACTGCTAATCTAACATTTAAAACCGTAAAACCGGAAATATTGAGAAAAAGTATTTCCGAACGTTTGTTAATAATAATTATACTTCATTATACAGGGTGTTTGGTGCATCGTGTGCCAAATTGAAATGGTCGACTGGGGGGGTCACCAGCTATCCTTTCAGACCCCTAAACACTTCTCATGCCCTGTGGATTTTTTTTCATCGACTTTTTATTGTTTTATTAAAAAAATACCCAAATTTTACATTCAAGTACAAATAAAAAAAAAAGTGTAAGTCGTAGACTCTGAATTTTAATTTTATTTAGATGTGTATTGTATTACAGTACTTTTAAATTCAAAATTAGTGACATTAGCCATGTAGTTTTTTTTTTATTTACTCGCAAAGTTTCGAACTTCAATTAAAGCTGTCCATGTTACAGCTATTTATATGGCTATAAAAAAAAAAATACAAAAGCGACCGGGATCTTCCAACTCCCTCAGAAATTCTCTAGTCTATTCTCTTGCTAGTGATGTGCCACATGCCATAAAAATCTTTTTACAACTTTGTGAATTCGCTAGAATTGTGAATCGAGTCACAAAATACTAAATTCCAAATTATGATTAAAAAAATATCGTTGCTTAAATGATACCTCAAAACTCATTAAATCTGTTATCTCACTCTTATAAGGTAAAATCTGTCTCGTATCTCTCTTTTTTGTTACTAGAAATAAAAAATAATTGCATTTTTAACATTTATTTAACATTTAGTTAGACGACAACATCGTGACGTCATAAGCGCAGGCGATCAGAAATTAGTGAAGAAAATGAACAGTACCGAAATATTTATTTTATATAAAGTGACTGATATAATGAGTGCGAATTTAATGACTACGGAAGAACTTCTTCGCATATTAGAAGAAGTTTCTGATGACGAAGACTTTTCGGAAACAAAATCTTTGGACGACTTTGATTTAGAGGTAAGTAAGTACCTACTGTAATTTATTTTTTCTGTTTTTATTTTAAGCAAAAATGAATCTTATTAAAAACCAAGATAAAATCAGTATGTGGCCCAATATTGGTGTTTGTAGACCGAATGTAACTTATTTTTGTAAAAAATAAGTTAGATACATTTGGGAATGTTATTTTTTTTTGTGAAACAACTACAGATATTTTTTTATGTTTAAACGTTCCTTTAATATAATTGTTCACCAACTGATATACCTACCTATAAACATAAAAAAAGTCTTTGTTTACATATGGTTTAATTAAGATGGCAATCGGCACACGGTTACCTACTAAAAGCGCGCTGGCTCGTTGTATTATGTATGTATCCTATTGATTGCTAACAGAAATAAGTAAAAACCTATATGCCTAAGCGAGGCATCTTTGTGAAATATTAATTGCGCCTTATACCTAAGCACTCACTATCTCAATTAATTATTATTATTATGAAATTGGCAGCTCTGTAGGTACTTAACTACACTTTTATTAGATAATATTTTTTACTATCTAATAAAAGTGTATATTTTTTACTTAAACTGTTTGAACATTCGGAATTATAAAGATTAAAAATGTACCTACCTAATTTAAAAAAAACCCTTTTTTATTTATTTTAAAATAATATTGTACGAGAACACATCGATAAGCGAGATATTATGTTGCTATATCCTTATTTCGGAAGCGAAATAGTCATAAAAATGGCGGGCCGTCCACGCCATGGTCACAAATAGAAGACAGCGGATAAAGAATAGTGTTGTGCCTATAGTTATTACATTTAATTATATTGTCGTCTCATAATTGTTATTACAGTGTTATACAACTCTGTAATAATGTAAAACTATTACTATAGTAGGAGGAAGTGTAATTTTGAATTAAATTTCAATGTTATAAGGACATTATGTTTTGAAATCGGAGACGAAAATAAAAATACAATTGAATATCGATGTAGTATGGGAATCCCTATTTCTTTCGTAGGTATTTGCGCGGAATTTGTGGCTTGGCGTTGAGGGCAGGTTCATGTGTTTAGCTCTGGCGTTCAAAAGGTTAAAATGAGGATCATGCGAGGAACTCATTTTACAAAGTGTGCTAGCACACTATGCTACCACGAATGAGGCGAGGCTGCGGAGGCCTGTGAGCACGTACGTGCTGTGAGTGTGTCAGTGAGGCGTATGACTCGCCCGACTCGCCGCGCGAGTGTTGTGTGTGGCTACGAAGACACGATACAGTACACATTATACAGTAGAATAGGCACACGCGGTGATTATTCCGTTAAGCGCGTTAAATTAAACTTAGACCTTAACTCCTTTGTTTAGAGTCGTAAATGGACTTGCAATTTAGTGAGTGACTCGTTTCGTTCAAAACTCACAATACGAGTAAAAAATGTTCTGTGTAGCTAATCTGTGCCCTGTGGTGTGTGCTAGCAAATCAAATGAGTGAGTGACTTTTTTGATCCAAGTGTGTAGATACAACTGTGATAGCACATGCGCTGAGTTACCAATCACTAGGCGCAAATGATGTTGAATGTCTGGACGAACAACGTATGTACCTACAAAGTTGCCTGATTATTAATCATTATCTTTTTACTTAGACTGTGTCCCAATCTACTTTACAAAATATTTTAAAAATATTTTTCTGGTCTTCCCTCATTTAATAACTTATGAGGAAAAGTATAAGTTATTACATAACATCATCATCACGCCTGTATTCCCCGAAGGGTTAGGCAGAAGTGTACCTATAGTACACCCACATTTCGCCAGTTATGTTTAAGTCCCATGTAATAGGGGGCGAGCCTATTGCCATCAACCGGGCACAAATTCAGACTCCGGGCTACTAATGAGAAATTCCAGATGGAAAAACCCAATAACACCTTGCCCGACCCGGGAATCGAACCCAGGACCTCATACTCAACAGTAGCGCTTTGCGACCACTAGACCAACGAGGCAGTCATATAAGTTATTGTAGTGATAAATGGTTATTAATATACCTAAACCCATCTCCACGTATATCGTGTTGAAGATAAGACCTTATTCAAACCTAACCCTTAACTAAACCTTATTCCTTTTACGTTAATCGTTTTGTAGTTACGAAATAATTGAATATTTCCTCCACGTAAATCATGTAGAGGACAGTGCATTTTCCATGTAAATCGTGTCGAAGATTTCAAGTACCTACGTTTTGGTTTGGGATCTTGGTCAGTGGTGACCATAGTGTGAGATTCTTTAGTCCTTTCTCCACGTATATCGTGTTGAGGTAACACAAATTTATCTAACCTCCATGTGAATCATGTTGAGATCCTAATTGTCGCTCCGCGTAAATCGCGTTGAGTTTCGAAGACATTAAAATCATATGACGATGTGCCGATGTGTGATAACTTTGGTGCCCACGGAGCAAAAAAACAATGAAGAGGTTCTGGACCCTGAAATTTTAATGATGCTAGGTGAAGATTCATCTACCGAGAAGGAAAAAGGGGAGGATTTACATAAAAATATTGTTGCTAGATGGGCACATGTTTTAAGTAATGGGCTACCTAAAGAAATCAAGTTGGAATTGATGAAACACTACTTACCGGCAGAAAACTGTAGTAGTATGAATGCACCGAAATTTAACCTAGAAATTGAGGTGACTCTGTCAGCCCTTACCTAATATTATTATATTTATTATTAGCTAATACAAGCAGAATCAAATATCTAGCTGCTTAACAGCTATAGGTATAGTCCTTAATTGGGCTTTGTCCGCTTCTAAAGACACGTTACCACAAGCACAGGAAATAATAAAACCATTAAGTGACGCTGGACGACTCCTGCGTGACTGTCATTACAGAGAGTCACAGTCGAGGCTATATGCCGTCATTAACAATTTGAATAAAGAGACTCGGGAAATTGTGAAGAACACAAAGATCAATCAATACTTATTCGGTTCCAACCTTTCTGACCATCTCAAATCAGCAAAAGCAATTTCTAAATCTGATCTGGAGATGAAGACTACTCAGCGCGCCCCGTATAAGCCTCCGACAAAACATTACCCAAGGGGGGCTTTAAACGCGAGGGGGTTCCGCTCGCAGCAGCCGGCCAGCCGCGGCGGAGCCCGCCCCACGGAGTGGGAGCGCCGCCCACTCGTACTGCCAGCACCGGACCCGCTCGGCGCGCCGGCGGTAGCAGTCACAGGTAGATTACAATATTTTTATCATAACAGGTGTCGTATAACCAGTGACCCTATAGTTTTATCTTGGGTACGAGGCTACAATATACCGTTCGAGCAAGAACCTGTACAAACTATTCTTCTCCAAAATTCACGCAAATCGATGTCGGAATGCAAGATTATTGATAATTGTATCACAGGATTATTAAAATCAAACTTTATAACAATCTGTGAGCCCTGCGAAGGTCAATATTTATATCACCCATATTTACATTACCAAAAAGTTAACGGTGAAACCATCGTTTTATTTTGAACCTTAAAAATCTAAATAAATTTATTCAACTTAAACATTTTAAAATGGAAGATTACAGAACAGCATTAAGGTTATTACTTATTAGATAAAAATAATTATATGGCAACTTTAGATTTAAAAGACGCCTATTTTTTAATCCCTATAAACACTAATGATGGGAAGAAATGCCAATTTAACGTTCTCCCCATTGGTCTATGTACTGCCCCGTTTGTGTTTACCAAACTGTTAAAACTTCTACAGTATCTACGAAGTCGAGGTTTGATGTCAGTTAGTTACTTCGATGATTTTCTATGTATTGGACAATCATATGTCTACAATATTAACAAGACACAGAATGTTTTACAATCTTTAGGTTTTTAATAAACTTGAATAAAAGTCAAGTACTTAACGCCAACGACAGTAAATTTTTAGGATTAATTTTCAATACCGTAGACTTGACTGTTTATGTGACTGTAAACTTGACTATTTCTGTGTACTTGACTATTTATCTTCCTGAAGAGAATAAACATCGTATCTTAAACAAAACTATTGAATTTTTTAATTTAAATGAATGTCCTATCAGGTACTTTGCTGAATTCATAGGGCTACTGATTTCTGCATGACCTGCCGTCAGTTATGATTTATTTATACAAAATTATTTGAAAGGGAAAAATGTATAGCTTTGGGTAACTCTTATGACTATAACAGGATAATGACACTGTCAAATTCATTAAAAGAGGACTTCCGTTGGTGGAGAAATAATATTAAAAATTAATTATGTCCTATTCATAATAATGATTATTGTTTCGAATTATACAGCGATGCATCAACCACTGGTTGGGGCATAGCTTGTGGTAATGAAAGTTCAAACGGGAATTAAACAAAATCAGAACTTAGTATGCACATTAATATTTTAAAACTGAAGGCCGCATTTTATGGTTTAAGAATATTCGCTTCTATGCTTCGAAATTGCAACATACTGTTGAGAATCGATAACAACGGCAACGGCAACAACATAAATCGAATGGGGGGTATACAACATACACGTTTAAATGATATAACCCGAAATATTTGGCAGTGGTGTGAACTTAACGTTCCTATTTGCTTCATACGTTAAATCTTCGGATAATGCTATTGCTGGTAGGGAATCACGTAAAATTAATGTGGACACGGAATGCGAGCTAGCTGAGTATGCATTCTTGGAAATCACAAATAAACGGGGTGTACCCAACTTTGATCTTTTTGCTAGTTCACAAAATTACAAATATCCAAGATACGCCTCATGAAAGCTCGATCCCCATTCTGAAATAGTAGATGCTTTCACCTTCAACTGGAAAGAGCTTTCCTTCTACGGTTTTCCCCCGTTTAGCATTATAACCAAAGTTTGCAAAAAAAATACTAATTGTGCCCTATTGGCGTTCACAACCTTGGTATCCACTGTGGAACAAATTAATAATATCAGAAAAAATATTTTTGGACCTGATCAATTTGTTGTATTCTCCTTTCAGAACACACCATCCCCTACATGCAGACCTTATCTTAGTGGTAGCGAGATTATCAGGCAATCGATGATAACCCGAGGTGTTCCGGAGACCTCTTTGGGTATCGTATTGGCTTAATTTGCTCCGAAAACCTTGAATCAATATAACTGTACCCTTAAATATTGGGTAACTTATTGTCAAGACAATAATTATGACATTTTTAAATCCACTATTACTCAAGTGATTTCCTTTTTAACAGTAAAATTTAACGACGGGGCTAATTATAATACGATAAATACACGCAGATCTGCACTGTCAATTATTTTAGGTATACCACCACCGAATATACAGGTGTATATATACACCCTTCAGGAACCTATTAATACAATATCATTTAATGTGATTTCTGGACCTAAAATAATTGACCGTGCAGATCTGTGTATTTATCGTATTGTAGCTAGCCCCATCCTTAAATTTTACTGTTAAAAAGGAAATCACTTGAGTAATAGTGGATTTAAAAATGTCATAATTATTGTCTTGACAATAAGTTACCCAATATTTAAGGGTACAGTTATATTGATTCAAGGTTTTCGGAGCAAATTAAGCCAATACGATACCCAAAGAGGTCTCCGGAACACCTCGGGTTATCATCGATTGCCTGATAATCTCGCTACCACTAAGATAAGGTCTGCATGTAGGGGATGGTGTGTTCTGAAAGGAGAATACAACAAATTGATCAGGTCCAAAAATATTTTTTCTGATATTATTAATTTGTTCCACAGTGGATACCAAGGTTGTGAACGCCAATAGGGCACAATTAGTATTTTTTTTGCAAACTTTGGTTATAATGCTAAACGGGGGAAAACCGTAGAAGGAAAGCTCTTTCCAGTTGAAGGTGAAAGCATCTACTATTTCAGAATGGGGATCGAGCTTTCATGAGGCGTATCTTGGATATTTGTAATTTTGTGAACTAGCAAAAAGATCAAAGTTGGGTACACCCCGTTTATTTGTGATTTCCAAGAATGCATACTCAGCTAGCTCGCATTCCGTGTCCACATTAATTTTACGTGATTCCCTACCAGCAATAGCATTATCCGAAGATTTAACGTATGAAGCAAATAGGAACTGGTGGCGCCTTACACCAATTACTTGTGCGGAAATATTGCGTTTATCCCAGACGCTGGGAGCTGGTTTGATAGTGGACTGTATTATTGCGGGGTTGTAGAAGTACGTAGGTAAATCTGACCTTGCAAATGCGACACGAATTAGGACGACGAAGCTGTGAATATGGACAAAGGAATTTGGCAGGAACCATGCAACACCACTGACCTGTAGATTCGCCGTCTCAATATCTTCCTCCACGTGGGTCGGCAGAAGGTTCGAGTCCTTGCTAAGTTCAGGGCAGCGCACGAGGGGGCGCGCAGACGCCGTTTACCACATAAACACGCACTTTCCGTAGTGTTCTAGACAATAGTTCGTAAATACACTCGCGGCAATTCGCAAACCGTAAATTTTATAATAAATTAATAAGGGAGCATGTTCTTAGTAACGCTACTCTCGTTCAAGTGGACGAGGGTCTTCTCACAGTCACCGTCGGCGGTGACAAGGACAGCGATAGTCCAGGTGTGCATGTGGGAAAAGGATGGGATACGGTAGGATAGTGACGCATTTTGCAAGTCATTTCTACTTCTACCCTACAATGAAAATTATAAGCGAATACGAAATCCAACATCCCCCCAGCCTTGAAGAAATCCTTCAAAAAAAAAAAAAAAAAGGTTAGAAAAGCTAGAAAATAGCTATATTAGCAACTTCAAATAGCGGGTATTTAGTTACTAGAGCGGGTAAATATAATGAAATTTCTAAACTAAACTTATCTAACGTAAGCTATTTAATATTATGAGCTAAAATATGTATACCTAAAGATAAATTGACTATTGAGTCGGAAGCGGGCATAACCGCACTACTGGTCGTTTATAAGTACCGGTCTTAGTTTTTACTTCCGCTACGCGAACAACACCATCCTTACCAGGGTATACATTGGTAACCATCCCCAATGGCCATTGCAAGGGTGGAGCGTTATCTACATTTAACAACACTACGGTACCGACTGTGATTGGGTTACACGGAGTATTCCATTTCTCGCGTTGTTGCAAATTATGTAAATATTCCGACTTAAATCGTTTCCAATATGATTGAACTATCGAATCCATTAAGGAGAAACGAGACAACAGATCTGTTCGTTGTTCGGATAAGTCGGCTGCGGGTAAACATTCTAGCGGAGAAGTAGACAAAAAATGCGCGGGAGTAAGTGCTAATGGCTCTGATGGGTCAGAGCTCAAAACATAAAGAGGACGGCTATTTAGCACTGCCTCAATTTGAATAAGAATGGTCGACATCTCCTCAAAGGTGAGAACTTGATTGCCGATTGTACGAAATAAAAGCGACTTGATACTCTTAACGTTCGCTTCCCATATCCCTCCGAAGTGACTTGCTGCAGGAGGGTTCATTCGCCACGTGATACGGTTCTTCGCGAGTTCATGATTAAAACTCTGATAGTAATCAGCGGTTTGTAAAAACTCATGAAGTTCATTAAAATACTTTTTGGAAGCGACAAAATTAGTCCCGTTATCGCTATATAAGAAATTACAAGGACCTCTTCGCGATATGAATCGTTTAAATGCGTCGATGAACGAAGCAGAAGTTAAGTTGGATACTAATTCGATATGCACCGCTTTTGTTACGAGACAAATAAAAATACAAATATAAGCTTTTACACTTCGTACGCCCCGTTTGCGGTAAGGAGTAATATAAAGCGGGCCTGCGTAATCGACGCCCGTATGTAAAAACGCTTTGCATTGCTCTAATCTGCATTTAGGCAAATCGGCCATAAGCGGAAACGTAGGCTTAGGGTTAACTCGAAAGCAATCATTGCATTTGTGTATGTACTGTCGAACCACACGTCTAGCGGAAATAATCCAATATTTGGATCTTAATATCGAAATTAATAACTGCGGCCCGGCATGACAATTGTCGCGGTGATAAAATTCAATTAATAATTTAACAATATGTCCTTGCCCGGGAAGTAAAATCGGATGTTTTGAAGAATATTCTAGTGACGAATTCGATAAGCGACCTCCGACACGTAAAAGTCCGTTACATAAAAATGGAAACAATTTCCTTAACTTGGCCGAACACGGTTGACCTTTAGAAATATTCTTAATATCTTCGGAAAAGTATTTAGACTGGATCGCGCGAATTATTTCCAATTCAGCTGTATTTAAATCTTCAGCGGTGATTGTATCGTTTTGCGGCAATTTTTTTATAAATCGAAGCGAAAAAACAGTAGCTTCCAGCAGCTTTTCCCAAGTGGAACACTCTGAAGCTAATTTTAAAAGTGGGTTATCAGTATCTGTGACTGTAGTCACGTGCGAAACGGTTTTTTCTTCCGGTAATGAAGAGCGGTTGGGTGAAAATCGTTGTATAGGCCAGTCGTGTCTAGGCAAGGAAAGCCAGGATGGACCCTTAAACCACAACTCATGTTGAATGAGCTGCGAAGGCGTGAGCCCACGAGATACGCAGTCTGCGGGGTTATGTAAACCAGCGATATGATATAAGTTTTCAGGAGAAATATTTTCCTGAATTTGAGAGATGCGGTTGGCAATATAAGTGTTAAATCTGTGTGGCGAAGCAACAGACCAACAGAGTGCTACTTCAGAGTCCGAAAAAGCATAAATATTTTCAATTTTATGTCGTTTAGACAAAGTGTCATAAACGGTTTTAAGAAGTCGCGACATTAAAAGTATTCCGTTTAATTCCAAGCGTGCGAGAGTGATTTTAGGTTTAGCGGATGCAACACGCGATTTGGAGCACACTAGTGAAGTAATAGGCGATTTATCGTCATTTACGACGTGCAAATAAATCACACAGCCGTATGCGGATTCGCTCGCGTCTGAAAATGCGACTAAGGAAACCATAGAACCGGTTTCTATACCTAGATGGCGTGGAAATGATAAACTAGTTATGTGCGGTAATTCTAATAAGTATTGTTGCCATATTTTAACAATGCGAGAAGGGGGTATATCGTCCCAATCGAGATTTAAAAACCAAAGTTCTTTAAGGATTAATTTAGCGAAAAGAATTATAGGGCCGACGAGTCCTAAGACGTCGTACAACCGAGCGGTAGCGGATAAAATGGCGCGTTTAGTACAAACAGGTGGGGGACTTGATATTTCAAAAACAAAGGTATCCTGAGCGGGTAACCAACGCAAACCTAATATCTTAAATGTATTTCCATCGTCGAAGGAAATGCATTCAGATTGACGGTGCGACTCGGGAATATGTTCGAGCAATTCCAGCGAGTTGGAGGTCCATTTTACTAAATCAAACCCACCAGTTTTAAAAATCTGGATCAGATCGGTAGCTGTCTTGACTGCTTCCTCGAGAGAAGAAGTAGATGAAGCTACGTCATCCATATAAATGTCCCTCTCTAATACGGCTGCCGCAGTTGGCCAGTTATGCCGTTCATCGCTAGCGAGTTGAGGTAGCGTGCGGAGCGCCAAAAATGGTGAAGACCGAAGCCCAAATGTAACTCGAGTGAACTCAAAAACCTCGAGCGGGTCGGTTTCTGAAAATCTATATAAGATTCGTTGATATTTGCGGTGCGGGGCATTCGTATAAATGCATAAATACATTTGTTTCACATCGGCACAAAAGGCAATGTAATAAACACGAACATTCAAAAGTATATGAAATATATCAGCCTGTAGATTGCAACCCGTATATAGGACATCATTTAGTGATAAGCCTGTATCGGTCTTGGCACTACCATCTAGCACAGGACGAACCTTGGTTGTCGCCTTGTCGTTGCGAACTACAGGATGGTGCGGTAGATAAAAGCCTGGAGCGGCTAATGCTTCAGGTGCGGTGCGGGACAGTATACCTTTATTTAGGTAATCACGAATAACATCGTCATATTTTAATTTTAAACTTGGATCCTTAGAAAATTTCTTTTCCAAGAGTAGAAAGCGTTTTTTAGCCGTACCATAAGAATTGCCTAGATTATTTGGGTCTTCTTTAAAAGGAAGGTCAACTGAATAACTGCCGTCGGAGTTACGGACAGTGGTTGAAGTATAAATATTTTCACACTGCTGATCGTCGGGACTTAAAAATGACTGCGAAGGTAATTCCTCGACTGCCCAAAATCTTTCGACAATCTGGTGTAGCGAGTCAGAAGTAAAAGCACACAATGTGCGGGTAGCGGGTTGCGGAGAAATAATAGGAGCGTCACCAAAAATTACGTAACCTAATGTCGTTTCAAGGGCAGAGGGCATACCATCATGTGCGCTTTTAATGTGACCAGAAAGTAAAATTTCACAATAAAGTTTAACACCTAAAAGTATATCTATAGTTCCCGGTTGAGAAAACTCGTCATCAGCGAGCGGTAAGTTACGAATAAATTCAATAGACGCGGTATCAACACAGGTGTCCGGCAACTGTGACGTAATCTGTCCTACTACCATCGGCCTTATAGAATATTCGCACTTATTATTAAAGCAAGACGTGAATTTAACTGAAGTAACACCGAGAATTTTTTGTGAAGCTCCTCCAATGCCTTGAACTTCCGAATAGCGGGTTTGAGTATAAATAGGAAGCGATAGTCGCTTACAACAAGATGCGGAAATATAATCACTTTGAGAGCCAGGATCCACTAGACATCTCAAAAAGTGAGTGCGGTTTAAAGAATCAACAAACTTTACTTTTGCGGTCCCTAACAACGTAGTCGTTTGATAACGAGCTGCTCGATCGTACGAAACTGTACAGACCGATGCATTGTTTACAATCGTAGGGGCATTAGAAGCGGCGAGCGAATGAGTCATAGCGGACTCTGCATGACTGCTGGCCGGGGTAGGGCGCGGCGCGTCATGAGCGGTAGCGAGAATAGGATTAGCGGTGTTGGACACCACGGAACCAACGTTACAATTTGTTTTATCATTTTGAGTTGGATTGAAATGTAATAAGGTGTGGTGTCGCTTTGAACAATGAGAACAAGTATGTTTCGAAGTACAAGAAAAAGTCTTGTGTTTTATACTTAAACAATTGTTACAGAAATTATTAAGTTTTATAAAGTTATATCTTTCTCGCGGGGTTAATTTAGTAAACGATGAACAAGAATATAAATGTTCATGTTGTTTGTCATTGCATAAAGCGCATTTATCGCCAACACTTGGACCACACCCTATGTCTGTATTCACAAAAGACTTGGACGGTTTAGGAATGTGCTTAGTTTGACGCTGCTGTTTAGGCTGAGAATGATTATCTATCGATTTACTAAGGTTCGTAGAACGAGACAAAACTTTACTTTGTTCCTTTATGAACTCAATTAAATTATGGTAAGAAGGTATTTTATCTTTACGATAGGTAATTTCAAATAATTTAATTGTGTCTGCGTCTAACTTTTGCAGAGCCAAATGCAAGAAAATAAATTCGGTTAAATCATTAAGTTTTAATTGCTTAAGCGCTGCTACAGATGAATCAAAATTATTTATGAATGAATCTAGCCCATCAGAACTAGCCATGGATAGCGGTTTAAACTGTAACAATTGGTTTAAATATGCGGATGCGAGTGAGCGAGGATCGTCATACTTTTGCACGAGTGCCTCCCAAATAATAATATAATTTTCTGCGGTTGGAGCCAACCCTACGCAAACGCACGACGCCTGCCCAGTTAATTTACCTACTAAGTAAAATACTTTTTCACTATTAGTGAGCGATGCGTTATCGTGTATCATGCTTTTAAATTGTTGATAAAACAATGGCCATTTTTTGACATTACCGTCAAATGACATCAAATCAATGGGCGGAAGACGAGTATTAGATTTTTGTAATGAAGGCTGAGTCTCAGGTTCAGGACACTCGGGTTTGTTATCGAGTAAAACCTGTTTTATAAAACAAAACATTTCTTCAAACGATAACCAGGAATCATATTCGACCCCGGAATCGGGGTTCAACTGTAAATTTAATATATTATAGGAATCTAAAGCTTGTTGATAATCATTACGCAATGTATCAATATTTGAAGCACTAGAACAAAACGACTTAAAATATTGTCGATCATTATTTGTTTTTTGTGCAAGTTCGAAAATATTTTCTGCGCGTTTGTAAATAACATCACGTTTGACTACGTATAATGATAACTGGTTTTTATTAGTACTCGTACTGTCGAAGAATAGATCTGCATCACTACTCTTTCTCTTAGACTTAACCATTGTGAACAAATGTAAATAGTATAGCGGCTTTAAGTACGTAACACGAATATGTAAACTAAGTATTTATAAGCGGTTATTATCGTAAAAACAATTAATTTTACTTAGTAGCGAAATTGAAATAAGATTGCGGGTGAGTGAAAAATATCAAATGAACTGGTATGCGAACAAGCGCTAACGAAGCGAGCCGAAGTTTACCGAACAATTACGAACAAGTTATATAGAACACGAATCATAGAGGAAACGATACAAAATGGCGGACCACAAAAATGGAATGAATTTGGAAAGAAATAACTTTTACGTTGTGTTGTACTATGCAATGCGGGTGCGGAAATAAAAGGAAATAGTTGTCGGTGCGGGAAAATACAAAGAATAAACGACAATCTATTTAATTACGTAGTACAGTGAATGCTAAGTTATAACTGACCATGCGGTTTGAATTTAGAATGCGGCTAAAATGACCAAAATAATCCGGTTCGAAGTGACCATAAAATAATGGTGGCGCCTTACACCAATTACTTGTGCGGAAATATTGCGTTTATCCCAGACGCTGGGAGCTGGTTTGATAGTGGACTGTATTATTGCGGGGTTGTAGAAGTACGTAGGTAAATCTGACCTTGCAAATGCGACACGAATTAGGACGACGAAGCTGTGAATATGGACAAAGGAATTTGGCAGGAACCATGCAACACCACTGACCTGTAGATTCGCCGTCTCAATATCTTCCTCCACGTGGGTCGGCAGAAGGTTCGAGTCCTTGCTAAGTTCAGGGCAGCGCACGAGGGGGCGCGCAGACGCCGTTTACCACATAAACACGCACTTTCCGTAGTGTTCTAGACAATAGTTCGTAAATACACTCGCGGCAATTCGCAAACCGTAAATTTTATAATAAATTAATAAGGGAGCATGTTCTTAGTAACGCTACTCTCGTTCAAGTGGACGAGGGTCTTCTCACAGTCACCGTCGGCGGTGACAAGGACAGCGATAGTCCAGGTGTGCATGTGGGAAAAGGATGGGATACGGTAGGATAGTGACGCATTTTGCAAGTCATTTCTACTTCTACCCTACAATGAAAATTATAAGCGAATACGAAATCCAACAGGAACGTTAAGTTCACACCACTGCCAAATATTTCGGGTTATATCATTTAAACGTGTATGTTGTATACCCCCCATTCGATTTATGTTGTTGCCGTTGCCGTTGTGTTATCGATTCTCAACAGTATGTTGCAATTTCGAAGCATAGAAGCGAATATTCTTAAACCATAAAATGCGGCCTTCAGTTTTAAAATATTAATGTGCATACTAAGTTCTGATTTTGTTCAATTCCCGTTTGAACTTTCATTACCACAAGCTATGCCCCAACCAGTGGTTGATGCATCGCTGTATAATTCGAAACAATAATCATTATTATGAATAGGACATAATTAATTTTTAATATTATTTCTCCACCAACGGAAGTCCTCTTTTAATGAATTTGACAGTGTCATTATCCTGTTATAGTCATAAGAGTTACCCAAAGCTATACATTTTTCCCTTTCAAATAATTTTGTATAAATAAATCATAACTGACGGCAGGTCATGCAGAAATCAGTAGCCCTATGAATTCAGCAAAGTACCTGATAGGACATTCATTTAAATTAAAAAATTCAATAGTTTTGTTTAAGATACGATGTTTATTCTCTTCAGGAAGATAAATAGTCAAGTACACAGAAATAGTCAAGTTTACAGTCACATAAACAGTCAAGTCTACGGTATTGAAAATTAATCCTAAAAATTTACTGTCGTTGGCGTTAAGTACTTGACTTTTATTCAAGTTTATTAAAAACCTAAAGATTGTAAAACATTCTGTGTCTTGTTAATATTGTAGACATATGATTGTCCAATACATAGAAAATCATCGAAGTAACTAACTGACATCAAACCTCGACTTCGTAGATACTGTAGAAGTTTTAACAGTTTGGTAAACACAAACGGGGCAGTACATAGACCAATGGGGAGAACGTTAAATTGGCATTTCTTCCCATCATTAGTGTTTATAGGGATTAAAAAATAGGCGTCTTTTAAATCTAAAGTTGCCATATAATTATTTTTATCTAATAAGTAATAACCTTAATGCTGTTCTGTAATCTTCCATTTTAAAATGTTTAAGTTGAATAAATTTATTTAGATTTTTAAGGTTCAAAATAAAACGATGGTTTCACCGTTAACTTTTTGGTAATGTAAATATGGGTGATATAAATATTGACCTTCGCAGGGCTCACAGATTGTTATAAAGTTTGATTTTAATAATCCTGTGATACAATTATCAATAATCTTGCATTCCGACATCGATTTGCGTGAATTTTGGAGAAGAATAGTTTGTACAGGTTCTTGCTCGAACGGTATATTGTAGCCTCGTACCCAAGATAAAACTATAGGGTCACTGGTTATACGACACCTGTTATGATAAAAATATTGTAATCTACCTGTGACTGCTACCGCCGGCGCGCCGAGCGGGTCCGGTGCTGGCAGTACGAGTGGGCGGCGCTCCCACTCCGTGGGGCGGGCTCCGCCGCGGCTGGCCGGCTGCTGCGAGCGGAACCCCCTCGCGTTTAAAGCCCCCCTTGGGTAATGTTTTGTCGGAGGCTTATACGGGGCGCGCTGAGTAGTCTTCATCTCCAGATCAGATTTAGAAATTGCTTTTGCTGATTTGAGATGGTCAGAAAGGTTGGAACCGAATAAGTATTGATTGATCTTTGTGTTCTTCACAATTTCCCGAGTCTCTTTATTCAAATTGTTAATGACGGCATATAGCCTCGACTGTGACTCTCTGTAATGACAGTCACGCAGGAGTCGTCCAGCGTCACTTAATGGTTTTATTATTTCCTGTGCTTGTGGTAACGTGTCTTTAGAAGCGGACAAAGCCCAATTAAGGACTATACCTATAGCTGTTAAGCAGCTAGATATTTGATTCTGCTTGTATTAGCTAATAATAAATATAATAATATTAGGTAAGGGCTGACAGAGTCACCTCAATTTCTAGGTTAAATTTCGGTGCATTCATACTACTACAGTTTTCTGCCGGTAAGTATTGTTTCATCAATTCCAACTTGATTTCTTTAGGTAGCCCATTACTTAAAACATGTGCCCATCTAGCAACAATATTTTTATGTAAATCCTCCCCTTTTTCCTTCTCGGTAGATGAATCTTCACCTACCCTTAATTGTGCCCTATTGGCGTTCACAACCTTGGTATCCACTGTGGAACAAATTAATAATATCAGAAAAAATATTTTTGGACCTGATCAATTTGTTGTATTCTCCTTTCAGAACACACCATCCCCTACATGCAGACCTTATCTTAGTGGTAGCGAGATTATCAGGCAATCGATGATAACCCGAGGTGTTCCGGAGACCTCTTTGGGTATCGTATTGGCTTAATTTGCTCCGAAAACCTTGAATCAATATAACTGTACCCTTAAATATTGGGTAACTTATTGTCAAGACAATAATTATGACATTTTTAAATCCACTATTACTCAAGTGATTTCCTTTTTAACAGTAAAATTTAACGACGGGGCTAATTATAATACGATAAATACACGCAGATCTGCACTGTCAATTATTTTAGGTATACCACCACCGAATATACAGGTGTATATATACACCCTTCAGGAACCTATTAATACAATATCATTTAATGTGATTTCTGGACCTAAAATAATTGACCGTGCAGATCTGTGTATTTATCGTATTGTAGCTAGCCCCATCCTTAAATTTTACTGTTAAAAAGGAAATCACTTTGGGTGGTCGTAACCTATATACAGGTAACGACCTCCCAATCCTAAATACACAGCCACTTGGGCCACTAAGAAAGTATTGAGCTGTGTCCAGCTTATACGGATATAACACTTGAATGTTTGACAAAAAAAAACAATTGCTTTATTAGCAAAAGCTTCTTCGCAAAGAATGCAGACACTAAGTTTAATCAAATTAAAAAAATATCAGCATAGAAGATGATATGACTGTAATTAAAATATCTGACTTAATTAAAACCTCGACACCAGGGACCTTCCAACCTCTTATCAGATTACCCTTTATTCGCGAAAATGTATCCATATGTCCAGCTACCGTTGTTCAAGATTACATTGATAAAACTTCATGCTTACGTCACAATCAGTTAGACGGCCACGTGTTCATTAGCTTTCGAAAACCTCACCATAAAAAGGTGTTTTCGCAACACTAGCTCACTGGGTCAAAAAAAAAAATTAGAGGATAGCGGTATTGAAATATCGATATTCGGAGCTCACAGCACTCGTCACGCCTCCACGGCAGCCGCTAGGCTCGGTGTAAACCTGGAAATGGTGCGGAAGGACGCAGGTTGGAGTAATACTTCTAACGTCTTTTTGATTTATTGAGCAGGGAAAATTCACTTAAGGAAATCCTTTGTAAGTATGAGTATAGCCAAAAAATTTTAAGTGACCGCTTGCAAGGGGCCTGTGAGTTGGTGGACTTGGTGAAGTGCAATGCAGAGAGTTGTGAGTCACTGACAAACAATCTCACCTGTAGTTGTGCTCCCGCTCCGCCACCTCTCATGTCACAACATGTTGTTCCTACAGCTTTACCCATTTTAACTCATAATTTAGAAACTATCAATCCCACTCAAAGTAATGTTTTGGTCTATTCAGATAGATTAGGAGCAGGTTTTGGATCATTGTTAAATAATCGCTCTGAATATACTATAGTTAACTGTTGTTACCATAACCTGCATTTTAATGAGCTTGTTCATAAAATAAAACATACACCAATGAATAAGCAGACTACTGTAGTTCTTTTAATTGGAAACAGTCTCAGCATCACTAAAAGGGACATAGTTAATGGTATTGACACCCTACTTAAATTAAAATTAGGTAAATTAATATTATGTGCATTGCCATATTCTGATAAGTTATATGAGCAAGATAACAACTACATTTTTAGTTTAAATAACCTTATGCATATTTTGGCATGTCGTCATAGTGACCGTTTATTGTGTTTTGATACTAACAATTTTGTTAGAGACTTTGTGTTGACTCAGGAGCAGATGTGCTTACCTAAGAAAAGCCAACATGTTTTAGCTACTTTATTAGCCTACAATATACACGCAGTTATGAATGTTTTAACTGAGATTAGCTTAAGTGACGAAACAGCATTATCTAGTACTTCTAATAATGCTGTAATAAATTCTTTAAACTTTTAGAATCGACAAAAGAGAAGCATAATAAGAATATTTTACTCTATCACCAAAATATAAATCGCATCTCTGGCAAAATCCTAGACGTGGAAATGTTAATAGACAAATATTGTATGGATATCTTATGTTTTTGTGAAACCTGGTTAAAACCAGATAGAATGTCGTTTAATGTAAATAATTTTTCAGTTGCCAGTGCGTACAACCGGTCTTCATTAGGGGGTGGTACCTTGATATTATGTAATAGTTTTCTCAAATATAAGGAAAGGAAGGATATCACTGCATGCTCTGTTGATCGCTTATGTGAGGTAGCATGTGCAGAGGTTGAAGGCCATACTTTCTTATGTGTTTATAGACCACCAGCCTCAAACTTGTCATCATTTTAAATCATAATGGAACAAATACTAACTAAACTTTTTAGAGATAATAAAATAGTTTTTGTTTGTGGTGACCTAAATATTGATCTATTAGTAAATTCACCGGATAAATGTAAGCTTATCTCATTGTTTAAATCTTTCAATTTAAAATGTATATTTAATGTAGCAACTAGAATAACGGCAACCTCGGCTACATGCATAGACAATGTATTTACTAATTGTAAAATAAAAGATTGGTCCCTAATTAGTGGCGTCAGATCTGATCATACAGGTCAACTTATATCCTTTTAATCAGATAAAAAGTTACGTTTAGATAAAACTATTCAGTTAAGACCTCTTACTAAAAATAAATTGAAGATATTTAGTAATAATGTTCTTAGCAATCTTTCAACAGCTAGTTTTGATTCACAAGACCCCAACACAAACTACAGTACATTATTTTCTACAGTATGCCAAGAATTCAATAAAGCATGTCCTGTAAAAACAGTAACAATCAATACCAAACCAAAATTTAATGAATGGGCCACTCCTGGCATTAGAAAAAGCAGAGATATTTTATATAATTTATATAACGAAAAATCATTGACTTCTGATCAAGCAATTCATAATCATGTAAGAAACTATTCTAAGATATTTAAAAGAGTCTGCGCCCAAGCTAAATCTAAATTAATAAGTAACAAAATTAATATTTCTAATAATAAAATAAAAGCTGTGTGGCAAGTAATTAACAAAGAAACTGGAAACACAAAACAGCGAGATCAGAATGAATTATCTTTAAAAATTGATAATGAAACCATTTCAGATAAATTAAAAGTTGCTGAGACACTAGAAAAATTCTTTACCAACATCCCAATAGAGGTTACGAAATCTCTCCCCTCATCATCTATACTAGCTGAATCTCTTCTAAAAGAACACTTCAGTAAGAACATTCCAAGTTTTGATTTCAAGCCCATTTCTATTTTCACAATTAAAAAAGCATTCAAAAGTCTTAACATAAAAAACACTGAAGACTTATTGGGGATTTCTGTTAAGGTTCTTGAAGATATCATTGACACAATTGCGCCTGTCCTAACTGGCATATTTAATCAATGTTTAGATAGCGGTACGTTTCCTGATTTAATGAAACATAGTAAAGTAGTACCAATTTTCAAATCGGGTAGTAAGAGTGATCCCTCAAATTATAGACCAATATCTGTGCTTTTGTTTTTTGTGCATTGAGTAAAATATATGAAAAAATCATGCTAGACCAGATGTTGTCACATTTTAATTCAAATGGGATTTTACATAGTCACCAGTTTGGTTTCATGAAAGGTAGGTCGACGACTGACGCAGGAGTAAAACTCATCACTCACATTTTGGAATCCTGGGAGAAGTCCCAGGATGCAATTGGCATTTTCTGTGACCTCTCAAAAGCGTTTGACTACGTTGACCATAATACACTGATCTGTAAATTACACCACTACGGAATTCGTGGACAAGCTGCTGATCTTGTTCTTTCCTATCTATCCAACAGGGAGCAAAAAGTTAACGTTAATGGGGCGACGTCTACGGGGTCTCTAGTTAAAATGGGCGTGCCTCAAGGTTCAATTCTCGGCCGTTTCTTATTTCTAGTTTATATAAATGATCTTCCTTACATGATGGCTAACTTATCGGATATAATTCTATTTGCTGACGATACTTCTCTTATTTTTAAAATAGACAGAAAAGATTCAGATGTCTTACATGTCAATGATAGTCTGGCTGTTCTTTCAAAATGGTTCGCAGCTAATAATCTTTTACTTAATGCGAACAAAAGTAAATGTATAGGTTTTCATTACCAAATGTACCTCAAGTAGGTCTAAATTTAAAACTTGATGGCAAAAAACTAGATGCAATAACGGAAACTATATTCTTAGGCATTACTTTAGATTCAAAATTGCAATGGGGCGCCCACATTAGAACTGCATATGCAGCTGAATTAGATTAAGTTCAGCTGCATATGCAGTTAGAAAAATAAGGCAGTTGACTGATATAGCCACAGCTAGGTTAGTATACTTTGCTTATTTCCACAATATTATGTCTTATGGCGTTCTGCTGTGGGGATCGGAGGCTGACGTAGATTCAATTTTCATTCTACAAAAGAGGGCAATCCGCGCGATCTATAAAATGGGTCCTCGCGAGTCCCTTAGAGACAAATTTAAAGAAACTGATATACTGACTCTGCCTTCTCTTTATATCTTAGAAAGTATTTTGTATGTTCGCAAAAACTTAGGACTTTTCAAAATAAGAAGCGATTTCCATAGTATAATTACGCGTAGTAGACATGAAATTGTTATACCCAAATTTAGATTAACTAAAACAAGCAAGTCATTTCTTATAAACAGTATCCGCTTTTATAAAAAGTTGCCAAAGTCTGTTACAGAACTTAGCGATGGGAAGTTCAAAACCCATATCAAACGTGTTCTTATCAAGAAGGCATATTACAAAATTAAAGACTATGTTGAAGACAAGGAAATTTGGCAATAATTCCTTCTGCACATGTGGCTTCCCTGGTATCTCATTAACGTCATAATTATGTAAGAGTCTATTAACTGCTCCCAAAATACCAAATTTATTCTTATCTTAATTTTTTACATTCGTCCTTGACATATTCATTCAATTATTTGACATTATATACCTACGGGTTAATTTCAACTCTTTATTAGTGGCTTTTTTGCACATGATAATTATTCAGATTTATTACAGTTGTAATAGCAATAATGTGATTGCGTTTAATTAAAATAGGTTCTTATTTTTATTAATTCATATATCTTTTGTATAGATTCTTTTCTATTTTGTGAATGTGAGAACACTGTAGGCTTAGTGGACTGTAGATTTGTTGACCATTTTCTATTTTCTTAAGTACCTGGTACTTATTGAAATACCTACACTGTCCTCTCATACCTAGTCATAGTGTTATTTGAAAAAATTGTAAAAGCCAATTATTTTTAAAAGAGTAACCGTGGAGTTTCTTGCCGGCTCTTCTCCATAGGAAACGACCAATTGGAACCGTGCACCTAGCTTCTGACGTTTCATAAGTGCCCATGTAGGTCTATGTGAAATAAAAATATTTTGATTTTGATTTTTTAAAGTACTATAACAGAGATATCATTAACCCTGTTAACAACGATTTCGCTAATTTAATGATGTGTAATTATATTACGACAACATATTATCTTAACATCACGCCTCGGCTTGCTTGGCAGAGGTGTACCTATAGTACAATCACATTTTATATGATTTGTTTAAGTCTCATGTAATAGGGCGTAAGCCTATTATCATTCAACTGGAGATAAATTCAGACTCCAGCACGCTTAGCATGACAACAATAGAAACGAGTTTTGTCGACGGAAGAATAGACAAAACCCGTAGAAACCCCGTTTCTATGGTTGTCATGCTACGCGGGCAGAATCAGAATATTAAAGTTTATAGTATAATCACGTGCACCTATCGAATTGACTAATTTGGTTAAGATAAGGATAGATGTAACTGTATGTAGCAAACAATAAAAGTCTGATTATTAAGTAGAATACTTACTTATTTAATTATTGTTATACCTAACCTGAATGATTAGTAAAAGGAATCATATTATTACAATGTTTGCTTTCTCTTTTTCTAATCATGTGCAAGTAAATTTGTAATCGTCTTCGGTTGAGACTCGAAGTATAATTAAGAATCAAACGAACTTACCTTGTGAAGTTTGATTCCAATTATGCGTGGCCTTGAAGAGGATCCAGTCCTCTAAAGACATACACGCGGTCACGGCCTCTATTTTGGCGGCAGCGACTTCCCTTCACCTTGGGCCTCCGTCGGACGGGATGTCCGAGATGCGGGCGGAGGTCGCCAAGCTGACAGCCGCCATGGAGCTTCTCCGAAAGAAGAACGAGGGGCTCCGAGGGGACCTGGCGGACCCCCGGGAGGTGCCGCAGGAGAGGAAGGGACGGCCCTTGCCTGCGGAAGACCGGGTTCTGGTCCTGGTGCGGCATATGGCTGCCCTGCGGAGCAGGTTCTCCACCCAAGCGGCCATCGTCCTGCGCCTCCCGTTAGCGGCGAGCCGGTCGGCCTCGAGCCAGCGGAAGGGCGTCGTATGCCGCTACCGCATCTATCGCGGCCGAATCAGGCTCGTCGGGGCAGGCTAAGGGCAGAGCGGCTATGCAGGCGGCGAGGGCCCCGGCCCTGGCGGCGAGGGCTCCGGCCTAGGCTGCAGCAAAACGGCCGCTTCCGCCTCCTAAATCTTCTCCTCCGGCCGACGCCGAATGGCAAGTAGCCGGGGAGAAGACGAAGGCGGCAAGAGCGGCCGAAAGGAAGGCTAGGCGGCAGCGGCGCAAGAAGCGAAGCGTTGCGGCTAGGCTCCACGTCCTGAAGTCCACAGCTGTAGTGATCACACTGCAGCCGGAAGCGAAGAAGAGTGTTTGCCGAGGTGGACGCGGTGATGGACCTCGAGGAGATTGGCGCCGCCAAGGGCATCCGGGTAAAGATCACGGCAACTGGAGCACAGATGCCGGAGGTCCATGTTGCGGCCAGTGGCCCGGACGCTGACGCTCTGGCCGAAAAGCTTAGGGCATCCCTAAATGCGGACGAGGCCTGAGTGTCCAGGCCCACCAAATGCGCTGAAATGCGCATCCAGGGCCTGGACGACTCCGTGAAGGAAAAGGTGGTGACCGCCGTCGCTAAGGCTGGAGGGTGCTCTGCCTGGCGGGTTAGGGCGGGCACCATCCATCCTGACTTCACGGGGATGCGAGCCATTAGGGTGAGCTGCCTCGTGTCGGCGGCCAAAAAAATAGGGGCTGAGTTTTCCCGCAGGTCAAACTGCTGGAGCCCAGATCTTTGAGGTGCTTTCGCTGCCAGGTGGGCCACCACGCGGGAGTCAAATGCACCTCGGAGGTGGATCGCAGCTACCACACAAGGCCGGCTCGTGCAACGCCACGCCGCACTGTGTCGTATGTGCGGCGGCTGGCAAGCCGGCCGATAACACGGCTGGGAGCAAGGCCTGCGCTCCACCCACCAAGGCCAGAGGCAGGGGCATGCCCTCCGCCACCGCCGTCACGGCCGCAGCTGCCGCCACTACTGCCGTAGCCGCTGCCGCCTCCGCCGCCGCCGTTGCCGCCGCGGCAGTGCCCTCACAGGGGCTCGGGAGGGGGTAGATATGGAGTGCTAATAACAGCCCCATTACGCCTCCCCCAGGCGAACATCAACCACTGCGCCGCCGCTTAGGATCTGTTGCTCCAGAGCATAGCGCAGTGGTCGATTAACATCGCCGTGGTCGCTGAGCCGTACTTTGTCCTACTCAGGGATGACTGGGTGGAGGACCTGAGCGGCTCCAGTGACCCTCATTTCGTCTGCCGCCGCCGGTACTCCGTTCCTCGAATCTGTCAAGAGAGGAGTCGGCCCCAGCTTGTGGGGCACGTGGTGAGCGCTCTGTTCCCTTCAAGAGGGGAACAAACTCCCCCGCCTATGGCTCCGCCTACCGCCGTGCCTGATGCGGACCACACCGCCGATGACGACGACGGTGCTTCAGAGTTGACCGAAGTAGAAATGAGAGTGGCGATACGCAGGCTGAATGCCAAAAATACCACCCCAGGACCCAACGGCTTACCTGGGTCTTGGCCTCGGAGGCTCTCGGGGTTCGACTAAGCCCCCTTAGTCCCTAAGCGCATTCTTGGAGAGGGGCCAGTTTCTACTTCGTTCGAAGATGGGGAAACTGGTCCTCATCAGGAAGCCGGGGCGCCCCGCGGACTCTCCGTCCTCTTATCGGTCCATCGTGCTTATCGACGAGGTGGGCAAGCTCTTTGAATGAGTCAGTGCAGACCGCCTCGTCGGGCAGCTGGTGCGGGTGGGGCCGGATCTGGTAGTGAGCCAGATTGGTTTCCGCAGGGGACGCTCTACGGTGGACGCCATCAAGCGCGTGCGGGCCCTCACGACGGGGGATGCTGTGGCCAGGGTGGGGTCGTCTTGGCGGTGTCTCTAGACATTGCCAATGCGTTCAACACCCTGCTCTGGAGTTGCATCGGGGAGGCACTCCGGTATCACCGGATACCAACCTACCTCTGTCGTGTGGTCGAGGCCTATTTGACGGACAGGGCCGTCATCTACCCCGGTCACCAAGGAGAGTCTAACCGGCGGGAGATGCCGTGTGGTGTCCCACAGGGATCAAAGTCAAATAATTTATTTCAAATAGGCCCATGTATGGCACCTTTAAACGTCAAAATTTAAAAATAATATAATTGATTCTAGTCGCCCCTTCCAAAGGTAGTTTTCGTATGGAGAAGAACGGGCAAGAAACTCTTTTATTATTATTATTATTTATTATTTAACCATTTATGCACATAAACAGACAAGAAGAAAGGAACAGAAAAATACGTACAAAGGCAATGCTTATTTCTAAAGAAATCTCTTCCAGCATACCTGCGACAGGAAATTATAAAAAAAGAGATGTAGACAACGTGTGTAACCGTAGAAGATAAAACAAAAACATAAACCAAAGAAGAAAAAAAAAATTACAATTTACTATTTATACAAACTACTTACAATACAAGAATATACTTACATACATACTTCTAAAATAAATATCACAACAATATCTATAATTAAAATGTTATTTAAGATAACTATGCAACTATGACGAAGTGGAAAGATAGTGTTCTTTCACTCTTCGTTTAAATACTTCAACAGTACGACAGTCCCTAATGTCAGGCGGAAGTGAATTCCACAACCGAACCGCGTGCACAGTGAAGGAGTAGGAAAAGAAGTCGGTTGAATGGGGGGGGGGGATTTAAGGAGGTTTTTAAGATGCGACCTGCAAGGTGCATCAAAAGAACGGGCGTAGGAGAAGCGTTCCCGCAGATAGGAAGGGGTTTTAGGGTTGTGAAGGATGTTGAATAGCAGACACAATATCCGAGAGTTCCTGCGAAGTCGAATAGGGAGCCACTTGAGTATCTTGCGAAAATTAGAAACGTGATCATACTTTTTAAGGTTAAAAACAAAACGAATACAGATATTTTGCAAACGCTCAAGTTTATTTAAAAGCTCCTCGGTGGCATCCAAATAACAGGCATCAGCGTAGTCTATGATGGGCTGTATGAGAGTTTGAGCAAGGGAGATTTTGGTCTTCAAGGGCAAGAAGCTCTGGAGGCACTTCAACGAATGGAACGTGTAGTGCACTTTGCGACTGACTTGAGCAACATGGGCAGTCCACGATAAGTGAGAGTCCATGATCACCCCCAGGTTTTTAACCGTATTTGCGTATTCAATCTGAACACCATTCAGACAGAGTGGAGATAGCGACGCAACATCGAGCCTAGTCCGCATATACCTGCCGCCGATAATTATGGCCTGGGATTTCTTAGGGTTGATTTGCAGTCCATAGGACCGCGACCACTCGCTAATAGAATCCAGGTTTCTGTTCATGGCAGACACGGCGGCTTCCGCATCTTGTCTTAAGAAATTATTGTAAAGCTGCAGATCGTCGGCATAGAGATGGAAGTGGGAAGAGATGACTCTGGTGACAGAGTTAATGAAAATAGAAAATAGAAGAGGAGAGAGAACGCCACCTTGAGGTACACCCGCGGTAAGAGAGCACCAGTCAGAAGAAGAATCTTCGAGACAAACCCGCTGCGAGCGGCCTTTAAGATAGGAGTCGAACCAACCAATAGTAGAAAAAGAGAAATTGAAAGATTTAAGGATCCCTAGAAGGATGTCGAAATCGACAGAGTTAAAGGCACTGCTAAAGTCTAGAAGTACAAGTAAGGTGAGAGATTTGTGGTCCATAGCCCAGCGGATGTCATCAGTAACCTTTAAAAGAGCCGTTACTGTGCTATGGCCAGGTCGAAAACCTGATTGGAAAGGACTAAGAAAGTCATTAGAAGATAGAAAAGCAGAAAGTTGCTGATGAACAATGTGCTCAAGAACTTTAGAGAGATATGGGAGGATAGAAATGGGTCGATAATCGGTCGGTGAGACCGGGTTAGGAATTTTGGGTAAGGGAATGATATGGGCTTGTTTCCATGCCTCAGGAACAGTACAAGAGAACAATGAGAAATTAAAAATGTGAGTCAAGATGGGAAGTATTGTGGGGAGGAAAGGGGAAATCATTCTTAAGCAAAGATTATCATTACCAACTGCAGAGGAGGAGATAGCGCAAATAGATTTTTTGACCTCACTTTCACTTACGGGACTTAGCTCGAAAGAAGGACACTGCAGCACAGATAAACGTGAAAGTTCATTTAAAGTAGCTGATTTGACGTGCGGATCCAACGTAATAGGGGGATGTGAGAAATGTTTGTTAAGAGCACACACGTCAGTGTCATTACTGGAAGTAACTGGACACTTACCAATACCGACAGTTTTAAGAAATTTCCAGACTTCTGCAGAGTTGCGGTTGTCGAGAGAATTATGGAAGTAGCGTCTCTTTGCATCTTTACACATACGACTGCAGCGATTACGCAGTACCTTAAACGCATTCAAGTTGCGCTCGGAAGGACAGCGTGTTAACCTCCTTTTGGCTCTGTCCCTACTTGTCATCGCATCCTTAATAGCAGGAGTAAGCCAGGGAGCCGGAACATATTTAATTTTGACCCGACGGACAGGGGCATGACGATCGTATAAGCTAAGTATTGTGTTATTGAAAATGCGAACCATATCGTTGATGCAAGGGCACTCCAAGACGGCCGTCCAGTCGATACTATCAGCATTACGTTGCAATGCCTCCAGATCAATGCCCCTGTAGTTCCTAAGGAAAATATATTGCGGCTTACGCTTGGGAGGGCGAATCCTGTAGGACATAAAGATGAAATCATGGTAAGAAAAACAGGCAGTGAGTTGTCCGTGGACTGATACAGTATTAGTATTAGAGACAATCATAAGGTCCAAAAGAGAAGGGGTACAGTTACAGGAAATGATGAGTAGCCGAAAATGTTTTACAGTAGTTTGTATAAGTACGTACATTAATTAAATAATTATATGTGAAGACGATGCACCTAGAATAAAATTACTATACTACAATAGGTAAAAAGAATTTAAAATGAAGGAACGAACGATAATTAAATTATGTGATAGACATGGTGCTCATATATTTACAAACATTATAAAAGTAGACGATTTTCCTAATTTATAAAAAATTATAAGTAAGTGTGTGGGGAAGTAATCACAGAATGTAAAATCAATGTCATATAACAAATATTATAAATTTTACAATTAAAAGTTTGATTTTGTTTTGATTCTAAATTGTCCTATGGAGCAGGACCAGCATGTTTCCAAGCACTCTTATCTTGGATATAATCATCTAATTTGTAATAGGCTTGTTTACAAAGTGTACTTTTAATATGAGTTTTAAATTTTCTTTAATTTAATTGCAATATGTCACAAGGTATTTTGTTGTAACATTTAACACAGTACCCCATAAAAGATGTATGTACTTTAGATAATCTGAAAAATGGTTGATCTAGTTTATCTTTATTTCTAGTATTAAAATTATGTCTATCACTTATTTTATTAAAAAGATGTGGATTTTTCCTTACGTACATAATATTTTCATGAATGAATTGGCAAGGTACCGTCATAATATTAATCCTTTTAAATAGTTTCCTGAGAGATTCGCGGCGATGTAGATTATAAATGGCTCTGACAGCTCTCTTTTGCAAAGTAAAGATGGATTCAATGTCAGCAGCCCGACCCCATAGTAAAATGCCATACGACATAATGCTGTGGAAGTAGCTAAAATAGACTAAACGCGCGGTTTCTACATCTGTTAACTGTCTTATCTTTCTAACAGCATAAGCGGCCGAGCTTAGCCCCGCAAGAATGTTATGTGAGGTTCCGATTGTAATTTCTCATCTAGTGTGATTCCTAGGAAAACCGTTTGATTAATAAATTCCAGTTTTTTCCCATTCAATATGATGTGACGTTCGCTACTTCTAACATTAGGTAATTTTACTTATTTATTTACGAAAATCTTACCTAAAACTACCATTAAAGATCTGCGATTCAATGCGACAGAGTGGCCTTACATGCTAAATCCTTAATCAACATCCTATAAAATTACATACATATCATAAATTTTAACCTACATCTAAATAACATATTATATATAATGTAACTTTTGCGAATTCACTCAAGTTGCACCACAATACATCAACCCTCTCGTGAACCTCGTTCACCACTCGCATGGCTCTAGTGAGAGATGTTCGCGCCAGTAGGTTGGTTCTGGCAGCAGGTACAGCAAGCAGGGGCGGGCGACGCCGCCTCCACACGTACCGGTCTGGCACGCAAAATTCCAGGTGCCGCAGCACTTCCGGGTTATGCGTCCCGCCACGCAGTAGCTTCACTACATACGCTGCGAGTGCAAAGTCCCGTCGCACCTTTAACGCGTTGTACCCTACCATACCCAGTACAAATACCCCATACAGCTTGAAATACAAGTGTCTTGTGAACTTATTTTGGACACGTTCCAACATAACATTATATTTCGCCTCATGAGGAGCCCATATGACTGCACTATGTTCAAGGTGACTTCTGACTAGTGCGTCATACAACACCTTGAGTGTCGTGATGTTGGTAAAGCCCTGAGCCTGCCTGAGTACGAAACCTAGGTTTCTGTATGCCTTCTTACATATCTTATTGATATCTCACGGAAGGTTAGTTCCTGAGTGAAGATTACCCCTAAGTCTCGTACCTGAGACACTCGTTGCATCGGCACATCCTCTACCTTGTATTGATAATACTGTTACGAGCTGGGTATGGGATAAATTAATTATTACCAATCAGACAATTAGATAACTTTATTAAACACAAAACACTTAAAACTTAATCACAAATACGCCACTGATCACTATTCGCTTAGATATTGCACTTCTAGTTCACTTCGATTCGCTTCGTTGTATCGCCTAAATCAGACTGACTCATCGTGTTTTTTTTTTTTTTTTTTTTTTTGAAACGGGCATCTCGCAGTTTTGACCACTAAGGTCTTGGCTGCTTAACCGGACTTTCCTGTGGGTGCCTTAAGCTGCTACACTCAAAGCCTCCAGCCAGGGGCAAAAAACTAAACTAAATTAAAACTAGGCAAACGCTCGCTAAGGGCACCCCCTGTGGGGTACGAGCCTCGGCTTAGGGCGTCGCTGAAGGGAGGACAGCAAGAAGGGACAGGCTGGATCAAAATTGGTTTAAATCATGATTATTATGCGGGGTAGTTTAAAGCTACGTGCTCAGCGGCAACAACTTGCTGGCACCTCGTTTTCGAGCAAGGGTCGGACTCATCGTGTGTCGGCGCTCTGCTTTTATATCGCCAATATTCAAGAACATTCCGGCTATGTGTAGAACGGTTCCAGAAAAACATCAACAAATAAACATTACCAGGAAATACAAAAGTAGTAGGTATAAAAAAATAATAACCTACTTGTACCGAATAAAGAAATAGGTACTTTATGCCCTCGGCGTACGGTCGAAATTACAATGACGAGTTCTAATATTGTTTATAAGTAGTTACCTACTTAACTTCAAACTAATAATAATGGAATGCTTCTCGAAGTTTTTAGCGCAAACACACTGTAATCCGTGCTTTCTCGAAAGATCTCGTACGTACGACGTAACACTGCCCCCTCCTTAGTCATGCTCGTCCCGAGCATCATTAGCCCCGTAGTATCGGGCCAATCGGTCTACATGAACAATCTTAGGCGCACCTCGTAGACCCTTCTGTATTCGGTAGGTGACATCGTTGATCCTAGTCACGACTCGGTATGGTCCATCCCAATTTGCTTGCAATTTCGGAGACTTCCCCTTACTCCGCACTGGGTTATGTAACCACACCAGTGAACCCTCGTCGAAACCCCTACTGTTTGCCTTGCGGTCATAACGGGTCTTCGTCTTCTCAGACATCTGTTGGCCGGATTGTCGGATATGCTCATAAACATCATTCAACTTGTTACGCAAATCATTTGCGTAATCTGTTACACTACGTGGAGCATCAGGGGGAGCTCCAGTGATTAAATCTGCAGGCAACCGTAATTCTCTTCCAAAGTTCGCGAAGGCTGGCGTCACAGTCGTACTTTCGTGGACTGCGCTGCGGTAGGACAGCAGAAACGGCTGTATGTGCTTGTCCCAATCCCTCTGCCTGCTTTCCACGACTTTTGCCAGATATCTCTCCAACGTTTGGTTGAATCGTTCCACCATTCCATCAGATTGTGGGTGGTAAGAGGTGGTTCTGGTTTTGTAGGTACCCATCAATCGACAAGTTTCCTGAAATACTTGCGATTCAAAATTCCTTCCTTGATCGCTGTGTATTTCTAAGGGTACTCCAAAACGACAGAAAACTTCCTGAACTAATTTATCTGCGACAGTTGTAGCTTCTTGGTTAGGAATGGCGAAGACTTCTGGCCACTTTGTAAAGTAATCCATGACCACCAGGAAGTACTTGTTTCCGTTCTCACTTTCTGGAAATGGTTCCGCAACGTCTAGTGCTATCCGTTCCCAAGGGGCTCCAACGTTGTACACTTTTAATGCACCTCGGCTGCGTGTGTGGGGTCCTTTCACGGCCGCACAACTGGTACATTTGCGACACCAGTCCTCCAAATCATCTCGACAGTGGATCCAGTAAAAGCGTTCTCGAATTTTTAGTAGAGTCCTTTTTACTCCCATATGTCCTCCTGAACATCCATCATGGTAGAGCCGTAGAACATCCGGTACCTTAGCTTTAGGGACAACCATTTGTAGATGACAGCTGTCCCCTCGAGCGTTTTCCCATTTACGGCACAAGACTCCATCCTGGATCACCAAGCTGTTCCATTGCGCCCAATAACTCTTCGTGATGGAACTCATCGCAGCCACATCACTCCACTTAGGTTTAGGAGCACCAGCTTTGACCCACTCGAAGATCGGTTTGATGTCCGAGTCATTTTGCTGAGCCTGCTGTAGGGTTTCCTTCCATTCATCGCTGAGATCTGTTCTAAGCATCCTCACGGGCACTACTTCCTTAGTCTCTTGCCTAGCACAGTGCTTACAGTCTTCGGGACAAGGTCTTCTTGACAAGGCGTCTGCGTTACCGTGAGTTCTCCCACTGCGATGTTCAGTTATGAAGTCAAACTCTTGTAGTAGTTCAATCCATCTCGCCACTTGCCCCTCTGGATTCTTAAACTGTAATAGCCACTTCAATGCAGCATGGTCAGTTCGTAATTGGAATTTACGTCCCAGCAAATATTTACTGAAGTGCTGCAATGTCTTTACTACGGCGAGTAGCTCCCTTCTTGTAACGCAGTAATTTCTTTCTGGTTTGGATAAAGACTTGCTGAAGTAAGCTATCACAACCTCTTGGTCTCCTTTCCGTTGAGACAGCACGCCCCCAATTCCAGTATTACTTGCATCAGTGTCAACTATGAAGTCATTTTCAGTGTCAGGATATCCCAAAATAGGTGTATTGCACAGACGTTTCTTTAATTCCTGAAATGCAACGTCGCAGTTCTCGTCCCAACAGAATTGCCGCTTTTCCTCAGTGAGTTTGTGCAGAGGTTTCGCAATGTCGGCAAAATTCTTGACAAACCTTCGATAGTAGGAGCACAAACCCAGAAATGCTCTGACCTGTGTCTTGTCTTTCGGAACTGGCCAATCCTTGACGGCGATTACTTTTTCTGGGTCAGTTTGAACACCTTCCCCCGAAACTATGTGTCCTAAAAAGTTTACTTGTTGTCTGAAAAACGAGCACTTTTTCGGACTTAACTTGAGATTTGCTGTTTGGATTTTCGACAGCACTCGGTTGAGGTTTTTAAGGTGATCTTCAAATGTACGGCCCACGATGATAATGTCGTCTAGATATACAAGACATGCGTCTCCAATCAATCCGGCGAGTACTTGCTCCATCAACCTTTCAAACGTCGCAGGAGCATTGCACAAACCGAATGGCATAACTTTAAACTGCCACAACCCTTTTCCTGTTGAAAATGCAGTTTTCTCCTTATCCTTGGGGTCTATTTCTACTTGCCAGTAGCCACTTTTCAGGTCAAGTGTGGTAAACCACTTCATACCAGTCAGCGTATCCAGTGTGTCATCGATCCTAGGCAGCGGGTAGCTGTCCTTCTTCGTGACGTCGTTCAGTCGTCGATAATCCACACAGAAGCGCATACTGCCGTCCTTTTTCTTTACCAGGACCACAGGAGAACACCATGGACTCGATGAAGGTTCTATAACACCGTCCTTCACCATTCCCTCAATCATGGTTTCCACCTCTTTTTCTCGTGTAACTGGCAGTCTTCTTGGTCGCTGACGGATTGGTAACTCGTTGCCTGTATTAATCTTATGCTGAACAAGTCCAGTTCTCCCTATGTCAGCATCGTTTGAAGAGAAAGTGTCGGCGTACTGAAGTAACATCTTCTTAGCCTTGTCCATTTCTCCTTTAGTTAAATCGCAGTTCTCCAAAAGCGTTGACACGTCAAATTTTGCACTACGAATTTTATTTCCGGTAGGCGGATCCTGCAATTGACGCATCCAAGCTACTTCCTCGCAAGTACCGATCAAGGTGCCCTTCTTGATCACATGCTCCTTGTTACTTGGATTCAGTATACGTACTGCTGAGAAGTTGGTGGCCTTGACCAGAGTACGTGCCATCTTCCATGGGAAGTCATTGTTCACCCTTTCTATCAGAACACTTCGATCTTTGTGTCCAGAATTCTGTGGTAAACTAATTGGCAAAATTGTTTCTGATCTGCGAGGAAGAACAATCTCTCTCAAGCAGTACACTTTTCCTGATGGTGCGCCTTCCATGAAGACTTCATCTGAACCACATTTCAATACTCCTTGATCAACGTCGATCTCGCAACGATGTTTCCGCATGAAGTCCAAGCCCAAGATGCAATCGTCCACTATATCGGCCACGATGACATTGTGCTGGTAAGTTCTATCACCCAATTTTAACTCCACCTCCTTCTTGCCTCGGACGATTATGTGCTGACCGGTAGCTGTTAGTAATCGTATACGGTCGTGGTTATCGACGTAGTCCCTAAGAAACCGACTTGCTAGGTGAGAATTGACGACCGTGTGAGAAGCTCCAGTATCCAACGTCAGTTTGCATGGTGTTCCGTTGACTTCGCCTTTGATGGTCAGGCTGTTCCCATCATGTGCTTGCGAGATCAAGATTCTCGGGGCTCTTTCAATACCAGCCAGCACCCGCCCCCCAGTCCTGGCATTTACTCGTTTTCCCTGCTGTGGCTGGGCAGTCACTTCAGCCACCCTTCCCTGCTGATCTTCTCTCGGGGTGCTGCGCTTAGGACAGTTTGACCGAAGATGACCCCTTACTCCGCAAGTGTAGCACCTAGGACTGTACCCTTGCGGCCGGTCGCGTACAGGTGATGCTACAACCTCTCTGACGCGGTGCGTTCGGTGGTCCTGCCTCACTGCCTCTACTTCTAAGGCATGGGCCAAGGCGTCTTTCAGCGTCTCATGATGCCCAAGTCTCACAGCGGCTCTAACTTCTAGGTCGCGTATTCCATCAACGAACGCTTGTACCAGATTTCCATCGATAAGTGCAGGGGCAGACTGGTATGCTTTCCGAACCAGCTTTTCAACTTCGAGGGCCCACTGCTGTAGGTTCTCGGCACTACGTTGAACACGATCCTTCAACTTAGCACGAAATACGTGCTCCAGGTGCGCGTCGCCGTATCTGGACTCTAACGCCTCCAGCAGCTGCTCGTAGGTTACATTCTTGCCGAGCGCCTCAAGAATGTTTAGGGCCTGGTCTCGGAGGCCCAAGGTGAGCGCAGTCATGGCTTGTGGTTTTGTCCATCCATTCGCCTTCATAACGGCCTCAAATTGAATTTTATAAGCCGACCACGAAGATGTGCCATCGAATGGAGGCACCTTAAAGCCCCGCGCTGAAGGTGCAGCAACTACTGAAGCTACAGTCACGTCTCCAGTCTTCAGTTCCCCCAAAGCCTTCTTCACCCCAGCGATCTGAACTTCGGCTTCTGAGAGGCGATCCTCGTGCTGCTGTACCTGATCCTTCATCACCTTTAGGTCTTTGCCAAAAGTTGCATGAAGATCCTTTATGAGGAGCATCTGCTCGTCTTGGCGGCGGACCTGCTCCTCTTTATCTCGCTGCAACTGCTCTTCCAACCGGCGAGCCTGCTCCTCTTGACGGCGAGCCTGCTCCTCTTTGTCTCGCTGCAACTGCTCTTCCAACCGGCGAGCCTGCTCCTCTTGACGGCGAGACTGCTCCTGTAGCAGCGCCATTAAAGCTGACAAGTCTGGCGCCATTGATGCTGTAGAAACTGCGGATGGGCCAGCGACTGGCACTGACGTAGGCTGGACACCACCCGGTGTCTGTGTTGGAGAATGTCCAAACCGCCTTTGGTCCATGTCCTGCTGTCGCTGACTCCTGGTACGGATACCGTCCGTGTCGTCCTTCGGTAGAATTGGCATAATTTATCCCTCACTTCTGACACCAAATTGTTACGAGCTGGGTATGGGATAAATTAATTATTACCAATCAGACAATTAGATAACTTTATTAAACACAAAACACTTAAAACTTAATCACAAATACGCCACTGATCACTATTCGCTTAGATATCGCACTTCTAGTTCACTTCGATTCGCTTCGTTGTATCGCCTAAATCAGACTGACTCATCGTGTGTCGGCGCTCTGCTTTTATATCGCCAATATTCAAGAACATTCCGGCTATGTGTAGAACGGTTCCAGAAAAACATCAACAAATAAACATTACCAGGAAATACAAAAGTAGTAGGTATAAAAAAATAATAACCTACTTGTACCGAATAAAGAAATAGGTACTTTATGCCCTCGGCGTACGGTCGAAATTACAATGACGAGTTCTAATATTGTTTATAAGTAGTTACCTACTTAACTTCAAACTAATAATAATGGAATGCTTCTCGAAGTTTTTAGCGCAAACACACTGTAATCCGTGCTTTCTCGAAAGATCTCGTACGTACGACGTAACAATACAAAGGAGTACGGGCTCGAGTGAAAGACATCACCGAGCACTTGGTTACATTAAAATGAAGTTTAATCTAATGTATTTGGTTTTTGTTTTATTTAGTACCAAATTATTTACCGTAAACCAATCTTGGACTTAAAGAATAGAACTATTCACGTATTCAAGATTTTGTGACCGTTGGTTTATTCTAAAGATTAATGATGTGTCATCTGCTAATAACACCATCTTCGGTTGATTTTGAAGTAATTGGGGTAAATCATTAATGTAAACTAAAAAGTGGAATGGACCCAATACTGAACCTTGAGGAACGCCCATTGCCATTTCAGACCCTAAGTTTACGCCGTTTACCTTAACTTTAACCTTTCTATCTTTCAGGTATGATCTAAGTAAATCAAGAGCTATATTCCTTATCCCATAGTACTCTAGTTTCAGCAGAAGTGTCTCATGGTCTACACAATCGAACGCCTTCGAGAGGTCGCAAAAGATTCCAATGGCATCTTGTGCTTCTTCTCAGGCATTAAACATGTTCTTTATTATGGTGACACCGGCGTCAGTGGTACAACGACCTTTGGTGAAACCATATTTGATATTGTTGTTCATGAAAGATGGAGTTTTTATTAAAGTGACGTAACATTTGATTGAGCATCAACTTTTCAAACACCTTACTGATAACTGGCAGAATTGACACAGGCCTATAATTGTTGGGTTCTTTACTATCACCGGATCGATCCAGGGGCCACTTCTGTGGGAAATCGGATACTATTGGGTGTTGCGCGCCGACCTCCCTAGCGGCGTCAGCGTTGTTTGTTACGCTAACGACACGTTGGTCCTGGCGCAGTGGAGGTGGTACCAGGCGGCGCACATACGAGTATTTGCCTACAAAAGCTGGCCATAAGTCGAATTTTCAAAATGTGGCTTAACTCAATGCAACCATCACTTTCTGATAGCTAAGTAACCTGTTCATAACGTACCGCATCCCCCGTGCCCTTATTCCTTCCCCGCGAGGCACACAGGTAGTCGGAACTCAGTCGTCGTCAAGTGCGGTCCATTGTTTTCTCGATTACCTTATTCATTTGTGCTCCTAAAATTTGCTGTTTTAGTCGTTTTGTTAATAGTTTGTGGGATAAACACTACGAATATGGAAGTTCAAGGTATGTAACAACATAAATAATACAATTTCATGTAGGTTACAGACTCACAAATATTTTTTTTTTAATTTCGCAAAAGATACCAAAATAATCTCTTGGTATATTGAAAAAAAAAAAAAACAAAAGCGTTTTTGTATGTGTTCCGGGCATTTCCGAGTATTGATCTATTATTTTAAATAAAGCTTAGACTTTCCTAAAGAGCATTGTTAAAGAAAATATTCCGCTTTTTTCCGCCATTTTGTTTAGCACTCATTCAAACAAAATAGAAAATTTATTTAAAACAGAATTATTTACAGTAATTTCTCTTTTTATATTTAGATTCCATTGGGAATTTCAAGAACATATCAAATAAGGAATTATATGATATCGTGCAAGAATGCCCTGACAGGAAAATTGATGTTAAGATGGTATATTTGGAAAAAAAAAATATTCAGATAACAAAATGTACAGAAAGTGAGCTGGAGACATTAAAACATACGTTAAGTCATTTCAAATGTGAATTTAAACGAAAATGGGTAGCAGCAAACTACAAGCATGACCGCTTTCTAAAGAAAAATGAACAATGGCTTCAAAGTACTCATAAATTCGCTCTCTGGACCATAGTAAAACCGGGTCGTCCTTCAAAGGAATTCGGGGAATCCAGTGATAGATCCAAGCGAAGGAAAACAAAAGGTCTACGAAATTCTGTATCGACAGATGAGTTGACTTATGCGGCCCAAATGAGTCAACGTGCCGGAGGAAATAAGGATGCATCTAAAATAATAAAAGACATCACTTTGACTCCAACAAGAGCTACAAAGGTTCGAAAAGTAATTTCTTCAGGTAAAAGTAAAATAAAAAAGCATTCACCGAAAGCGAAACCAAGGACGTAACTAATGAAGAATTTGCATATATAAATAATCAAGCAAAAAAATTAACAAAAACAGAAATACCAACAACCAGTGGAATAATTTACGTAACACATAAATTACTACCAACAATGGTGGACGCCAAGGTATGCAATGCAGCTACCAATACGTCTTCCACTATGAGGTGCTATATTTGTGCGCTAACTTCCAAAAATTTTAATAATTTAACTAGACGAATGGAAGTAGACCCAGAAAGTCTAAAATTTGGGCTATCGATTCTCCACGCAAGAATACGTTTCTTTGAATCCTTATTACATGTGTCTTACAAACTTGGGGTTAAAAAATGGCAAATAAGATCAACGGAAGATAAAAGAATTGTAAAAGAGAGGAAAGAAATGATACAAAAAGCATTTCGGGAGCAAATGGGCCTTTTAGTGGATATGCCGAAAGCAGGGTTCGGGAACACTAATGATGGAAATACATCGAGAAGATTTTTTTCGGATCCCGAAACAGCTTCTCAAATAACTGGAATAGATTTCACATTGATCTACAGATTTAAAGTAATCTTAGAAACAATTTCCAGTGGTCACGCGATTGATGCAAAGAAGTTTGAAGCCTACACTTATGAAACTGCTACTTTGTACGTGCAGTTGTATGAATGGCACCCAATGTCGCCTACCGTTCATAAAATTTTAATGCATGGTGCAACAGTCATTTCTAAATCAATATTACCAATTGGGCAGCTCTCTGAAGAAGCTGCCGAAGCTAGAAATAAGCACTTCAGGCTCTACAGGCAAAACTTCTCTCGCAAATTTGATAGAGTTAAATGTAATAGGGACATTTTAAATAGACTTTTGCTAACGTCAGACCCATTTTTAAGTAGCACTAGAAAACCACCACGAAAGAAAAGTAACCCATTCTGTTCGGAAACTATAAGTCTTTTGCTCCCTGACGCAGAAAATTCATCTATAGAAAGCAGTGACGAAGAACAGAATAGAACGGCAACAGATGAATCTGATTTCGACGATTTTTTTTTTTTTATTAATTATATTTTTTAAATATAAGGAATATTATTATAATAAACGTTTGAAAACTATCTTAATTAATTTATTTAATAGTTTCCACGTCACAAAGCCCCAAAAATAATATTGGCCAGCTTTTTAGTACAAATACTCCTATGTGCGGCGGCCGATTTACCGACACGTGGGGTTGCGACAATCGTCGGCAGGAACCGGCAGTTGGGACTCGAGGTGGCCCTGCACAAGTCTGATGCCATGTGTTTTCAAGGTCCTTGAATGCGCCACCGTCGGGTTTCCAGGTTATGGCGGGATGGGTACACATCGGCGTCGAGTCGACGATGAAGTATTTGGGACTTGTTCTCGACAGCCGGTGGAATTTCATAGAGTATTTCCGACGTTTGGCTCCCAGACTGGAGCGGGCCGGGGCTGACATGAAGCGGCTCCTGCCCGATCTAGGGGGTCCAAACGCCTCCTGCCGGTGGCTCTACGCGGGGGTCATGCGGTCCATGGCCCTTTACGGGGCACCGGTGTGGGCGCGTTCATTGAGGTTGCGGCCAGCCCGCCGGTTGAACGCGTCCCAGAGGGTCATGGCCATCCATCTGGCCCGAGGATACCGCACGGTCTCTTGTGAGGCAGCGAGCCTCCTTGCCGGTTTACCGCCATGGGATCTGGCAAAGGGCCTCGCGCACATCTGGGAGTGGCGCGAGGAGGCGAAACGGAGGGGCTTAACTCCGCTGCCGCGAGAAATCACGGCACAGCGGACAGAGCTCCGGCGGGATCTCGTGGCGTCATGGGGAGTGCGATTGTCGCAACCCAGCACGGGGCTCTCGCCACAAATGCGGCGATGAGACGCCACTTTGAGGAGTGGCTAGAGAGGCGCCACGGCGTCCTCATCTTCCACCTTTCCCACCGGACACGGCTGTTTCGGGAGATTCCTGTTCAAGATAAGGCGGGAGGAAACGTCCGGGTGTCACCATTGTGTGGGTCACCCGCAAGACACGGTGGAGGTCTGCCCAGCGTGGGCGGAGCATCGCCGTGTCCTCGTGGAGGCGATCGGCGGCGGTGATCTCTCGCGTCCGGCCCTGGTTCAGGCCATGGTACGGAGCGAGAGGAAATGGGAGGCCGTCACCTCCTTCTGCAAAGCGGTAATGCTCGCGAAGGAGGAGGCGGAACGCGTGAGGGAGAGGCAAATTTCGTCCCCTCACGCCCCTAACCGCCGCAGGAGGAGACGCCCAGGGCGTCGGGAATCGCGAGGCGATTTCCGACCACCGCAGGCGCGGGCTTGCGGACGGTAAGCAATGGGTAAGCTGGCTGTTCGATAAGGACCAGGCTCGGGTCAACGGCGCATTGTGTTCCACGCGCGCCTCAAAGAGATGTCAGCAGAATCGACGGGGTCAGCTAGGGCCGATGCCTGCCGGGGTTGCGAAGAAAACCGAAAGGGAGATCGTGACCCCCGGCGACAGGGCAACCGAAGGAACACGGATGGGTTTTAGTCAGTAAGAGTCTGCACGCCCTCCCGCTCCGCCCAGAGCGGGAGAAGTTATTTGATAATTTCCTACCCAAAAAAAGGCTCCCTGTCCACTGGAGTAGAGCGAGGCAGCGGAGCGGAGAAATGTGCCAATATTAACCAATAAAATCTAAACTCCGCTTCAGAGCTTCGCTCCTATTGGTTAATATTGGCACATTTCTCCGCTCCGCTGCCTCGCTCTGCTCCATGGACAGGCAGCCTAATGGTTACTTAGTTTATGACATCTGCCTTTCCGTAATGCGATACAAATTACTGATTTGTGCCGCGTGCAGTTAATTTAAAAGCTAAAATAAGTAGATATTGTTAAAACTAACGAATCTCTCAAGGAGAATTCCCATATTGCCAACTATACGATTTTTTTTCAAATAGGTATTCGTTTTTAATTTGATTCGAAGGGAGAATCTATACCTTCTGGATTTTTTTGTTGACTGTTGGAGGGATACCAGAATCTGACAAAAAAAAAGGTGGTAAGATGAAAAAAAGAATGAGCGTAATTGAATGATTCTCTTGCCCTTACCGCGGTTGGTGTAGCATATCTGCTTCTTCCATACAGTCGTCATCTCAGTAGCCATTCTCTTTCTAGACATAATAATCGTTTTTCACATCGTCCATCCATCGTTTCTTTTGTCTTCCCCTACTCTTATAGTCACGGAGCCCCTCACTTTTATTCATTCATTCATACTTGAATTTCCTCACAACATTATCCTCATCCTCCGCATCACATGCCCATATCTTGACAACCAGAAATAACCAGCAGGTCACGGGAACAATCGGCGACTCCCGCGGGAGTCGCCGATGTTCCCGTGACTTGCCGCCATTTCATCGACCCAGTGTTAATTCTGTGCTTAACAGTCCCATGTATTAAAAAAAAACAATTATTTGTAATATTCCATTACAATACAACAAACTCATTTTTTTGGGATTTACAATATCAACTATTTATCAAAATCAAATCAAAATCTATTTATTTGCCACCAACCACTTGCCGCCTGCCTGCTGCTTGCCTGGTTTTTATACCATTAATTATCCCAACACTATAGGAGTAGTATCTATGTTTTATATGTTTGTTACGCATATTATATGTTTATCATTAGATAAATAATATTTTCCCAAGAAATTTAGTACATATTAAAGCAAATCACGATCCTTGAACAATCCGACTTTTGCTTTAATTAAATAAAACAAACTTTGAATTCTTATAAAACATAACATTGACTAAAGATTCATAATGTTCATCTACTCATGTCTACCTATACCTATTAGGATCAGCCGCATGCAGTTTTGAGGATAATATTAATTGTATTTATTTTAACTAAAGCCCACAGAGTAATATTGCTAAGACAATGTAGCACAACTATTGTGTAACATGAATGAGGCTTTAGGAAAAAACAAACAACAAAATAATCTACTTATTCATTATTGTGAACTTACATTCGAAGTAGGGCGTTTGCTAAACTGTTCACGCAATACGGGTGTCTTAAGCGGCTCGTCCGCCACGTGCGCGCTCGCACGGGACACAACCGCGGTGAAGTGACGTGCGGCAGAACAGAACTCGGCGGCACTACACGCGGTACAGGTGCAGGTCCACGCCCCAGCCCGTGCCCGCCACCCAGTCCGGCAGCGCGCGCAGCAGGGCCGCGTGCGCCGGCGCCTGTGCCTGCGCGCCGAACAGCGCGTGTCCACCCAGCGACACGTCCGCCCAGTGCGGCGGCGCCAGCCCCGCCGCGTGCGTCAGCAGCAGCGACACGCGCCACGCGCCGCCGCCCGCGCGCGCGTCGTGCAGCGCCACGAAGTACGTGCGGCGCGCGCCCCACGCCGCGCTCTCCAGCGGCGCCGCCAGCGCGCTGCTCCACGCCACGCACGCGCCCGCAGCCGGCGCAACCAGCAGGATCACGTGCGGCGGCCCGGCCAGTTCCACCGTAAGCTCCAGCGCCGTGGTGTTGAGGCGCACCAGGCCCAGCACGGCCGAGAGGCGCGGCAGGGGTGCGGCAGGCGCGGGCGCGGCGTGCGAGCGCGCGATGAGCGACAGCACGGGCAGGTAATAGGGCGCGCCGCAATACAGCAGGCGCGCGCACTCCGCGCCGCTCAGGAGCCTCGCGCGGCGCATCTCCGGCACTGTGGGACATACGACCTAGGTAGGCAAAGTTCGTTCTTCGAAATAATGGACAGGACTTGGACTTGTATAAATAATTAATCTGTATACAAGGTGGCAGGGCCACAGACGCGAAAGCTTTTACCATGGATTCACCATTAAACCGACGAAAAATATCAACACAAGGGGAGTTCAGAATCATGTACTTAATCCAAGGTAACAGTTTTCGCGTCGATGTCTCTGCTACCCTGTATTACGAAAAAAATTGGATTCTAAAAATCGTCCGATTCCGAGTGAGCCGCGCGCCGCCTGTAAGCGCGGGCGCGGCGACGCGAGTGAGTGTTACAATCACAACGTCAATTTTCATTTGACGTCGATTTGTTGTGTACAGGTCGTGACATTAAAGTTAAGACTTGACCGCGCCTCCCGCCGCTCTTTCCCCCGCCCCGATGACGCCCCAGCGGGGACCTCATACCGCTAAAGAGAACCATAAATCGTCTACTGCGCAAGTCAAACCACGTGGTGCGTCGTCTCATCTTTAATGGCACGACTTGTACAGTAAGCGTTCAAAAGTGCATAGGCACGTTAAGAGTCGTATTACTGTGAACACGCGGTATAGTCCGTATATCTGTATGTGTAAACAACACGGCACACACCGTCGTATCGTCACATACTTGCCCCGCACTACCGAAACAAATATATATTTTCGTCGCTTTTGTTAGACACGGCATGGGGTCTCAACTCGAACAAATTATAATTAGTGTTGAAAAAAAATCATAGATGGCATTTTTAATTTATAATTGTTACCTATGACAATTATAAATTAACAATCACTAAAAACTGATAAACGGCAGAATTTGGCTGAAGTAAGATTAGTAAAAATCAAAACTTCCTTGTTTAGTGCTGATTTATCCATTCAAACTCATAAATCAAGTATTTCCAACAAAAATGATAAGTGAAACCTTTTACTTGAATTCGAACCTATAGAATTACGAAGTTAATTATGAGCTCTTTGCAATAGAGGGCGTTTTACTCAATTTGTCATCAAATACTGTATAAGCGTTTGGTAGGAAAATCATACAACATATTTTTATAATCTAGTAGGTACCTACTTTATATAGAAATAAAGGAATTGAAAGAAATGTTTTAATATGTTTTTGGCCAATACCTACCGACTTAATTTTATTTATTTTTATTTTACCAATACCCTTCTAAAACTTTCTATAAAAAACCGACCAAGTGCGAGTCGGACTCGCGTCCTAAGGGTTCCGTACTATTATCTATAAAAACGAGCAAAAAAATCACTTTGTTTTATGGGAGTCCCCTTAATTATTTATTTTATTCTGTTTTTCTAGTTTTTGTTGTTATAACGGCAACAGATATACATCATCTGTGAAAAAACTATCACGGTTCATGAGATAGAGCCTGGTGACAGACGGACACATGGACGGACAGTGGAATCTTAGTAATAGGCTCCCGGTTTACCCTTTGGGTACGGAACCCTAAAACGGATTGTACCAAACGTTTTAAAAGTAGATAGGTAGCTACTGGTGCCGTCAAACTAAATTTTGGTGATTTTAAGTAGACAAGAAATCACCAAAATTTAGTTTATTCCTGTCAAAACGACGATTTCCCATTCTGAAATAGACTAAAATGACACAAAACTATATTTTAGTTTGACAGCACTTATTAATTGAGTGAAAATGGCAATTTTGCTATTCTGAATTTGACGTTTTTCACCAAAAATTTTGATTGTCTAACTAAATTTGACTATTTTTAATCGCGATTAAAAAGATGTGGAATAAAATTAGTTGTCATGAACTAAAATTCACACCAACATCTCGACTTCAGGTGCAAAAAATATTTTTTTCTGTTCTTTTGCTTATATCTCGAAAATGGTGTGTCCTATAGAAAAAATAATGAAAATTTCGACCCGTTATGAAGCTCTTTAACCCATTAATCTCAACATTTTGGTAATAATTGTTCATATTTCCCTATATTTTTTTAAAAAGTGAAAATAAAAAAAAACACGTCGAGGCCTGCGCGTGCGCGCCTACGGCTCTAAAAAAAATTCACGGGGTAGGGCAAACAAGTACCATGCGGAATCGCGATTGTCAAATTCGATTTTGATTGTGTCAAAATTATTTTTAAATTTAGAGTTTTTTTTGCAGAATAGTTTAAGATTCTCATAGCCAAAAGCAAGGAATTTTTGTGATAGTTTAGTAAGTTTAGTTCGGTGTACAAGAGAATCGGCACCATTAAACTTTAAAAAGCTAATTTTTATTAGAGTCAAGTGTCCTCCTCCACCCTGCCAGCTAAATGGTTGGTTTATGTGAAAAAAGATCACAGGAGGAGTATTTATCCTCACCTTCCGCCTGACGCAGGTCCTCACCGGACACGGCAGTTTCGGGAGGTTCCTGCACAGGATAAGGCGGGAGGAAACGCCCGGGTGTCACCATTGTGTGGATCGCCCGGAGGACACGGTGGAGCATACGGTGGAGGTCTGCCCAGCTTGGGCGGAGCATCGCCGTGTCCTCGTGGAGGCGATCGGCGGCGGTGATCTCTCGCGTCCGGCCCTGGTTCAGGCCATGGTACGGAGCGAGAGGAAATGGGAGGCCGTCACCTCCTTCTGCGAAGCTGTAATGCTAGCGAAGGAGGAGGCGGAACGCGTGAGGGAGAGGCAAATTTCGCGCCCTCATGCCCCTAACCGCCGCAGGAGGAGACGCCCAGGGCGTCGGGAATCGCGAGGCGATTTCCGGCCACCGTAGGCGCGGGCTTGCGGGCGGTGAGCAATGGGTGGCTCACCGTCCGATAAGGACCAGGCCCGGGTCGATGGCGCGTTGTGTTCCACGCGCGCCTCAAAGAGATGTCAGCAGATTCGAAGGGGTCCACTAGGGCCGATGCCTGCCGGGGTTGCGAAGAAAACCGAAAGGGAGATCGTGGCCCCCGGCAACAGGGCAGCCGAAGGAACACGGGTGGGTTTTAGTCAGTAAGAGTCTGACACGCCCTCCCGCTCCGCCCAGAGCGGGAGAAGTTATTTGATGATTTCCCACCCTCAAAAAAAAAAAAAAAGGAGGAGTATTTATACCGAAATTAAAAGGAAAACTATCACAGCTAAGTAGGATCTATAAGTTAACGAGTAATAATCAACCAACTTAAATTGGTTGCAAAAACATGTTCTTGTTCGTTGTTGTTCATTCTGTATGGAAGAACATGTTTTTCAACTACATAAGTTTGTTCTTGGCATAAATTCATCGTAACTACGGAACCCTTAATTATGCGTGGTCCAACACGTACTTGGCCGGTTTTATTTGATATTTTTAAAAACATTAAATCCTCGTTCGCCCGGACGTAATTAAATCGCGGCGGGATTTTATCACGAGGGGATTTTCAACTCTCGGTGTTAAGCCAATACTAGTATTATATTATCTGTGGCCAAGCGTTGAGAATCTAACGCGCTGGGCCTAGAGTACGTCCCAGCGCGTTAGATTCTCAACGCTTGGCCACAGATAATATAATACTAGTATTGGCTTAACACCGAGAGTTGAAACGCGCTGGGACGCACTCTAGGCCCAGCGCGTTGAAAAAACACCCTTGGATTTTCAACTCTCGACGCTAAGCAGGGCGTTGAAAAACAAGTGCACGAAAAAAAATCGTCGCAATTTTATTAGTTTACCCCACATAAGGCGTGAGTTAAGTGTGGTAACCCTACTACAATTAGCTTTGTCAGCAATACAGCTTCTTCCAAAACTAGTGAATAAGTAATTATAATGTAGGACATTGTCGTCACGCAACAATTGTCGTCTTAGCATAATTGAGCTATAAGAACCTTGTATCTTTAGGATTAGATTATTATTATCTTTACTGTCACTCTGTCAGTTAAATAAAGTTATTTTTTAAACTCTCTGACTGTCGTTTACTTAATTGGCGCAGCCGGTAGGATCTCTGTAGTCACTCAGTATAGTATAAAATTCTACAATCTGCTGTGACGTCTGTTCTAACAGTTTAACAGAGATCGCCGAACAAATAAATTTATTGAGCAACTTCATCGAGAGGCTGACGCTGAGTGTGGTGATAATAGTCCAAGGAGGAGATGGGAGTAACTTCGGGACTGTGAGTAGAACTTTTTCACTATCCTTTCTGTTTTCCTTTACGATTTCCTCTTTGATTAGATATATGTGTTTGTGTTATTAGGGGTCAGACAATAACCGGGTAACTTACATAATATATTTTATTGCGATAGAACTTTTGTGATAGAATAAATAGGTAGATATAGTTAGTTTTGTACATTTTTTGTCATTACGATACAAATCTCGTGAAAAAGCATTTAGGTAGACATAATTGTTTAGTACCTACAGTTCATTACGATACAATTTTCGTATTAAACTGTGTCACTAAGTAGGTATTTTCCGGGTGTGTAACGTTTCGTGTTTCAATAACAATGGATCAGATCGTACCAATTCCGTCAGCAATGACTAGCATTATTCCAGAATTTAGTGGCGATGCTAGACAACTCCCACTGTTCATTAAGAAATGCGAATAGATATTAAATAAGTTCCGAGTAGGAGATGCTCAGAACGAATACTTATATCACGTCGTAACAAGTAAACTTTCGGATAAAGCCGCGTACCTAGTAGGAGAGCGGGATCAAATAAATAATTGGGACGAACTAAAAGATTTATTAGTACAACATTTCGGGGATCCTAGGACCGAAGAATGTTTAGTATTGGAGTTGGAATCGTTGAAAATTAACCAAAATGAAAGTATGTTGAATACTACGTATGTTTTGTATCCTATGGCAAAAATCTACATTAGATTTTGCCATAGGATACAAAACATACGTAGTATTCTTATTGCAAAAACCAACGAAACGATAAGCAATATCAATGTACGTCAAGCCAAACAGCACATTTATACTTCGTCATGTATAATTCGTCGCTGAATGTTTTTTTATACAATTTACCAGCGTATTTAGTTAGGCTAGTACGATTGAGAAATGTAACGACGTTGGAGGATGCCTTAAGGGTTGTATTGGAAGAGCAAAACTTCCAAACGGTTTATGATCTGAAAAATAGCAGAAATAAGCCGCCAAGGAAATTTACGGAAAACCATAATAACAATATTCAAAAATCACATAATTCACAAATAAGACAGGCAAATCCGAATATACCTCATAGTTCACAAAATAATGTAAACCAGTCAGGTTTAGCGAACACATCGTTTCAATCAAGGAATTCGCATTTTGCACAAAATCGAATTCCGCCACAGACTAGGTCAACCGCAGGGACGCCGAGTCAGCATGACCGGCGATGGACGTCGGCACTTAATGCACCGGTTGCAAATACAAGTGCAAACACCGATGTTACCATGCGAACTGCGAGTTCTAGACGTGTCAATTATACAAACAATGATTCATTCGATAATAATAATCAGTTTGCGTTTGAAAGGACGAACCCGTATGGGCGGAAAATTTTCATCTAAGGGCCTCGAACAGAGAGAGCACATAGTTTTAAATTGTACTAGTTTTCGTTCTTTGCCATATATTATAATTCCTGAGTTAGGAAATGCAGTTTTTATGTTAGACTCTGGCAGCACTCGGTCATTTATCGGACCGAATGTAGCGAATCAATACTTTAGAAATAATATATATAATGAGCGTTTTAATGTCGTTAGCACACATGGTATTAGCGAACATACCCAAGTTATTTGTACACAATTACCTAACATTTTTAAATGTTCTGAGGATCATAAGTTTTATCTTTACAATGTGGATAGTAACTACGATGGTTTGATAGGAAGTAATCTAATGAAACAATTGGGCGCAAAAATTGACTACGAAACGTCAACGTTGTGCACAAAAACAACAAACATACCGTTCGTCTATTCGTCAACATTTACATATGTTTTGCCAGCACGTTGTGAAGTAAAAGTTAACCTTCCAGTTAATTTAACTTATGGCGAGGCCATTTTGGATTATAAAGAATTAACCGATGGAATAAGGATGCCCTGTGCTTTAGTAAACTGCATTAATGGGTTTGCATATACAGTTATTCAAAATTGTAAAAACAAAGAAATGATCCTTAAGGTCACTAGTCCATTTAAGGTAGAGCAGTGTAATGATAGCGACTTAGCAGTTAATAACCTAAGCGAACGGGATGGATTGGGTGATTTGTTATTAAAAAATCTTAGCAAATTACGACTAAATCACATGAATGAGGAAGAAAGAAATATGGTATGGAATATTTGTGAAGAAAACAAAGAGTGCAGTGCCTTCTTACTGGACTGATACATAACATCTGCTTTAGCAGGAGAAGCACAATAAGAAAACGGTGTGAACAGGCCACCAGAAACATCAAGTCGCAGTACCATTCATAATAAACTCAAAAATGGACTGGAAACTCATGTATCGAGTGGTGATCGTACCTTGCATGATATACGGTTTGAAAGTTTCGGCAATTACCCAAGCTAACAGGTAAAGACTGAGAAGATATGAGAGAGTTATCTTGAGAGGCTTGATTAACTACGCCAGATATAAACCAAGATAAAAGAAAAGGGACGAAATCTTAGACGAAAAAACAGTAACCAAACGCATCAAGAATCACATCATGTGCTTTCTCGCACACTTTCACAGACTGCGGCAAATCACATCTGTTACGCGCAACAATGCAGTACAAGGCCAAATCCATGAACGTTGGCCGTCCTATTTACACATGGAACGACAATCTTAAACAAGACTTGACTTACTTCGAATATGAAATCAACTTTTCGATGGACACGGCTGCAGATTGATATAAGATTATGAAGGCTGCCAGCGAGATCTACAAGATATCTGAAACGGATAGCAGCGAGGCTTCTGACGAAGACATAGAAACAGCTAAAAAAACACAGCACAGCAACGATATAGAAAAGAGCCGAGAAAGCAGCATAACCTAATCAGAAGATCCACCGGTGAACATCGACCTGAACCAACATAACGGCGACGTCGTAAAAAGATGCCCATCCATAGATAAATATCACCTGTCTGTCCACTATTGCTTACTCAAGGATGCATATCCGGTAGGCTCGCAAATCCCTCCTTATCCCAAGGGCACGTCTTCCCTACCATTACCGCGCCACCCGGTCTATTCCCAGATATGTAATGGCCTATGTAGCACCATGAAACATGAGGCTCCAGGGGCTAGTGTAAATCTTGGGGTTCATTCGATTTATCGAGTCTGGTTAAACCACGCTGGGATCGGTGCATTTCATTCATTCATTCATTTCTCCTCAATGAACGTTGGAAAGGATTCATCAAAAATTGGGGACCCCAGGAGGTGAAGAGAGTTTCTTTCCGTAATTTTGATATTTGGTGCTACATTATTAAATTTTGCTATGGTGGTCTGTCTGTCAGTCGTTTGGGGAAGGTAAATTTCACATTTGGAAAAGTTAAGTTCTAAGCCAATGGAACTGAATTTTTCTTTAAAAAAAGTTAAATCATTTAGTACTGTGTCTACGTCACTTCCTAGGGTTCCGTCATCCAAATACCATACGTTGAATTTAGAATTTAGTTGTCGGGTCACCCTGTTGACATCCAACGGCTGATTCCAAAAGGTTCTATTTATAATGTAATTTAGAGGGGTGCCTGTAACATTGATAGAGAAAGTGGATATATTTAGTAACCTGTGTCTAAATATATCCACTTCTATTGTTTTTTTTATGGAAAAGTATAGGCAAGAAACTCCACCGTTACTCTTTTAAAATGTTTTACAATAGTTTGTATAAGTACGTACATTAGCTAAATAATTATATGTGAAGACGATGCAGCTAGAATAGATTGAAGAGAATTGTGAAACGATTTGAAAATTATTTTTTTGTTTGAAAGGGTATGCTCTCAAGGTGGTCCCATATAAATTGTATTAACTTTGCTTGGATAGTTTTTGAGTTAGCTTTAATAATACGTATTTTTTTCCACTTAGTATGTGGATGATATGATAAGTAAGTTCCTGTGAGTATTATTTATATAGCTGGTAGTGATACTTATTCGAATTTGTGTGGGGTAGGTACCAGGTGCGCCATCTATGATGCGCCACGTAAACAACGCGCTCCGCGTAATTTTATTCTTAAAAATGTTTAAAGTAATAATTTCGTGTTAAGTTGTAATGTGTGTAAATTGTTGTGAAGTGTAAACAGTAACTAAATCAAAGTAACCGTAGTATAAAAGTGCTGATTTTACTAAATTAGCTGGTATTCTTAGTGAAAAAGTGAAGTGTAACCAAGATTTTTTCAAGTTCTCGTCCAAAAATTACACAAAAACAAGGATGTGCAATTTTTTTTAAATCAAGAAAAATAACCTTGTTAAAACTTGAATAAGTAATTATTAGAACCTATTAACTTATTTCACATAATACATATGAACGTTAGGCACAATTGAACAAGAACTTTGGTTTTATGGAGCATCAAAATACACTTCGTGATCGTGGGTTCAAACCGAGTTGAACATTGTACCTACTTTTTCAAAATGTTTACAATGTGTTTACGATAATGGATTTCTTAGAGAATATCACATTTAGAAATCGAAAGTCAAAATCTCAAAACATGCCTCGTATTCGATTATCGTCTATCTATGATAGCAATAATAGTTGCAATTATTTGACGCTAGATGGCACTAGTAACAGTTTACCGAACCTATCCGACAGCGAAAACGATAAACAGTTATCAGATCTCAAAGATGAGATAGTGAAGCTCAAATTAGAATTATCCTCAGCTCACCAGAAAATTAACAACCTGTCACTAGAGAATACGGAGTTAAAATAATCTATAGTGAACATGAATTCGAAACATGAAATAGCAAAACAAGTTTTTAAAATAGTAACCTGTGAGACGCCAAATAAAGAAAATAAGAAACTTAAAAATAAATCACTACACAAAAGCAGCATCCAGGATATATGCCAAAAACCAAGACAAGACTTTTGTTCTTCTCCTATAATGCAGAGGAATTGCTTAACTGGCGTACTACCACCCTCTCAATCTCTGTTTGAAAAGAACAAACTGTGTATCATAAGCAGCAACAAAACTAATGAAATTATTATCAACAGCAGAAAATACATTTGTTACAGATATTCTATTTCACGAAGTCCGTTCGGCTTTGATTGTAGTAGTGCCGTATCCCGACAAGCGCGCTTGTGTGTGTAAAAGTAGGTAACGTTAGCAAAAAAATCTGATATATATTCAAGTCGAGATTTAATAATTCTAAATAAAATTTTGGTTTTAAAAGTATATACATTTTGTAAATAAATTAGATTAGGTTGCAATAAATACAAAAATATTAAGAATATGTAGGCATTTAATTAAGCATTGGTGTTACAGAATGGAAACGAAACAAGTAGGACTATTCAGTATTTTCAATCACTATCCGATAAATTTTCGATTTCCGATTCCGTTTTGCTGTCGTCAGAATCTTCGTTTTGTTGCCATGCTGACCTTACTCCGTGAAACAATTTGGCGCGAACTAAAAACCACTACTGATCCGGACCGTGTCCCGATCGACACTGAGCGCTCTCGAGGTTACGCACACAAAAACAATGTGCATGTGCACGCTTGACAACATTCATAGCCAAACGGACTTCGTGACATAGGACATCTGTAACAACCATCAAATCTGCCACTACCTTACACCCTTTTGCGGCATTGAGAAACTGATTGACAACTTACACTCCAAACTGTCAAATTACACCCTAAAAGATTGCTGTATTATATTTATAGGAGAGGAAGATTTTCTTAAAACAAACAACTACTGTGACTTGGTTTCTTAAATAAGGGAGGTTTTGACAAATATAAATCACACAAATATTATGCAAATGCAACGATTACTCTACGATGTACAGTTGGAGAATTTAAACTTTCAATAATATGCTTGACATGGACAATCAAAGCCATTACTATGCCTGGCTGTTTGACTCCAATTTAAAATTATCTTATAAAGAGGACATGTTCTCCTGGAACACTGACCAATTAAATAACAAAGGAATGCTCAATATCTTCCAAAACTTAAAAACATTATTATGTGATCTTTCTTATGAATCGACCGATACAAACGTTATAAGTTCAGAGACACCGCCTGAACAATACTAATAAAGCAAATGTGACCACAAGCAACTTTTTCGTGTCTAACAGCATACGTATTCTGTATCAAAATATCGCTGGTCTTTTGAATAAAGCTGACTCACCACCTGTCCTCCTACAAGAATTGTCCAAGAAACAAAAAGAAATAGATATTATCTGCATTACAGAACACTTCATTATGCTTGGACATGAAAAAATATTAAACATTCCGAACTGGCTGCATGTTATGCAAGACAATCAAAGAAACGTGGAGAAGCTTGCATTCTAGTTAAAGTAAATCTTGATTATAAAGAATTAACGGACATCTCACGCCAATAAAAAACAAACGTATTCGAATTTTATGGAATAGAAATTATCAAACAAAGATTGATTATTATCTGTAACTATAGACCACCAAAACTAAATAACCTAACTGTGTTTTATGAAAACTTAGACATTGTATTGAAACTGATATGTACTAAATCGAATAAAAAGGTTATTGTTTGTGGGGACTTTAACATAGATATCTTAAAAAGAAACAATGTTACCAAAGACTTTGAATACTTTCTATTGGGGCATAATCTTAATTTAGAACTACGAAAACCGACTAGATAATCCAATAAAAGTTGCTTCGATAATTTTGCTTGAAATTCTCAACTAAAATCTAAATGTGAAATAATGGACTTTGCTTTGTCCGATCACCCTGCACAGATATCAGAAGTAAAAGTAAATAGAATCTGTAGAATACCTGGCGCATTAAGAAACGTGATCTTTCATCCGAATATTTAGATAGGTTCAAAAACTATCTCCAATGTCTTTCTTTCTCTGATATATACCTTATAGAAAATGCAAACGAGGCATATGACTACTTTCTAGAACACTTTCGTCTGCTGTACGATCTTTGTTTTCCATTCAGGCTAGTCATTATCAAATCAAATCGAACTATTAAATGGGTACCACGTGGTATACGAGTATGCAGCAAAAGACAGATACATCTGTTGTGGAAATACAGACGTGACTCTTTGGACTACTCCTCAAAATTCAGGAAAATAATAAAATTAACCCAAGGAGCGCAAAACAATTATTTTATAAGCACTTCCAATCAAAAGCAACGTGGAGTATTATAAATAACAATACACGCAATGTCGAGCCAATATGCAAAATCAAAATACAAGACACTGTCATTAGTAACCCAGAAGATATTGCAAATGTATTCAAAAATTTCTTCATTGACCGGTAGAATCTACTATGTCATCATCACGTGTAACTAATGGTATATATAGTTAGCAACACACATTCAATATTTATGTCTCCGGTGGAGTTCTTAGCTCACTTTTGTTTTTGCTATATATAAATGACTTACCACGCCACATTGAACACCCAATGCTCGTATTCGCTGGCGACAGCACGGCACTAATTAAATGTACAGACATAAATAAATACGAACAGGATATAAATAATACCTACTTTTAAAGACATTGTAAATTGGCTTGACGAAAATAATTTAGTAATTAACCTGCAAAAAACTAACGTTATAAATTTTTATCAACGCACAGCGGTACCAAATGTTAAAATACATTGTGATAGCAATAATATAGACCAAGTACAAGTTGCAAAATTTCCGGAAAACCTCAAGCAAAAGAGGTTTGTAAAAAATTTATCGTATCCGCGTATGTCTTATACAATCTAGCGAAAAAGGTCAACATCTCCACAACAGTAGTTGCATACTATGGTCTGGTGGCATCTACTTTAAGATACGGAATAAGCTTTTGGGGAAACTGTACTCTACGAGAACAGGTGTTTAAGGCCTAAAAACGTTGCTTAAGGGCAATACTTAATATGAAAGTGACAGATAGTTGGGTTCCTGTGTTTAAGTGCCTCAAACTATTACCTTTCACGGCTATATACATTTTAGAATTCGCAATTTTTGACACATGTTCACCTGTTCACTGCAGTGTCAAAAGATCGAAAGAGACCTTTAAGAAGTCAGTCATACTGCTTTACAAAAAAAAGGATTATTAGTATGGGCCCAATAATATATAATAAAATACCTAACATAATTAAAAATTACACAATCCAAAACTTTAAAAACAAACTGACAGCATTATTAATTGCAAAATGCTAAAAAAAAATATTCTGTGAACGACTTCCTTAATGATACTGACTTATGTACTGAATAATTTTATGTAAATTTGGATATACCTACCTAATTAATTATGACATTGTTTCAATTTATTTAAGTTTAATCCTATTGTATTTCAGATAATAATGTCAATTAATGTTTTATTAAATGAATGAAGGTACCTGGTGCCTACTATTTGTTCATGTGTAATGCCTACCATAAAAAAACAATTTATCTACGTCATAATTGCTATTCATTCTATATTAATTCACTAGTGTTATAATAATGTTGCATGCCTAATATAAGGTAGATTGTACAAGGATCACCCATATTTTAATTGTCACATCTTATTTACTGTACCTGCAATCTATCCAAATATATTTTTACTTTACTTCACAACGAAAAAGCGAAAAAAAAATGTTTGCAAAAAAAACAACCGACTTCCAAAAAACACTACAAAGTGAAAAATTACTTTAATTTCGGAAGTCGGTGGCAAAAAACGAAAATTCAAATCCAAAGACTTAGTTTGTCTTTTTTGCCACCGACTTCCGAAATTAAAGTTATTTGTCACTTTGTAGTGTTTTTTTGGAAGTCGGTTGTTTTTTATTGGAAAAAGTTTTTTAATATTTTTTTATATGACGTATAAAAGTGATTCCGGTATCCTATTTACAGAATAAACAATTTCATTTCATTTCATTGCAGAGTCCACGTCCCACATGTCGACAACCTCGTGTGCCAAGATACTTGTTTTTTTTTATCTTACTCAGCTTTCACGAGATTCTCGATCTCGTCCTGCCAACAGCAAGATATGTAGTTAGGAAAAGGCCACGAAGATGTCACAATATATATTACATTATTTAAACTTACCGTATTTATCAACGGAGTGCGGTGTGTTGGCGTCAAGTTCCGGCACCCAGTAGAAGTGGTCAACGCGATCCGTCGGCACTAGCGGCGCGTGCAGCGTGCGGCGCGTGTGGAACACCATCAGGCGCTGCGGTCGCGTCGAGCTGTACGGCGCGCCCAGCGGGCTGGCCAGCACCAGCAGCACTGTGGCCGCGCACAGCAGCCCGGCCGCGCGCGGCGCCCAGCGCATGCCGCGCGCCGCCTGCACCAGCGGCAGCAGCCAGCCGCAGCTCGCCTGCACCAGTAGCGCCACCAGCACCGCCATCGACACGTCGGCCGGCAGCGCGCCCGCGCCCGCGCGGCCCATGATGGGCACGAACATGTGCAGCGAGCTCAGCGACACGTACCACGTCTGCGCCGCCGGCAGCGCCGCGCCCAGCGCCCACAGCGCCGCGCGCGTCCCGCCGCCCGCACCCCGCGCTCCGCCACCCGCGCCCCGCACCCCGCCGCCAGGTCCCAGGCGCCCCGCCAACAGGTCCGCGCATGCCGCCAGTAGCGCCCACAGCAGCGGCAGGAAGCCCGAGCGCAGCCCGCTTAGCACGCACAGCAGCAGCAGCGCGGCCCAGCCTAGCGTGGCCGCGTCGTGCCACGCGCGCGCGCCCCACCAGCCACGCAATAGGCCCGGCGCGCCCCACAGCCGCGCCGCAGCTGCCCACGTGCCCGCCAGCGCTACACATACACACAGTTATACAGAGCTTCACAGCCACGCAGCCGCCCCTCACGTGCCTACCAGCATTACACACACAAACACACTCCATAGTGCCAAGTTTAGAAAAAAATATTTTACAGACACACACACAGTTACACGGGACTACGTTTAATAATGAAAAGCAATAGACTGACCGGGCAGCGCGTACAGCGGCGCCAGCAGCGCGCCGCGCGAGTAGAAGGACAGACGCGCGCCGCACGCGTGCAGCAGCAGTGCCGGCGCCACGGCCACCAGCACACCGACCGCGTGCGCGCCCGCGCCTGCCAGCGCCGCGCGCGCCACCGCACGCCACCAGGCGGCGCGCGGCAGCCACAGGGCACGCTGCGCGGCGCCGGCGCTGACGTGCACCTTCAGCAGCGTCAGCGCCAGCGTGGCCGCCGCCAACAGCAGCGCGGCCGGCGCACGCACCGCCACCACGGCCAGCCCCAGCACGTCGAAGAACACCGGCTGGCGCGACGTCGCGTCCGGCTCCGACTCCAGACTCTCGCTCGCCAGCAGCCCTGCAGCAGAGCACGGTGAGAGAGTGCGCGCTCAGCGAGGCGCGGAGAGGCGGAGTGGCGGACACGTACCGTGCGCCAGCGCCAACACGTTGTCGCCGGTGCGCTGCAGCGCGGCGGGCGGCACGCGCTCGGGCGTGTCGAGCCGAGTGTGGTAAACGTAGCCGTTGGAGCTCCACGCCAGGTCCACGCCTGCAACATACGCGAGCAGTCAGTGGGGTCTTCCTCGCCGCGGGGCAGGGGGCGGCGCTACCTACCGGACAGCTTGCCGAAGTCACGGAAGATGCGGAAGTCGGTGTCGGCGGGGATGAGGCCGCTCTGGAATAGCTCCTGCGCCAGCGACGATGCGAACGGGTGCGGCACGGCGCCCGCGTACATCTGCACACCACACATTATGTCACTAAAATGTCAGACGTTCGTCAGTCATCGCGGTATGCAAAATTAAAAACGTCAAATCGGACCTGTTAGATTGTCGTGCGGCTTGTGTGTATGTAAAGCGTCTGTGGAACCTTAGTCACACGTCAACACGACTGATCGACATCACTTCCTTGTCGATTGCTGAGCGAGTCTGCTCGTAGACGGCTAGGCGGCACATACCTCGATGATCCAGGGGTCGTGCGGGCCCGCCTGGAAAAGCACCTCGCGGCCGCCCGCGCCGCACGCCTCGATGTTGATGAAGGCGCGCACGTCCTTCGCCCACCTGCGGGCGGCGCCGTGCTCGTTACTAGCTCGTGTAGTGTGTGTGTGTATGTGTGTGTCTACGCACACGAAATTCCCCCCTACAAAATCCGTTAATCAAATAAGGGTTACCACTATGCAATAACTGCTTGGTTTGAAGGGGCTTCCCGTTCACAATGTGTGATTGAGTTGAGATAAGCTGTTTACCCTTATCGTGAGATTTAAAAAAAGCCATTGCAGAAACCTATCGATAACCCCTTGACCCGTAAAAAAAAATTGGTGTGTCGTGTCTGTGGGGCGGTGTACTTGTGCTGCGTGATGAAGGCATGCGAGGCCTGCAGGATGTTCTCCTCGGCGCCGTTGAACAGGAACACGGCGTCGTGTCGCAGCGCGCCGCCCGCGGCCAGCGCACGCAGCGTGTCCAGCAGCACGGCGCAGCCGGCGCCGTCGTCGCTGGCGCCTGCGACCACAGCGATCACAAGTATAGACCGATCGTTATAAATCCTAATTACTAACTCTCACTTCGAGTTTTCGGAGATGGATTTAGACATAAATGTTATTTTTTTAATTTCTCATAACTTAGGCGAACATTTAGATTCTATCCATCCAAATTATTTAAGGGGATTGTACGTATTGTACAATACGTATATTGATAGGTGGAGAGGGAGAGAAAGGTCAAGATGCATGGATTGTGTGAGGAATGATATGAAGGAAAACGGAGCGAATGATAGTGTGACGGTGGACACGGGAAAATGAAAGAAGAAAAAGTGTTGCTCCGACCCCAAGTAATATGAGACAAGAGCAGGAGTATGATGATGTACAGAACAATACCTACATCCGAGTATCCATAGTATAAAACCTGCGAGTAGATAGAAGATAAACTAGCTGTCTACTTCTACGAACCTCTCTTTCAGGGTTCCGTGCCTCAAAAGCTGCGATTACAAAGTTACACTTGCAGCTGGAGCATCGACCTTGTTGTAGACCGATATATGGGAGAACATTTTTCCGGTAGTCCACAGTGGCGCCGTAAAACATAGGCGTAAAGCGTAAAGAAGTGGGCGGTAAGGGGCCAAAAATTTCGGGGTGTTGAAGTGGTTTAGGGGGGCGATGTCTGATTTATAATTTCATCTACGTAATATTTCAAAATTCGCTGAAATTAAAACCTATCTAATACACAACATCGATTATTTAATTCATATTTCTGCCCTAATTGATTGTATAAAAACTAAAAATATTTAAATTCGAACCTGACATCAACAAACTTTGTTAAAAATCATCAGATTCATCCTTTACATTAGAGTAGTTTTAAAATTAAAATTGATTGTTTGTTTTAATTTGAATAAAAGATACTCTTAATATTATAAAGTTGCGTTCTAATTGCTCTCACTAGTAAAAAAGTCTCGTTTAGAATGTAACTTTTAACTCCAGACCAGACTAATATAGCACACTATAATTAAAATAATTAATGTCATAGTGGTAACCAAAAAAAAAAAAATTGGTGGCGCTGAAAAATAATTGATTCTCAAAGGGCGGTGATTAAATAAGTTTGAGAACCTCTGCTCTAAGATATCAATAAATAACTACCTACTCTTGTACCTAGCTATTTTCATACCTACTATTACTAGTAGTTCTGTGAACAGTAGACCTCGCGAGCACGAACTTTTTTCAACAATTAATATACCACTCTAGGTAGTATTATAATTATTGAAACAACTGTAATATTAGTATTATTGAAACAACTGTACCCGATCGATTACTATTTATTACTACTCATCATAAACAAATGCAATATATTTTATAACATAGATCTTACATACAAGTAAATACATAATATAACTCACCTCGGGGCGAGATTAAAAAAAAATGTTGTTGGGGTTTTCTAGTCGTTGACTGATACCCCGGTAGTTGTTGTAGGAAAGTAGTAAGTTCACACCAAACCACTGTTATGTTCAATAGTTTAATTCGGTTTAAAGACATTTATTTTCTCAAAGAACAAATTACAGTTCACTTATAGAGAAACTTAACTAAATTACCAATAGGTTGATTTACATAACGACGTTCAAGCCATCCAAGTAACTGAACATCAAACTTTTATTTATAAAATATAAAATAGTTGTGTAGTTTTACAACTTGATAAAAACATCGAGATTTCTTAGTTATACGTACGTAACTTTATTATTAACGTATTATACGCATAAACCTTCCGGAATAAATTCGTCAAACGATGGTAAAAACCTCATCAAAATCTGTTGTGCGGTTTAGAAGACCAACGTGGACATGCAGGTATACACGAAAACCAACTTTAATTTATAATATGTGTAGATAGCAAGTATGTACTTAAGTCTAAATAAAATACAAAACAGTTCCAGCTAAGCTATAAATGTGTCCAATAAATAATTTCTTAGGCCTGCTTTGACTGTTGGTATGCTTGTACACTCTGATTTTTTTTAGGTATTGTATTGTATAGCCGGACCCCCTCATACTGTATAGTTTTCCTGCCGTACAAGGTTCTCACTCTTGGTACTTCAGGGTCATCTTGATTACGGGTATTATATCTATGAGTCTTTTGTGTAAATGAAATGTTTGTGTATGTAGGTCTTAAGGATCTTTCGGATAGTCATACATGTATGGTATGTATACAATTGTTGTAGGTTAAATAGTTTTGTTTTTTTTAGAGTAATTCTGTAGAAGTATAGTAGTCTTAGTTTGATGATTTTATTTAGTGTTCTTTGTAGGTGTTGTTGATTTGTTTTTGCAGCTTGTCCCCATACCTGGATCAAATATTCCAGATGTGGCTTTACCAGCGTGTTGTAAATAGTATGTCTTAGCTTGTAGGGTACGCATTTTGCAATGTTACGTATGGCTCCGGTTAGTGGGAGTATTCGAGATCTTACGTAGTCAATATGCGCTCGGAATGTCAACTTACTGTCCACAATTAGGCCCAAATACTTTTCATGTGTTGATTTCCGTAACGGTTGGTTACTTATTGTAAGATTTGGAAATTATGGTATTTTTTTATTCTTTACTGCGAAAATTATGTAAGCAGTTTTAGTAACATTCACAGTTAGAAGGTTTTGACTAAGCCATACATTTAAAACATTAAGATCTTTCTGTGCTTCTGAGATAATATCAGTGATGGAATCACCAAAATAAAAAAGACATGTGTCGTCTGCATACAGTGATATGTGACCAGTCAGTCCAGCGCTACTAATGTCGTTAATATATATGAGGAAAAGCAATTACGTTTAAGTTAGGTATGTTTAGTTGTCTGAGCCGCACTTGATGCAATGTTATTATTGATCGACTCGCTCGCGGCTGAGTTTTAGTGACGACTAAATTTATGTTTTAATATAATTAATAAAGTACGTTTAGCGTAATTCATTACGTGCGCAGAAACGTACTTTTGCTGTATGAGCATTATTGGCTCGTACATGCTCCCGAGGGAAAGATAATGTACGCACTCAGATTACCAAACTAGAGTTATAAGTTAAATAAAATACATGCTAATAAGCAATCAAAACAATAAGCAATACATCATTCTTAATTAATTAATTATAGCTTAAATCGTGTTCCAATTGCTGGTAGCTGTGGCCAGTAGTTTTCCGAATGTCCACCTCGTACTTTGGCGTAGGCAGGAATCTCCTTCAGCTCTATATCTTCTGTCCTTTCTTGAGTCTTGTTCGCGTTTGCTGCGGTGTCGCTCTTCTCACGCGCCTGAAGATATTTTCTTATTCGCCAAACTATTATAGCGGCGACGATTCCTCCCACCAGCAAAGAGCTTATAGCATAGTTGCCGATGTCGTGGACACTTAGGCCGTTAGGTAGGGTCTCTCTTCCCTTTTGTGCGGTTATCTGGTCATCTAATAATTTGTGGTCATTAGATAAGTTTAATTTTGGTAGTACAATCTTTGAGTTTTTTAATGTACTCCACATATCATTTGGTGAGTCAATAGAAGGTACCTCCAGGTTTATTCCAATGTTGGTACTGCTACTAAAAACGTTATGTGAATAAATTGTGTTGTCTTTGTGCTGAAGTATGCAGTAGTAGCTGACCTAGGGCAAGGAGCCCTGCTTTGGTTACACTCGTTGTTGTAATTCGATTTTCGTAGACAATGCGAATCATGCACTCATTGCAATTATACAGCCATGTTTGGTCTCTGCAATTTTATCCATTGGTCAGCGCATTGTTGTGATACCCAATCACATGTTACGTTATTTACATTTTGATTAAGTATTTTAGCTTCGCAGGATGCCGTGGCTTCATGCAAGTTATTGATAGTTGTAGAGGCGTGGCAGATATGATTGACCGCGTTCATTGTGGTCCACTGCTGAAGATCAACCTCTTCCATCTGTATGTAGGTGCTCTTTACGAAGTTGACTCCAATATATTGTGTTGCTGTCTGAATCACCTGACATTGTTCAGCTGTTTCCCATTTAGGAATAAAAAAAACATAAAAGGCGATACAGTGTATACTCGTCATCGCTAAGTAACGGGATATGTAATTCGAAGAGTAGGTACTGTTCGGTGAGCCGGGCTTTAACATAAATAATTTTATAAATATTTTTAATGTTCGAATCATTGCTGTCTCTGATAGGTAATGTTAATCTTTTCGGTATGATATCGGCAATGTAATTTAGTTGTTTAGATAGCTGCTCCGGTGGGAATAATTTCATGTCGAGATGGCCTCTGTAGATATCTGTCAATACGCTTAAGAGCATTTCTTGGTTTCTTCTCAGTACTGAGAGAAGTAAACTAGCAGTTAATGCCCCAGCGTTGACATCATTCATTGTTTTCATTACTTGAAATCTGTTTTCTATCACAGCCATATTATCTTTCGTTTCGTTCATGAATTGTTGAATTACTTCCAGTTGCGTCTTTACAAGACTAAAACCCACCCGTGTTCCTTCGGTTGCCCTGTTGCCGGGGGCCACGATCTCCCTTTCGGTTTTTCGCGCCCCCGGCAGGCATCGGCCCTAACGGATCCCAATTCTGCTGACATCTCTTTGAGGCGCGCGTGGAGCACAACGCACAGTGGGTCCATACTGAAAATTAGTGGACATAGGCAACAAAGTTCCACTATCGAATCGATATTTTTTTATGTGATTCTTCATGATATTCCAGACAACTTTTACTGTAGTGAATTTTTTTCTAAAGTTGATCGTATGTCTGAAAAAAAAAAATTTGATTTTTTTGTATGGAGCGAATCACGTTTATTTTTTTTTTCTTCAATTGTACTAATATGTTGGGTGCATGGCGTGAGTATATGATAGCTAAGGTCATTCTCTATCCACGAAAAAATATATCAGCGCCGGCCATCCGCAGCCACGCGAGTAATCATTCGGTAAAAAAATCATATTTTCTATGAAATTTTTTGCCTTTTAAAATCAATTCAAAGTATATTTTCTGTCTCACTTGGCTGTTTTCACCTTCTTTTTAGTTAAGTATATAGTTTAAATAGCACATACGTACTCACAACTAGTAATTCTGGCAGAGGTTTAGTTATTATTGCATGTTATCGGTGGCACCTGAATTGTGATTGATGACTCATTTGTTTGTGCACTCGGCTAAGTGCATAACAAACGAGTCACCGAAAAATAATTGTCTCTGATTGGCTGTTATTTTTTTAACTACCTGCACATTACCTATTGTTATCGGTAGCACCTGCATTGTGATTGATGACTCATTTGTTTGTGCGCTCGGCTAAGCGCATAACTAATGAGTCATCGAAAAATGCTCGTCTCTGAT